>CM040404.1:22754981-23329981 GCA_022702515.1 Ilyophis sp. 1 JC-2022 | reverse complement strand
CAAAGGCTTAGACAAAGTTTTCTCCAGAATATCCTCTGTATTGGAGAAAGCAAACCTGTCGCCAGGGAGACGGTGAACAACAACAGCTTGTGGACTTCAAACATTACTCAGTAAGCACACAGGCTATGCCACGTCATAAATACACTAAGCTGGAATTAAGCACTTGTGATAGAGGGCAAAGGCAAGAACTGTTTGAACAGGTTTGAAAATCACAACTGAAAAAAATTATTTTTAATATGACTGACACCATCTTTTTCTTTAATACCATAATGTTCTACCTCAGATACAGAAATTCATCCCAGTGCAAAACAAGAGTATTGCCTACTTGTCCTCATTCTTCTTACAGGAAATTAAAAACTCCTGATCTCTTGAGGGAGTTTTCTGACGGTGAACTGGTGTAAATTGTGAAATGTAGTCCTTTTTGGCAGCTCCAATGAATGCGGTTCCAAATCATTCTTACACTCCCCCTGTTCCAAATAACTGAAAGCCATTTTTCTTATTATTCTCCCTTATGCAACATCTGCTTCATCATGGTTATTGACATGTTCAGTTTTCTCACGAGGAAGCAAACATCCAGGACAACAAAATAAATAACAACACAAGGATCCTTTGGCTCAATCTCAGAATGGTACATCTGTAGAGTGAATCACTTCCAGTACTAATTATATTCATATTGATTGGTATAAAACCTCTTTTCATCATTTTACCTGCATGGCACTTTCCAAATTATGTACAGTTAATATTCTTTACAACATATACAAAGCATAGAAATGTGGTTTATTAGGTACAACTATCACTGATTTAATTCACAGAGGAAAAGTGGAGATGGAAAAAAAGAGTGTGAAACACAAACACAGACACACAATAACAGTCATGCATACATACAAACCCATACACACGGATCCAAAGACACACACGCACACACACACACAGCAGTGGTGTGTGACAGGAAGTAGATGAGTTGCAGATGTCCAGGTCTGGAGCAGAGGAACATCTGCAGACTCAGACCAAACAAAGCACCACGGGATTAATGCACACTCCCTCGCAGTTACACCCCATCATCAAGTCACAAACTCAAAGCAGGCCACACTAAAGAAGAGACAAGCACTGGACCCTGTGAAGGCCTCGGAACACAGGTTGGTCGTTCCAATCTACAATCCGCCCCTGCCCATGTACGAGGGGAGGCCATTTTATGGCCCGTGACTAGTAGAGTGGTAGCGGGCCACGGCTTTGGCACTGTCGGGCGGACAAAGGGCAACGACGTGCCTATCCAGTTGGAACAGGAACACTGTTGCGTGGGCGGCCGCCACTAAGACATTGTTTCAGGGACCTCATTATTAGGGGAGCCAATCCCCTATACCAGGAGGATAACTCACATTTGACGAGGCACTAATCCGGTGTACGTTTCTTATGCCGTCTCAACAAACGCCACCTTCAGTACTCTCATCAAGAGAGGCAAACGCGCACCCGATCAGGGTGGCACTTTACCTCGTACCACAATTACAAGAAAGGATCCATCTCGTTCCTACTCTCGCTCGAAGCAGCCCTGGGTTGCCATGGAGAAAGCGACTTTAATTAGGGAGGAAAATGAAACTGCAAACCAGTGCAGTGGAGTGAATAGGTGCTTTATGTAACAAATGCCTCAGGGCTAAGGCAGGACTCAGTTATCTGTGTTTTTTTAAAGCAGCTTTTTAAAGACAATTTCCATTCCAGTCCAGCCATGCACACAAAAAAGCATCGGTAAACATTGTCAAGAAGCAACCGGTCACAAATTACAACATTGAAGTCTAAGGTTTTTTTCAATCATATTCATGTAAGGCCTTGAGACAGCTGGCAACCCAGCTCCTGCCGTGTAACAGTCTTCGTCGGCTCCCCCCGGCAACTGCTTCAGTTCGGGAGCCGCAACATGAATCCATGTGGCGATAAAACCGAGGCAGTTCATCTACAGAAACCTCACAATCATGCTGTCAGTGCAGCAGGGGTTGCAACATTCCCTTGGGATTGTTGCAACCTCTGCTGTGGCTCTCAAAGACGAGCATACTACTGTGAATGGCACACACCGGGACAGTGCTGACTGTGCTGGCCTGAGCTTGGACAGAACTATCATACACAAACCAATCAAAATCTCTCCCTCACAGAATTCCGTGTGTTCGGCGAATTGCATTAGGGCTTCTGCCTAAAAGCGGCCCGCCTCCCATGGAAGTCAGCCAGTCTAACCTCTCACTAATAACCCTTGTTGGTCAATAGGGCATCTGCATCGTACTTCCTCAAGCTGGACATGAAGCATCTTCCTCTGACTGGTGTCTGTGCAAGCTCGACTTGTGTGGGGACAGCCGTGTGAGGAGATTCAGTGGCTCGACAGCACATGGTTCAGAGGAGAGCTTGTGCCTAATGGCACTCTGCTGAATTGATAGCGCAGTTTGCAGAAATGACTGCATCTGGTGAATATGACTGGACATTCCACATGGGGAGAAGGGGGAAAGCATAAAAAAGGCAATTATGGAAATGGCAAAGGCAGCAAAGGCAGCATTGCACCATTGAATGCAACTGTTTTTTTATGTTTGTTTAAACCCTGCACTGATATTGTTTAAACCCTGCACAGGCTAACATGAGCAAAGCACACCTTACTGAAATCTGGGGAAAAAACTGTGAAGATTTTGCAATTATGGAACAAAGACACAATAGTTTGCAAAAGGAAAAGTACACCATTACCATGGTCATTATGCAGTAAAACCCCCCCTGTACTGTTCCCCAGCTTGCTTACAACCATTTGTCAGCATTTGACATGCTCATGTGAATATCCTCTAACACTCCTCAGATGGCCCTGTGTGGCCACACTATTTGGATAATCACACATTTCTGTGTATTAAAACCTTCAAATGTTTTAGTGTTGAAAGTATATGTCAGCGCTCACAGATTGTTTCCAGTCTTTCCTGCCGTGTCCTTCTGAGACATTTTTGAAGGACAGAACGGAATGAAACAAATCATAGCTATGGCTAGCCTGTGTGAGGAGTCGGACCACACAAGGTAAAAAGAGAGAGCCCTGCCGACGCTTTGATCATCGGCCCAGGGAGAGCGATGAGATAAAGTGATGAGAAGCCACCAGATGGGTCACGGTGCAATTTTAGCACTCGCTGTGCCCTGCTGAAGGCCACCTTTGGAGAAAGCCTTGCACATTTGTCTCCGTGGTAACGGAGTGAACGGGAGATTACGGCGCAATCAAGATTCCCCGTCGCTGTGTATTCACGCGGAACAGCAGGGAGAGAAACAGCGCTGGACACCTACAGAAAGCCACAGCTGCACTGCAAAACATCTCTGTCTTCACAGTCTTAAGGGTTTTAGTCGTGTAATGAGACTTAAAATCATATTTTTTTCCCTCAAAAGTAAAAAATATTAGCTTGTTTTAAGTTACTTTTAACTTGACAAGTGAAATTATTTTACCCCACTGGCAAATCTTGAAATGAGTAAAAATATCATAGTTTGTTTTATTTAGCAAAAAAGTAACAGAAATAAGATTCTAAAGTCTAAATATGAGATTAAAATGCTTGTTAAGATTCGTGGAATAGCCAGGCTGCTTTCTGAACTCACAGCATTGAATATTCATGAGAACGTGGAGGCCAGACTAAAACAAACAGTCAGGGATTTTATTTTAGTGAGAGAAGTGGCTCTGAAAACAGGCCTATTCTCTGCAGAGCGCACTCCCACACACCAGTATGGCTCTGTTTGTGTTACCACCCTTCTCTTAGCCCCAGGGCTGTCTGGCCTCCTGACAGACACTGCAGTGGCCCCACAGATCCTGCAGAGGGATTTAACAGTTCTCTCCACTCCACCCCGCCTCCCACATTGCTCTCCTCACATTTGGGGCCGGAGTGGGGGTTAATCCCCCCTGGCACGGTTTGTCCCGCCCAGGGCAGTTTGCCAGGGCATCTGCTCCCCCGATATTCCGCCACGACAAGAGCACCATGGGATTATCCACCGAGCTGCACGTTCCAGAAGGCCCACGTGTGGCCGAGCCACGTTACACCCCGATGACTGCAGGGAGACAGCCAGGGGGCACTGCCATTCACCTGGAATGGGTGCTGGACCCCTGTACCCTTGCCTCTCATTTCTGCCCTCAGAATCTCTATGGAACAGCCTCGGTCTGTTAGACATCTAGATGTTTAATCACAGCAAGCTGCTTCCTGCTACTTGCTTCACACCCACTCAGAGCAGCTCAGGTTGGCATTGCTGTCAATGGGAGGGTAGACTCAACATAATCACACAGTACACGCAGGTACTTTGAGGCACAAAGCCAATTAACCATGTAGCCTATGTGTTTATAGAAAAGATAACTGAACCTCACTCACTCAGTAAAACAGGAATATAAAATGTTAAAAATACTCTTCCATTCTGAATAATTTTGAAAACTTGCACTGGCAGTGTCACATGTTAGAGCAGAGAGAAACATGGGCAGAGGAGAGCTGGCTGCTTTTATCAGCTGTCTGCTGCCTTTCATGTGATCTTCCTGCTCAGTCGCCCAGGCAATAAAACACCGCTTTCATCACAGCGCCTCCTTCCTCTTCCTGTTAGTGCAGAAACGCTGGTTAATCCGGTCGCTTTTGGGAGCAGAGAAGCTTTGGGAACTCTGTCTGCACACGCACACCTGCACGCTAATCCCAGGAAAGAAAAAAACTGCAGAGCTGTATGAAACAGGTGAGAGAGCGCGGCTTCTCTCTCGCGCTCCCTCTTGCTCAACCCCTTTCTCGCTCTCTCCACCTCTCTCTGGCAGCTGTCTTCTTACCGCTGTGAAACAACATATTGGTCCCCAGTTTCGCCATTATTTTTCTGTGGGAAATCTAGACGCTCCATGGCCTCTCCAGCTGCTATTTACATCCTTCACTGCACAACCAGTAAGGGAAAGAAACGGGGCAAATTAGAGGGTGCTGAGACATCGCCTGTAACCACGGACACGGCCGCTATTACGGGGGCAGAAAAGCACAGGTTGCAAACCGCATTCCTCCAAAACAAAATAAAATAAGAAATGAAAGAGATCCAAAAATGAAACTGACAGAAGCAGATGGTAGTCCTCATCTATTCTTTGGCCATCGTTTATCTGCGGTCAGGCTCCACCCACCTTCCACAGCATCACTCGCGCAGGCTCCGCCCACCCGCAATGCGATTACAGGCCGACTGGGGCCGGTAATGACACCAGTGGGATGGGTGGGTCTGGAATGGCAAGCGGGCCGTTTAGCTTAACAGTCACATACGGCCGGGTGCACAACAGGGTGGAGTCATGGTCTTGTTACAGGACTTCAGGATAAAACTCAGACGTGCGTGATCCAGAAGAAAAGGACACACATTCAGCTGTATTAATGAGCATATAAGAGGCTATATATTATGGTAATAGGACATGCAGATCTACCTATGGCAACTTAATATTGTGAATAGACTGACAATGATGTGCAGCCCTCTGCTACTCATGGCTGTTGATCACAGTGACGCTAAGATCTCGTGTTTTCTTTTTGCTTTACCCCAATTGTAATTGTTTCAGCACACTTTCTAATGATCTGTCCATCATTTGTCTTCCCACACAAGCTGTTAGAGGGACAAAGAGGCAGGCAGATGAATGTGAAAACAGGCAATAACACGAGCTCCTTCGCTAGGTGGTGGATAAAAAAATGCCGTGTCACCGCACTGCGCGTCCCCGCCGACCCCGAGCGTAAGGCACAGCTGACTCGCACGTATTTACACAAATTACTGCCAACGTACACATGAAGCATTCAACTCATGATTATATAATCAGATTTTACACTGTTATCCACTGCAATGTCTTTGTCCCCTACAAACAGAGCTCAGAACATAAAAGCACACAGTCCTTCTGGAAAATGGCAATGAGTGAGAATCAAGTTTTAAAAAAATGTAAAAAGGCAGGCTTGGTCCTTCTTTCCACCCTGAAATTGGCAGCCACCCCACCCCAACACACACACACACACACACACACACACACACACACACACACACACACTATCACACCAGTTCCACTCGAACACAGGCCAGGTTTAGTCTTTCGATCAGAGACCTTCTCACCCACATTCCAGGGCCCGGAATGCTTTGTCAAACTGCCATGGCAACGGCAAACGCCCATGCACCCACAACAACAAAAGAATGAGGGTAAAAAAGAGAAAAAAAGAGAAAAAAGAGAGATTGAGAAAGAGTACAAAAATAAAAAAATTACAGAACATATTGTACAGTTTTTATATGTCCTGATATGCTCAAGTTTGTACTGTTTCTGATTAAGTATTTGTGTGTAGTAGGTTCTTACTAAAAACAGCCACTGATTCATAACCGGCTAAAAACGAGCTGGTTATGAATCAAAGTGGCTGTTACCTTCGTGTCTCAATAAAATACCCACCATAATCTGCTTTGTGCGCCAATGGGTCAAACGGTTTACTACACCACCCTGCTATGTCATGTGACATTTTCCCTTTGGCACTATTGGCTTAATTTGGCTAGCTTCACAAATGCCTATTCTGTGCCACATAAAGTGCAGCCATCCCAAACACACCTTTGAGATTAAACTTTTTATTTTAACGAGACGGAAGAGAAAACCAATACCATTTGTGGTACCGATACTGGGCATTACAGGATGATTGTTCTGGCACTGAGAGCTTCATTCCACTGCCTCAGAGACAAAACAACACTGGAAGAAGCCATTTTCAATGCAGGCTCGTTTCAAAGAGATTCATCAGTCTCTCTCCCACGGCCGTCAGAGTACGAAACCCAATAGCACACCGCAGAAAGAGCTGATTGTTAGGACGGATTTTGGGGACAACACTGCTACTATAGACACAAAAAAGGGGAATGGGGAGAACATGATAGGGGATAAAGAGGCTAGAAACTTAATTAGAAATGATTCAATGTCCATGAGAGTCTGGGACAGAGAGGTGAGACTGGCCACGGCGACGCAGGGGAGGGAAGAGAAAAATAAACCGATTTCATCATGACAGCACCTCGTCCCAGCTTTGTCTGGGCTCAACAAAAGCCACAACAATCCTCCCAGTGTTCACCAGGTTCCCAGATCCTTCACAGAGAGGAGACGTGCCTCGCTGGTACACCGATCCCCCCACCCCCACCCCCACCCTGCCCATTTCACATACACCCTGCCAGGAAACAGGAACCAACTCACTGCTCAAGAGTCCATGAACACTGCAGCATTCAAATATCACTGGATCCTCTCTCTCACGCACACACGCAGACACACACACACACAAGTGCTTGTTTAATCGCTATGAAATTAATTGGCGGCACACGCAGACACACACCTTTTCTCATACCACATGACTTAAAAGTTAAGAAACAAATAACTGTATGAAAGCTAGGGAAAACAATGAAGGGCTGAAAAATATCTGTGCTTTAAAAGGGGCAAGTAGCCCCACAGTCAAATTCAGAATGGCGTGTAAATATGGTTAAGCAGAGTAGACCAGTTTACTTCCTAACACTGACACACCAGAGTGCTCATATGGGAGTTCTACATAAAGAGGATCTTTCTGGATGACTGCACCCATCTGTATCATTTGTCCACAGCCACACACATGCATATGCGCATGCACATACACATAGACACACACACACGCACCATAAGCTGCATGTTCTAAGCTCTTTACAGAATCAAAAAGCCATTATCTCTAGGCATTTTTATAAATGCATCAGCATTGTTCAGCTGAGATGGCTTCTACAGTGAAGCTCACTCGTGCACACTGCTTCTACAGTGAAGCTCACTCGTGCACACTGCTTCTACAGTGAAGCTCACTCGTGCACACTGCTTCTACAGTGAAGCTCACTCGTGCACACTGCTTCTACAGTGAAGCTCACTCGTGCACACTGCTTCTACAGTGAAGCTCACTCGTGCACACTGCTTCTCAGCAGCTGTTTTCCCGGCCTTGTGTCTGTTCTTCATTTCCACTAATCTCTGTTTTTCACTCATTAAATGCAGAGCTGAGCTGCAACTTCCTGTTTTCAAAGATTCTCAGTCTCTTTCCTTCTTCAATCCTTCTAAAAACAATACAATTTCTCAATGAAATGTCTCATACGTCACCTGACGTAGAACTTGACTGACATACAAACAAAACACGCATGGACTCAAGGACACACGCCAGGGAGCCCACTGCATATGACTGCTCAGACGGCGAGTTCGGGACCGAGAAGGAGAGGTTAGAATAAGGAGGGCAGGGACAGACTGTCAGGCTGTGTGAACAGGCAGCATGAGAAAAGCAGCCGGCAGCGGCGTCCGTCTCTGCACAAACACGCTTACGTGGCCGCGCTCCTCATTCACGTTCAGGGGCGCCGCGAGACACGCAAGGGTTTGAGACGGGAACGGTGACTTGCTTTCCCCCCCTCCAGGTTCGTGCAGACGTAGCTTTTCTCTGGGGAAAAAAATGCTTGCCAAGTGAGCGCTTATAGATTTTTCTTCTGTTAGCTTAGCGTCTCATTTGCCATGGTTCACCTGCACCTGATCCATCCAACCTCCTCTGCCCCCCAGGAACATCGCTGGAGCAGCAGAAACAAAAGCTGTTGGTTTGATCAGGAACGTGGAAGCCCAAAATGAGGAACCACACCTGAGTGGGAATAATCATTTCAATCAGGGAGCAGGGAGCCCATTATTTACACTGGCACAGGGCTGCACTTCTGCAATCACTCTAATTCTGCTCCCTGTTGAGAAAGCGCCTGAATCACACACAGAGCAAGATAACAGAAAGAGGCTGGGAGGTGCGTGTGCGCGCGCGTGTGTGTGTGTGTGTGTGTGTGTGTGTGTGCATCCATTAGAGGAGATGGACACCAAAAATCTATATCACACTCAGTAAAGACCAATCGATATTAGCTTCAAAAGAAATCCAAACCGTACCAAACAAATGCACTTTATTTTAAATAGTTTAGTCATTGGTTTTTCTGCATTGTGGGAAAGTGTGAATTAGGCCAGTCTCTTCTTTCTGTGCATTCCAGCTTTTCCCCCTGCAGAAGGGAAAAGGCCCATCCTTCCTTTCCCCTCAGCATAACATGAGGAAGACCGTCAGTGCCCGGGCTCCAGCTGGATGAGGGAGGGTCTGGCAGGACGGAAGGTCCTGACTGAGACACAATACACAGCTGTGGTGGATCAGCTGACGGGGTGGGGGTGTGAAGAGGAGTCCAGCTCTGGCCCAGGAGCACCAGGCAACGCCCGCACTGCTGCTCGCAAGAGGGCTGTAGGGAAAGCTAAGAAGTTTGTATGGAGACAAAGAGACCCAAGGAGCTATTCGGTAGTACTTGGACCATTGGACCATGCTAGTGCTAACTGTGGCCTGCGTGGTTAGCCACAGGCTAATACTGGCCAGGTAGGAAGACCTTCAATGGGTCCCCAGTCAATCGGGCACCTGCAGGCTGCCTGCGCTACCTGTACAGAAAGTGTAGCCTTTCAGCTCAGCCAGGAAAGAAGCAGTTGGTAGCTGTAATGTTTTCAGAGGACAGCCATGCTAATCTGCACTCTCCAGACCATGGTGGCCATGGTGTTGCAAAGAGACAGGGGGAAAAGATCCAATGATTTGTGGTGGACAGAGAAAGAAAAAAACTAATTTATGGAGCAGCATTTTTTTCTGCATGTCTGTCCTGGTATAAAGTTATAGTGCCTGGAGTGAACTTCCTGCAAGCTTGTCCTTTCCAGCGTGGGTCATGTACTACAATGCCAGCAGGAGGAACAGAGTCAGCAGTCATTACCTTACAGACACAGACATAGACAATCACACACAAACTCTCTCACACACACACACACACACACACACACACACACACAGACACACACAGACACACACAGACACACACACACACAAAAGCCAAGCACACACACAGACACACACACACACACACACACACACACACACACACACAGGCTCACATGCACACACGTACGTACCAGTGTTGTAGTCGAGACCGCCATGCCCGAGACCAAGACCAAGACCAAGACCGAGACTCATGGTCCGAGACCAAGACCGAGACCTGAATGGTCCGAGACCAAGACGAGACCTCGAGACCGTGTGCACTTACATTTAATATACGTCTAATATGGCACAAATAAACAAAAGTGACCAATATCGAAATGCAATGGTAATAAACATTTATTGGCTTATTGCACACTGCTTCATAATATATTATCCAACCTTAAGTTTCACTCCATAAAATAAATCCAATTTCAAATGAGGAAAAATAAGTTCATGATGAATATTCAACACTATTTCGTATGAACTGATAGCAACATTACTCAAACGGCACACTGCACCAAAGTAAATGTAATGTGTATGCATATGCAACATATCTTTCTTTTGTAGCAACGTGTACTATGCAACTGTAAAACAACCATGCATTCAATTACTTGTGAAGACAGATAAAATATGCTCAACAGAAATTAAGAATTATTCTGGGGGGAAAAAATATTTTAAAAGGTATTATGCCCGCTTTCATAAATATCTTATTACAAATCAAGATGCCTGATGTACTAACTTGTAAATCACAAGTACAACAAAGGGTATCCAGTGTCTTATCCACAAAATTACCACTCCTATGTATGTAATGTAAGAACATTTATAAGTACATTATTTAAGTGAAAATGCAAAGGATCTTATTTTAAGCCTAAAGATAAAGGCACATTGTTCAGTTATTTGAAGAAAAAAAAAAAACAATGTTAACTTGTCATACTCCTAAGACTTTTGCAGATTTCATTTTGTATAGCCCATGTGGACAATGTTTTATTTTAATGAAACAGCCAGTTAAACAGAACAAAAAAAAGTTTCCTTTGGTGTGTTATTAATATTCAGTTTAGGACATGTTCATTACATTTCAAAAACATAAGCATTGACAACATCTCATCTGAAAGCCGGGCACGGTGCGGTCTCATGATAATCCCACCCCTGCTGAAAATTTATAAATTACATGCACGCTATCTCGGCCAGGTACTGTATTGTATTCACGTGTTTGGGATTGGACGCTTTTCTTGCGAGTGACGTGTGCACCATAGAGTTACGTGGTGTGCACACACACGCACGCGTATACACAAATCGTAGGGGTGTACGAACTTGTACTATTGTACTGAAATATAATAGACTCACAATAATCCCTACGCGATCAACGGAATTTGAACGCCGAAATAATGCTGTGATCTGCGTGCGACGTGTTTTATGGGAGGCAGTTGCGGGTATATAAGGTATATAAGTTCATTGCTTGCTGCATTGCGCATTTACTTGATAACGCGATATGTCAGCACCCATGAAAAACAGTTTCAACTGCGTATTTTAAATGAAAAACGTCAGCACATTTTGTCTCAATTTACACCAAGATATCATATATATTTTTTACCGGTCTCGATGGTCGAGACCAGCATATTCGAGACCGCAAACCTCCGAGACCGAGACAAGACCGAGACCGTAGAGAGCCAAGACCGAGACCAAGACCGAGACCTGGAAAAAGTGGTCTCGAGACCGGTCTCGAGACCGAGACCGGTCTCGAGTCCTACAACACTGGTACGTACGCACACAAAGATGCACACAAACACACAATTCTGGGCCCCACGAACAAACACAGACTTACAGTTTCTCTTGGCCATGACATGGCTGCTCTGTACAAAGATACTCTGTTGTTTCTGCAGAGCTCCTGGGCACAAGTGAGTAATATGAAACAGACACAGAGATATCCGGACCACTGGGAACTCAAGTCTTATGACAACACATTTTAACTGAAGAAAAAAAATCGAAAGCAGGACAAGCAAGCTCAGCAAAAGCACAACAGTAAAAGAAGCAACAAAAAAAAAGAGAACCCACGGCGAGAAAAAATAAAATGATCTAATAAGCTTATTTTTCTGTAAAAAAAACGTTTAAAAAAAAGACAAACACTGGGCAAGCTACACAATGCTAATCAACCCACATAAAAAAGTACTGGTTGCACCCAGTCTCCAAATGGGGTTCAACACAAAAGGCATTAAACCAAACTGACACATGGGCTATCTGATCATCTCTCTCCATGTTATTTTTTGTCTTGCGGATGAGGTCATAGAACAGGCTGAAGAAACAGAAGAGCAGTCGGACTGAGGATTCCCATAGCTGGCCCCTATACCCCGACCGCCACCACAAATACAGCACCCCTCCAGCATCAAGAACAGCTAGTCCCCAAGACAACAAGCACCCTGCCTGTATAAACAAGTAGCATTACGTAGGCCTGCAGCATCCAGAACCCCTAACAAGGTTATATAAGAGAGCGGAGCCACTTGACCTGCCCCGACACCCGTATGTGACGCAATCTGTCAACTATGCAGTGTTCTGGGATCCTTATCACCCATCCTGTCCCAGACCCGGATACCCTCGCCCCCCCCCCCCCCCCTTCCACCTCCTCAAACTGGCACCCAGAGCATACAAACAGCAGTACACCCCCCATCAAACCCTGACAGCTCAGATAAGCAGAGAGAGTCACAGAGGCAGCAGTTTCACACCGAGGATGATGAGATACAGGCCTGTGTGTGCTCCCCCTAGGCCTTCCGTGAGTCTCACTCACTCTGCTGATCTTATCCTGTCACCTCAGCTCACGAGGATGAGCTCCTGCGGACCGTTCCGCACACATGCCACCATGTTAAGCACGTCTACCAAACCCAAAGTCTGCCTGTGAAATTAATTTTTATAAATTTTATTTTTTTGCATTATCAGTAGATTTTTTCCCAGGCAGTCCATGTATTGATCAGTTAGGTGCACTGTACTGAAAGAATCCCTACCCTCATAGGGTAAAAACAGCACCAAGCTGCGGTACGGCTTAGAGGGGAAAATGTCTCAGAGAAACAGCATAGCCGGTATGAAGGGCACCACTGACTGTAATTAAATGGAATTGCACCTGGACATGTCTCCCCTCTGCACCTGGACATGTCTCCCCTCTGCACCTGGACATGTCTCCCCTCTGCACCTGGACATGTGTCCTCAGTGCTGCAGAAGTGTGATTGGGTGTTCGCCAGGGTATGCCATTTCACCCACTGGCCAAGGTGATTTGTGGATTCTAAAAGATTTTAAAGTTTTACCAGCCACATGACTCTTTACAATATAACACAACCTGGTTGTTTACTGGCCAATGTGGATGATAGAGTAAAAGATTTACCAGTCACAATCAAAATTTTACCAGAATGTGGCTGGTGGCTGGTGTTAAATTTCACACCCTGGCATTCACCCACTTTAATAAAATGACAACAAAAAAATTGTCAATTTCCCCCCCCTTTCACCGTTCCAAAAAAACACACTTTCACGTAATGATATTTTCCACTTTCCCGGGCAAGACGTAATTATAATAATAATGATGATTATACTGATGAGCCTCTCCCTTTCCCCCCTGTTTTCATTGTCCTTTTTCTCCCCTTTTCCCTTTTGTGCATTTTGACTTCCCCTGTTTTGATGGGAGAGTCAATAACAAAACATCAAAAGTCAGGGGACCCCCCAAATTCCCACCTCGCCTCCCAGCGCCGCCCTGACACTCTGCAGGGTTCTGAGAAGGATGCACGGTCAGCTGCGTATGAGCACCTACTCGCTCCGGCCCCAGCGGCCGCTGCCAAAGTTCACTCCCGATGCCGGCCAAATCTGATCGCACACAGGAAACACATTCGTTTAGGACCCACGGCCACATCAAACAGGCCAAGGCAATCACCAGGCTTTATTTTTCCAAAGGAAAAAAAACCCAACAATAATAAAGTGGCTCGGGTGTTAAAGCACACGCGCACACACGTTGAGGCTGAAGCAACAAGCCTTTCCATTGCAGTTTCATCACAGTGAACTCCACTGTACATGACAGGAAAGACGGGCTGTAGACCAGCCGGTCCGGGTGCCCTCGTGTCACGGTGAAAACTGTCGGTCAGGTGATCGTTCTCTCTGTCGGGCGGCAGTGGTGCAGACACGCGCCACAGCTGAGTTCCGCTCCTCTCAGCTCCCGCTTCCCCTGCGTCTGAGTCTGAGCTATGCGCCCGCCCACCCGTCTGAGTCTGAGCTACCCAGTGTGTCAAACACACATCCCCAAGAGCAGACGGTAAAGAGAGAAGCATCCTATCAATGCCCACCCGTCCCCAGTGTGTCAAACACACATCCCCAAGAGCAGACGGTAAAGACAGAAGCATCCTACCAATGCATGTTCCGTGCACTACTCGGTGTATTACGATTCCGGCACGTGCACGTTCTCGTACGGTATGCCGGAGGGGGCCGGTTGGTGTGTGATCGCGGTTTCTGGTTCAGGATCACCAAGGCCACATCCAGCAACGTGACACCGTGTGATCAAGAGAGGAATCCCATCAATAATTCAACTTATTTTACATGTTTGAGGAAAAAAAAAATACTTGCACATGGAACATCTGACAGGCTGTGCTGTGTAAGAGCGCTTTCCCTTTCTGCTGAAGCACTGATGTATTTTTCATTACATAGAGCCCCATGTTCTCAGCCCAGAGGAAGCTGAATGTTTCCTTTCTGCATGTGTGTGTGCATGATTCCCTCAGCACAGAGAGGCCTGCATGTGTGTGTGCCCAATTCCCTCAGCACAGAGAGGCCTGCCCCTGTGTGTGCCTGATTCCCTCAGCACAGAGAGGCCTGCCCCTGTGTGTGCCCGATTCCCTCAGCACAGAGAGGCGTCCATCTGTAAGGCCGGTGAGAGGAGGGGCAGGACAGGTGAGGTACCCTGGCGGGAATATCTCCAGTAAGTCAGATAAACATACTTTCAACTACAGCCGTTTGAGACGGAAACGAAAGCGAAAACACATCTGACACATCCGAATGGCTGCCTGTCACACTGCCTGAGTGTGCCCTCCCACTTTCACTCACTCTACTACGGATTTGCATATACACACACGCACAAACACAAACACACACACAGACATATATACGTGTACAGACTGACACACACGCATGCGCGCACAAACACAAACACGGACATACACACACACACACACACACACACACACACACACACACACACACACACACACACACACACGCACATACGTACAAGCCACCTGCAGGGAGAAGTTTGGAGTGATGACAGGTGATCCACTGAGAAGGATCTGAGCTCAGACTGGCTCAGTGGGTTACAGAGGCCTGCACTATTACTGGCCTATCCACCTTCCCTCCTCATCTCACTGGTCTGCTCCCATCTGTCCACACTCTAAAGCCACATCCCGCTCGTCTCTAAATCGCAGCTTCTTCATCGGATGCCCCTGTAAATATCTGGCTAAAAATAAACATTGTTCTGCCCACACCATTCTTCACTCACAGTTTAAAGGGGACAGATAAATATACTTAAAGAGGAAGACAATGAGAGAGGAAGAAAAAGAGAATAAGACCTAGGGCCTGTTCTGATAACCTACTTCTCTTCTCTTGCAGTGGGCCTTTCTAGATCAATAGGGATTTTTAAGTGAAGTAAATGAACACAGCTTTTCTTCACAAATGCTGAAAATACCAATTATCCTTACAAAAAAAGAAAAATCTAAATGTAGTTAAAAGAACTGGTAGTATATACAAGTATATACTATATAGCCTATAATATTCTATGAATGAAACATTGGCCTATATATTTTTGTGGTTCTCTCTAAGCTTGGGCCTCAGCATACCACAGCAGTGAGTCAACTCTTGCATCACAACATGTAATCAACTCTTGGGATTTGTTTGTTTCTGTGTAAGAACCATATATTGCAACTGGACTGCACTTAATTTGTCCTGAACTCCTGCGCTCGAACCCCTGTCATTGGGCGGGCTCCCTCACTCTTGACAGTCAGGCCTGGTGGGAATAATGCCTGTTGTTGCACAATGCTTAATCCTCCTTCCTCTGGATACAAAGACAGACCCCAAGTTTGTTTCCGCAAAGCCCTTGTTCCATCGGATCACGTTACATAGATAATCGGGTATGGGTAGTGACTTTCACCAGCGTTATGAGCGGCAGCCGGTCAGTTATGTAAGATTCTCATTGGGCTCAGAGTACAATACAACAGTCATCTAGTGTTTTGCTGCACAGTTCGAGAGGGGGGCTATATGTGTGTGTGCTAACTGCAGTCTCAAATAAAGAATTTAAATGTGCGTGCGTCTTAACTGTGTGGGAGGGTATTAACAGTCGAGGGATTCTTCTCATTCTGAATATTACTGAGCAGCTGGTGCTCCCAAGAGACAGAAATATCCTGAACTTTTACAAAAAGCCATTTCACCATTTTGGATTGTTGAGCACAGATAGCAAATGTGTACTTTAATTACATAACCAAAACATCGGGCCTGAAACTTGGCATGATTAGGGAGAGGAGAGAACAGCGCTGTTTGTTTGTTTTGGTCCTTTCAAAGCAGATGCTTTCGTCATGGCTTGCAGGGAGTCGTCAGTTCAGGAGTTCAATAAACGCTGATTGCCTTGTGAGCGTTTCCTCTGTTATTCTGTAAAGAGCCACTTCCAGGGTCACATGGTTCCTGCTTTCTTTCCCCCTCCAACCCTAATGCGACATCTTCTAACGCAGCCGCAAAATCAGACCCTGGGTTCACCTGGGGAACAGGTCCAGAAACCCATAGAACCACACAAACACAACTAAATGATTGAGATTGAGATTGAGGAGCGATGTTACACACAAACCTAAATACTCTTACTGTTCACAACATTAGCGATGCAAGTACAGGCTGGGAAATATTAAATATGAACGATACATTCAATACATTCCCTCCAGCTGGGGAGTCAGCTCATAAACCTTCGGCAACGCTTGATCTCAAATCCCATCTCGCCTACGGACGCATGATAACGGAGCGTGGTGCCAAATTTGCTGATTGATCATGTTATTAGCACAAGCACACTGCACCAGTGAATTCGGCCTGCGGGCAGGGAGGCGAAGATGCAGAGACCAGCTGCTGATGAACGCATTGATCAATGCTAAATGAATCAACAGCCCTGCGATGCTGGAGGTCACAGCTTCCCAAGTTGTTTACTCTCCCCCGTAGCCTGTAGAAAGTCTGTCAGCACCTATCAGTGAGCAGTAGAAAGTGCTTCGAGGAAGACAAGATATCAGACGCAGGCTGGACTGAGCTTGGAATTCTGAGTGTGAGAAGGTGGGGGGAGGGGTTAGAGAAAAACTGGAACAGCGAAATGGAAAAAGAAGTTAGGAGATGTAATTGAAATAGTAAAGTAGGAATTCTGGCAGGAACAGAGGGAGAGAAGGAGTGAGAGAGAGAAAAGAGGACAAAGAGCCAAGGAGAGAAGATGCCCAGATGGTCTCTCTCCGACTGTGACTCGACTTTGCCGGAGCAAAGCTTTGATTGGCGAGATCTGTGACCAACACACTTTGCTCTTTGGCAAAAGGCCACAGAATCCAATCAAAGACCCAGATGCTTCCAACAGCAAAAACTAAACCCATGGACCGGCCGGCCCACTGAAAAAGAGACGGGCAGTCCCTGAAAGAAGCCGGGCCTCTTCTCCCAGCACAGTTGGGCTCCCTGGAGAGACACCATCCCTGAGTGTTCTGTGTTTCCTTGGGGATTATCTGTAAGAGTGCTCTCACAGTGACGCAACCCATCTCTGCTCTCTACAGCTCGGTGTCAGGGAAAGGCCGGTTCTCACATTCTCAGCACATTCCGGACATGGGACAGCGGTAACCTCTGAGGGACTTCTGTGCGGCCTCGCCCTGCTGAGGCCTGGGAGCCGCTTACGCGGTCGGACCCGCCACGTGCCTGGCGTGGCTGGGGCAGGCGGCGTGGGGTTTGCTTTCGAAAGCAAACGAGAGGGAAGATCATCCAGTACCAGGCTTTGCAGTGACAGAGAGACGCACAGAGAGCGAGAGATACAGGAAAGACATGACCTGCAATCCCTGCATCTCCCACACAGGCCTCTCATGAAGAGAAGGATTATCTTCTATCCCACACGTCGTGGGTGTACACATATAGAAATTTAGATAGATAATATAACATGAACCCTATGAAAGTGCTACCCCTGCTCCTTCCACGGCTCCAGCTGAGAGGGAATGTTCTGGAACACAGCACTGGAACACCACTGCTTGGCATGCCGGCTGGCACATGAAGAAAAGATTGCATCACCAACAGCTAGGAAAACCTCATGCCTTGTGATAACCATGTCCTCTCATTCTCCCATAACAGTTTGCCTTTCCTACTGCACTTTGAGGGCATAAACCCACCACTAATAATACAGAATCCTGAAAATTAAAGCCAATAGAGTATTTTATGTCCACATATTCACCTGTATGGTTTGAACAGCATGGAGCAGGACAAGACCACACCTACACATTTTAGTAGTAATAGATGAAAAATGTTGCCATATTAATATATTTGTAGTCATACCAACTGTTCACATTTCACAGCATTTACATAGCATGTTATTGTAAACATTTCAAGAGAATGTTTGCGCTTGCAATGGTGCAAAGCCTTTTAGACAAAATGTGGGCATTGATATGCTTGTTTATTTCTGCATGACAGTTTTATGGCGAGACTGAAAACACGTTGCTTCACATTCCGATCAGCTCATGGAAAACTGAGAAAGATTAGCACTTGGCTCTCTGCACACCACCTGGCACAGACTTCACACAGGTGGGCTACATATTCCATTCCGGGTTATATACCATTTGGTTTCATTTTATCTGTCTATTTTCCAGATGTTATGGCTAGCTAGCTGTGTTAAAATCTATCCATATAGCTAGCTAGCTATCTCAGCTTACTATATTTGACTGCTCAATTGGTGCAAATTGCATATTGTAGCTGTAGTATTGCACCGTTTCCTTGGAAACTTGCTCTCTCACATGACGGAGGAGCAGGTTAAAAAGTGCAATAATTTAAATGCATATGAATTAAAGAGTGAGCAGGCTGGTAAACTTGGAAATGTGCACCAAGGAAGGCAGATTACCTAAGTTATTTTTATTTTTATTGTATTTTTTATGTTCAGCATCACATGGTGTAGAGAGACATAGAAGTAAGAAGAATAATACTTTACAATAATAACAACCCCCCCCCATCCCACACAGAGAAAGAAATAATAACATTAATTGGAGGGGGGGGTGGACAATAATGACAAAAAGTAACAATAACTAAAATAATAACATTAATCATAACAGAATAAGCAAGTGCACAGTGAGCACCATAATTCATTGGACAGTGACACATTTCTGTTATTTTGGTTCTGCACTCTAGCACTTTGAGTTTGAAAAGATACAATGACAACGAGGTTGAAATGTAGACTGTCAGCTTTAATCTGAGGGTATTTTCATCTACATCGGATGAACCGTTTAGAAATTATAGAACCTTTAGTACATAGTCCCCCCCATTTTCGGACATCAAAAAATATTGGACAGTTTAACATAATGTAGAATAAACTAATCATATTTAATACTTGGTCGCATATCCTTTGCATGCCATGACTTCCTGATGTCCGTGACCCAACAATATCAAAAAACTCTTGATATCTTATTTTCTGGTACTCCTACAAACAATACTATAACCTCTGCATTTTAATGGATTTCTATGGGAATTGGGGAGTGGGACTAGATTTAGCTGTAAATTATGCTGGAACAGTATGAAACACATGGTTGGCTAAATGGCTCTAAGTCATCAAGGGTCTGACGTATCAAACAAGCCTTAAACCATCACTCTGCTGCCAGATATGCAGAAGATATGGATAGAGGGGTTTCTTCTCCTGACTTATTTTTCCATAAAGTTCAATCGAAAAATTTGTCAGGAGAAACAACCCTGCTACAATAGAGTGATGGTTTGAGGCTCGTTTGATACCTCAGACCCTTGATGACTTGCAGCCATTTCGCCAACCATGTATTCCATACTGTTCCAGCATAATTTACAGCTAAATCTAGTCCCACCCCCCAATTCCCATAGAGATCCATTCAAATTCAGAGAAGTTATTGTACACTTGTATGAGTACCAGAAAATAATGATGCTGTTGGGTCACAGACATCACAAAGTCATGCATTGCAAAGTATATGCAACCAAATATTAAAAATGATTACTTTATTCTACATTATGTTAAACTGTCCAATATTTTTGATGCCTAAAAAAGGGGGGGGGGTCTATGTACTAAAGGTTCTATAATTTCCGATATGGAAGAAAATACCCTCAAATGAACTGACCAAAATAACCAACAATGTGTCACTGTCCAATGAATTATGGTGCGCACTGTATAAAACATGTAGATATTTTCTTTTAAAAAGAACGCCTACAGTATCACAATCCTGAAAAATAGGACCGTGATTTTGTTGTTCTTGGGTTAATCTCCTGAGAGGCAAAAATTCGGACAATTTGTTCAAAAGTTGAAGGGGGGGGGGGGGGTTCCTTTTTCCAAAATGAAAGGACGCACTCCTTTACAAATTTTTAAATAATAATCAGCAATCTACATTTATTAGAATTTATCTTGTGGTTAGCCATGGCATTGAAAAGATGGATTTAGGTCTTTGTTTGTGTCGTGTTGTGCACTAATGCTTTTTTATATAATATAATTTTTATATACTGCAGTACACAGTATCCGGATATCCACCCAACCACTCGCATGCTTCTCTTCTAGCATCCTGCCACCTTCTCCATGAACGAAACAGAGAAGTAACACCTGCCACTGCCTGAGTGTGAGCCAGATGCAGGAGTGAGCGGCTGCAATTAAAAGAGCCAAAATGGCCGTGTCTCTCAGTACAGCCTGGGACAGCACACAGCTTGTCCAGGTCACAAGAGTACAGAATATTGATCAACAAACCATTATGGTGCCCTGATGGCCAAATCCATTCGAGCCCTCGGAAAAAAACAGGGCATCCTGTGAGTCGTGGAGAAATACTGGGACATAGTAAATGTACAAAATGTTCTGGAAAGCCGCACTGCAAAGTACATACTTCTAGTATGCTTGCAGTGAGAGAAATGCCAGGCTCTTGTGCTATCACAAGAACATTTTCATCAAGGAACATTCTTTCGTGCGCGCAGACACACACACACACACACACACACACACACACACACACACACACACACACACACACACGCCAGTAAAAATGGTGCGTCAATATACCCATTAGTGCTTTTGTTTAACATGCCTTCCTCTTGGTGAGAAGGGTATCAGTTAATCAATACAGTTATTAAAATCTGTCATTTAATTTTTAGGTCACGTTATTGGTGCCTATTGAATGTTTTCTACTGTGCTGTATTCGTGGCATATTATGTTTTAATATGTGCGTGTGCATTTCAACAAATGCAGGCAATCTTTCCACTTTTCTCTGTCTCTGCCCCTCCCCCCTCACTCCCTTTCTCTCTCACTCCCTTACTCCACCACTCTCTCCCTCTCCGAGCTGTGCTGAATCAGACTGAGCGAGTGTGTGCTCTGCACATGTCTCGAGCTGCGTCCACACAGTGCGCTGCTCTGTTCTATTTCTGCTTCGTCCCAAATCAACGGGGAAAAAGACAGAGAAAACAGTGAACCATCAGGGAGAAGGAGGGATGAAAACAAATGAGGTCAGGGGCAGCAGTGGAACAGGCCTGCAAGGGCGTGTGCGCAGGGCCACCACAGACCCAGCGACTTGGTTTCCTACTGCTAATAGAATAAAAAAAACTGTTAAAATAATTAATTTTGTAATTAACTGGATATTTAATCTCATCTGAGGCCTGACGGAATTCATGTTATGTACCTGACTGCAAAGCCATTCGTCTTTGATGTCTTTCTTGTGCGGGTAATTAGGAAAACGAACACAGGGATTAACACAAAACAGAGGCCTAATTCTCTCCATGTTGACAGATTCCAAGACAGATTGAAAATGCAGCGCCTGTCGAGCTTAACCATTGCAAGACCACAGGGCTTGTGGTGAAGAACACCATTTCCAACCCACGGCGCCTCTGATCCCGCCTCTGTCGAAGACAGACAAGGGGGGCGCATGTTGCGGTCTCATTCCGTTTCTATGTATACAAGCACGGCCCCCCAACTGGCAAATTCCTGTCTGATTAAAGGGGAGTGCACTCTGATGTTATGGGTGCCTGTAAATGCAACACCGCAGAGAAGCAAGCCGACTGTGGTTAAAACTACTGCTACAAACACACATGCCATTCAGCCATGCAGTCACAGGCAACAAACACATGGACCACAGTGGGGCGGGTTCGAGTCTTTCATGTCACCCCAAAAGATATGAGCAAGGAAACGCACACTGTAAAAACCTTTTTCATTAGTGTGTGGCTTTCTTACCCCATATTTGAACCTATGCAGCAGAGGCTGACAATTTGTGACTAAAGACTTGAAAGCAAGGCGAAGACTTCTCTCATATTGTCAGTGGGCAGAAGAAGCAGCAGAGAAACAGCACAGTAAGTAGGTCTGAAATAACTGGGCTTCTAGTCGTAATTCATTGGTTGACCAGGAGTCAGCCGCTTCTACAGGACCATCAACTCAAGATAGGTGCCCTGCCATACATTACCTAGCAAACGCAACAACGCTTTAAGTTTGTTTTCTACCGGAGTGCCTAAGTACCCAAAAGGCAAGACCTCCTATACACAATCTATCAGGCCTACCTCTAGCCTCATGCTCATCAATTCCTGAGTAGGATATGGCGCCAGAGAAGTGAACAAATGTCCCGCTGCTTTTCATATGGTTCTTTGTTCTCCTACAGAAAACAATGACTTCCGGTAGGCCGTTGCAACACTGAATTGCGTTGTGTTTTTGTAACAAGACTGTGTATGTGCCAATGGGTGTCGCTTACACCCACCCAGTGAAGGAAAGAGCTCTGGTCATGTGGAATGTATCTGTATCATGGGATACTGCTTCTGTGGCCTTTGTTCGAAACAAGGCCTCAAGAAACGAGGTCAGTCCGCTCACATGTGCCAAGATCCGCACCTGAGGGAAGCAGTGGGGTATTAGTGCTTTAAGAGCCTGTGGTCATACCCTTGTGTACAGTGCATACACTTCAGCAGATACCCAGTTAAGTAAATGGATAATCCAAAAAAAATTTAGTTTTGCAAATTGTACTGGTTATGAGCGCAAGCAAAGCACATACATTATACAAGCGAAACATAAGACATTCTGAGGCAAATCCTCTTCTCCCACAGTGGGAACCTTGTTAGCTGGCCACACCCCTCCGTACCGCAGAGTGCGCTCTACGCGGAATGCTGCTCCGTGCAGCCCTGAAACAGCATTCTCACGGTTCTCTGTGACTTACTTCAGGGATTTTGTTATCAGGGATGGGTTGTGGGGACAGGGCGTGGCCCTTCTAATCCACTCGCTGCATTAACCAGAAAAGGGACACAGGTTTTCAGTATTCCACATACTACACAGAGAGACTTGCGGTACTGTAGCGGGTTTGGAACGTATTTGCATCATTCAAATAACGAGGTGCAGCTCCAAAAGCTAAATTTCCCCACTGTATTTTAAGCAAACAACCTTGCATCTGTACTCTTCAACGATGTGTACTGTTTTGCACAGTAGAAATTTTCCTTGAATATTACTATGGTAACAGCAACATTCTGAGAGTAAAAGAAAAAAGAAAAAAAGTTGTAATCACCAACACTCTACCTCACACATGTATGGAAAGAAATCTTGGTTCTTTTGTTATAGATTTATTGTTGTTGAAGCAACACCTTTGTGAGTAGCTATGGCAACTGTTGAGCGCGAACACATCAGCAAACGAGCAAGGGCCCCCCCAGCCCACAACGGGCACACCGGCGACGGGCACACCCAGAGACGTGGCGGGGAGTGCTCTGTCCCCATCCTCTCCAGGGGTGCGGGGGCGACTCTGGTCAGGTCCACTGCCCTGGCCTGCCTGCTCTCCCTTCAATAAAGCGGCTTTGTCCTACCCAGCGGGCAGCTGCGGACACACAAAGACGGGGCAGAGGGACGAGAGGTCGCAGGGGAAGTTTGGACAGAGCTCCCCCTTTAATAGACGCATTGTCTCTTGCAGCAGACTCAAGGACATGGCATTGTGCGGCAGAGCTCAGTGCTATTACAGGCATTGAGGGAGTGAAATTCACACACACGCAAATACACACATACACATACACACACACAACATTAAAAAAAAACACACACGCACGCAGTCGCACACACAGACACGCACAAACCGCAACATACACAACTGCAACGACTGGGGGAAAAGATGTTTGGTTTGTGTGTGCATGGCTAAAGAGCAGGATCATGGTGGAAAAATGTTGCAGAAGTGCAGGTCGCCATTGCGACATTAGAACAAATCACACGAGAATGGAAAGGCATACATTCCATTTAAAGTAGGGAAGTGAACTATCCCGTTGCCACTGGAAATTAGAGAAGCTTACTCCAAGTATAATGAATTAAAATATATCTAATCGGTTAAATGTGCCTGGATCAAGTAGAGTTCCAAATGCCTGCCTGGACAAGATGTGAGCAAATGAAGTGCAGCAGAATCAACAAGTAGCACAGATTACGCAGAGCAAAGGGTCCTTAACACAACAGAACATTCTAGAAACCCCTGCAAAGATGGGGTGTCCTCTAATCTACTGAAGAATGGGCAGCCCAAAGCCCACAGAAGTGTGTTCCGTTCTGAACTCCAGTGGTCTGGAGATTGCTGAAACACAAGCCCGTGGATGTGTATCAGAGCCTGCTGGTTCAGTCTGGCCTGCACCAGAACTCTGTGACTGGAGCAATAAAGTCCTGTCCAAGTCCTTCAAAACAAAAAACAACAACCAGGATAAAGATCTTAGGAATCTGATCGTAATCATAGAACCTGCAGGAGAGAAACCTTATGGAGCGTAACCCACAACTATTGCAATCAGGCAAAGAGGACAAAGAAAAAAATAACAAACAAAAAGCAAAAGGCTGCAGGAATGCAGGTATTTGCTTGACTGGGTCAAACGAGCAGGTGTGGGGTCAACGAATGGAAAACTACAGAGAAGGGAAAATTACACAGATCAGATATTTTCTTCGCCAAAAGAATGTCTGGGCCATGAGCGAAAGTATATTTACAGGGAAACGGGAGTGTATTTGGCACGAGTACTCAACAAAGGGCCGGGAGTCATTACTCACTCCAGTCCCCTCTCCTTAGTCTGCATAACGCCAGATCGGAATTCACTTTCATCTTTCCCATCTCTGCCGTTGACTCTGCCTCACCTTCAGGCATCATTTCCGCTCTTCGCTGTGATCAGCTTTACCAGCTTCAGGAGTCACTACCATCAATCAGCAGCCTCTTGGCGTGGGCCTCAGTTCAGCCTAAAGTGGCCACAAATGCTGGAAAACCAATCGGCTCTGCAGCGTAACAAAGAGTACCGTGCATTCCCCTTGACGGGACACATCAATACGTAGAATGGAAATAGAGGTACTTACAGGATTCCTGAAGAAGGAATGCAGGTCATGTGTTCCGCCTTGTAATTATAAGATCGATTGAGACACTGCTTGCAAGTACAGGCAGATGTATAAAAACACACATAAATGCACCAGCACCCACATGCATGTGTACACAAAGACCCAAACAACCTGCCTAGCAGGGGCTTTCATGGTGAGTTATTTCACCGCAGCACAGTAGCATCGTTTGCTGGTGGTGAACGACCAAATGTCAGATGAAATAAGAGACAGAGGGGTACACGAGAGTTGATGTTATCCTTTGGCCTCATTCCAAGTTCACAAGACATCAACAGGTGAGGTTCCCCAAAGGTAAGAGTCTAATGGCTCCCTGGATCTCAGTGGGACTGTTCAGCCCTGCTAATTGGCTCCATTATTCAAGCACAGATTCTCATGCGTGCTGTCACCAGTCTGTCATGCTCGGGGTATGCCAGGCATACAAACAGGACATGGGCTTTCGCTAATGTCAGACGCAAGACTTGGCCTTGCACACCCCCCTCGCAGCAAATCAGCAAAACAACATGAATGGAACTATAAAAACAAGACTTAATGAAGACAAAGTTCAACTGAAACATTTCTACATAAACCCTTGTGTGGCAACAGAGTGTACAGGTATTAATTTTCTTCTGCATAATGAAAGCAACAACAATGTATGTATGTCCAGTGCCGTGAAAACGTTTTTGCCCCCTTCCTGATTTCCTCTATTGTTGCATATTTCTCGCACTGGATGCTTTCAGATCTTTAGACAAAATATCATATTGATTTTAGGGAATTTCATTTATTTAATGAACAAAAAATTTTTTTTTCTCATTTCCGTTGTGTGAAAAAGTACACTTAACTGCAGCCAATGTAGAATAAAGTAATGATTTTTTTATATTTGGTCGCATATCCTTTGCATGCCATGACTTCCTGATGTCTGTGACCCAACAATATCAAAAAGCTCTTGATATCTTATTTTCTGGTACTCCTACAAGCGATACTATAATCTCTCTGCATTTGAACGGATCACTGTGGGAATTGGGGAGTGGGACTAGATTTAGCTGTAAATTACACTGAAACAGTATGGAACACATGGTTGGCTAAATGGCTGTAAGCCATCAAAAGTCTGACGTATCAAACGAGCCTCAAACCATGTTAAGTTAGTGGTAAAGAGAGTATCTACCTCTAGGTGCTGTATTGTGATAGCCATACTAAGAGAGTATCTACCTCTAGGTGCTGTATTGTGATAGCCATACTAAGAGAGTATCTACCTCTAGGTGCTGTATCGTGATAGCCATAATAAGAGAGTATCTATCTCTAGGTGCTGTATTGTGAAAGCCATAATAAGAGAGTATCTATCTCTAGGTGCTGTATTGTGATAGCCATACTAAGAGAGTATCTATCTCTAGGTGCTGTATTGTGATAGCCATACTAAGAGAGTATCTATCTCTAGGTGCTGTATTGTGATAGCCATACTAAGAGAGTATCTACCTCTAGGTGCTGTATCGTGATAGCCATACTAAGAGAGTATCTATCTCTAGGTGCTGTATTGTGATAGCCATACTAAGAGAGTATCTATCTCTAGGTGCTGTATTGTGATAGCCATAATAAGAGAGTATCTATCTCTAGGTGCTGTATTGTGATAGCCATACTAAGAGAGTATCTATCTCTAGGTGCTGTATTGTGATAGCCATACTAAGAGAGTATCTATCTCTAGGTGCTGTATTGTGATAGCCATACTAAGGAGTTCAGCAGCATGTCTTGGTCTAAGAGTGAAGACTCTGGAGTTGTGTTGATAGAACAGGAAGGGGGTGTTGAAGTTGTTGGCTCCAGAGCCCTTGCAGCATGTATGTAGGAGTCACCCAGGAATTCCAATCAATCAGCAGACAAAACGCTGAGTGCCTCCTGTCCGGCCTGAAGCCTGACCCCTGACCCCTAGCCATGCAGACAGCAAAAGCTAATCACAGTGGTGGGATTAGCGCTTTTCCCCAGCAGACAGTGAAGAAAAACAGCTGTCCAACAAGACACGGCAGGGATGGGAAGTGCCCATAGGGACGGGGCAGGAATGGGCTGGAATCGGCACCTGGAGGAGGCCGAATCAAAGAGGAGCCATCAACAGGAGAAGTGGAAATTGAAGTGTTGGAGGAGCGACAGCCAAAGTGGCCACACAAAGACAGGATGGCTGCTTAAGGGGAAAATTTCCCCCAATGAAAGTGCTTCATGCTCCAAGAAGCTCAGCCCAAAAAAACCTAATTCCACCAGGGCTCTAAACCTACCACTCATTCAGTCTATCTAGACCCAAACTTTGTGTGTGTGTGTGTGTGTGTGTGTGTATTTGTGTGGGATAATTTTTGTATTATACCTTATCTTTAGGTATGTTTCCTCTCACCCATTCACACTCTCTCTTTCTGAATGCTTCCTGTCATCTTGTTGTCCATATGAAGTTAGACCCCTCTCCTGCATGTCACTCTCAACCCTGCCCCCCTCCCTCCAGGCTCTCCATAATGCTTTCCTTAACAGCATGCTTCCAGATGGCTTCAAACTCTGAATCTTTTTTTAAATCTTTTACTTTCTTCTCCAAAGGCAAACAGAGCTCCAGAGGGCTGAGATAAAGAGTTAATGAGGATCACTAATGAGGCACACAGGGCATCTCTGACTGGCCCCTGCAGTACCTGCTCTCCCCTAGTGCCAGAAGCCACGATGGCAAGAGAAGCAAAAAAGTAACACGTGCAAAAACAGGTGAAAACACAGCCACGTCTGCGGCAAGACCGTAGGGCGGCTGACTCTAGTCTCAACCCATACGCAAATCCGCCTGCATGTCCAGGGGTTCGATCCGTTGCTCTGGCACTTTGTGCACAGTGATCCCATTTCTTCAGAGAAGAGTCCATCTATCATAAAAAAATAAGTAAGAAGACTGTCGGCTCTCTTTAAAAAAAACTAAAACAAACAAAGCCACACAGCACACCTGAAGAAGGAAAGGCCAAGTGCCCTGGTTGGACCCACTGGGTGATGAGGTGGTCCGCTAATAATCCAAACACAATCCTGAGCCACTATGGGAGAAGGAGGCTGGCCGTGTCAGTACACCAGAATTTACAATTAATCAATCAGACACCAGACAATTGAAGTATCAGTAAATTAGTAAATGCAGTCAGATCTAGTTCCCAGCACAATGAGTTCACAGTGCAGAACTCTGGGTACAGTTCTCTGGGCTAAATAAATAATGTGGGGGAAAAGGGAGAGACAGAAAACAAAGGTGCACACGCACACGCACACGCACACGCACACGCACACGCACACGCACACACACCAGCTCTGTATAGCTCGATGAATTAACTCAGGTCTGTGGGTATTGCTGGGTCTGCTGGTTTCTCGTTCCACCTCGGCAGCTTAATTGCAGTTAATTGGAGGCTTTGTTATGTCTAACGGATTCTTCATGATTCAGATCAGTAGCCAATTGAAACGTTACTCTAAATCCCACAGGTCTACATCCTTCCTACCCCCACTTCTCTGCAGTCTTTCCACAGAAAGCAGGGCTCTCCTGAATTCGCACAATACCCTCCAAAAATCCTGAATTGTCCCTGGTCAATAGAAGCGAGCCCCACTCTGAGAGGCAGATTAAATTGTGCCGAGGAGCCCCCCCACCCAACCCCAAACAGCTGAGACCATCGCAGTCCTCCAAATCCCGGCCTGGTAAACCTCTCCTCCATTCAGTCCTCTTTACACTGCGAGGCTCAAAGACAGGCAGTACAGACACAAAAGCTGTTTATGTGTTGCAGAGAGAGGCGGAGTGGGGGGGGGGGGTGTGAAGAGGTGTGTGTGACCAGAATTAGAATGTACACTAAGGATAAGAAGAGAGCCACGGAGAAAAGGATAGCAGCAAAAAAAAGTAAAAAAGAACTCAATAAGACCCGGCCGTCTTCACTCTATTCAATACTTCAGTGCATAGCCTGACCCACTTGGAATGCTCTTCCAGTGCTGCAGCAGGGTTTCTATTAAAAAGGAGAAGGGTGTCGGGTTTCAGTGCGATTCAGCACTGCGCTGGAGACTGAAAGTGGTGGTTAGAGGAGAGGAAATCAGACAGACAAACTGACAGAAAAGGTACGTCCCTGGACAACACCCAAAGAGTCACAGTCAACCTGTGCAATTGAGAAGAGAATCGCAATAGCACTGCACTGCACTTCAGTGATTATGAAAATCATCACATAGTACAGTGGACTTACAGGCTATTATTATTGAAATTACAGGTCGGGGAGACTGTGTGGTGCAATCCAAAGGGTGGCCCACTCTCATATACAAATGCCTGCATGCGGCTGGAGGTTTAATTTCCAACAATGGCACCCTCTAATCCCATCTGTTTGTAACCTCTGCTTTCCCTTGTCTGAATAAAGAAGATAATATACCTAGAGAATACAAAGTCTATTCCTATTATTGAAAAAATGATTACGGGTTGTGTCCCCATATCATAAAACATAGAGAGCTTTTAATTATATGGTTATTTCTGCTTGTTGTGTAGGCTATATTTGTGTGATCAGGCTTTAGAATGCAAATATTAAAAAATTATCTTGGTTTAAACCTATGCCAGTTTGAACATGTCTAAAAAAAAGTTATTTTGGACATTTTGCCTGTTGTAAACCAAAAGGACATAAACATTCCTAATTTTAACTGTCAGACAGAATCCTATAATTATAAACTCCTGATATGCTGTAATTTCAGTGTTCACAAAAACACACACACCTATAGTAACAGAGTACCCAACAGCTGAGCTATGAACAACACAGGTACACACAAGACATTCAAATTACATCCAAGTAATCTATAAAATTGTTATAGCCATACATACTTAATCCTCTGCTACTAACAATAATTTTCATCTACTTAGTAATGTAACGGGCAGTGAATACACTGGACGGCCAGGCAGCTCCAGTCAGTGATTCTTGATCTCCCTTCAAAAATATCAGCCAGTGACTTTACACAATTTATCAACTATTTAAATCTGGTTTAAAAAAACACCATCTAACACATGGGGGGGAGGGAAAGCTGGCATATATTTCACGGCTCCACCACAATAATTATCTGTTAAGTCTCTGGGCTGTATATTCACACTATCAGAAAACTGGGAAAGCGTGATCAAAAAAAATCTTTGAAAAGCATAGTCTGGAGCTGGTTTCTGTCTTGCCTGGCAGAGCTCCACTTTTAAAACTGGAACAAAGGTTCCTGGATTCTCTCTGGGCCGACACGTCCTCAACATAAACGTGCTCGCAAGGCACGTCAGCCACCGTGACCAACTGGGTTAACGGAGGAACTGGGCCAGTGTGCTAAAAATGCTAATCTTCTATCTTCTGAAAACACAGTCAAGTTCACCAAAAGCTTAAAGCTATGGAGGGGAAGAAAGAGATGGAGAGAAAAAGAGAGACACTGCAGGGAACAAAAGGACAAAAATTGACAAAAATTGACTGGCTGATTATAGAGCTAGTCAAGTCGTTAACACAAATGCAAATCTAAACTTTGCCTTTTTCTATATATTTGGCAGGAACTGGCCTGGGGAAGAAGACAGTAGTCACAGAAATATTGCTTGTGTCAAGACCAACTCTATCTCTATGAACACATTTATGCAGCTTATTACATCTTTCTCCATCAAGGCTATTGACTCCTGATCCATCCAGAGGCTCCATAATGGCGAGGGAGGGAGTATAATCCTGTACACTATAATCCACAACAGGGCAACACTGCCATTCCATCTGGAGGTGACAGCTCCACAAAACTACAGGGCTCTTCGCACACAAACAAAAGGAAGGCTAGCAAGGGTACGATGGTAGAACCAATTTCTCAATGGAGGAGGCATTTTGGCTGATACCCCATGTTGGAATAAGGCAAGCTTGATTTCTGTACTTGATTTCTAAGGGACCGGGAGAGAAATTATACCTACCCATCACAAAGCCCTCATCACCCTACGGTCAAGCATAAACATTGGTACCAGCTTGATCTCTCAGCTGGTGGCAATGGGGGGCTCAAGCAACAGCACTATTGCTTGAATGGTTGATGTACCATTCGATAGCCTGAAGGGATATTATAAAAGCAGAAACCCAGCACATGCAGTGAAGACAAACAGTAAAACTGAACACCCATCTCTTCAGATTACAGTATGTACATTTGTGCAGTCAGATGAGAACTTTGTTGTTTGCAGTCTTTTTTAGATGGTAAATTTGCCTTGAGTGGCATACCTTCTCCTCAGCTTTCTATTTTTTCCTTTTCCAAAAGTGAAGGAAGTATAAATTCAAAGATGAGGCGTACACTCCTTCATGGAAAGGGGGTAGTGATAATTAGTACACCCAATTCTGCCCTCAGCCACCTTCTTGCTCGCTCTCACAATGTGGCTTCAGGTCATTTTCACGTGCAAAAATCAAAGTTAACTAAAGTTACCACCAAGGTGTGAATTTCCACCTCCATTTTGCTCAAGAGCATGTTTATCTGACTGTCTTCAATTTACAGCTCACGCTATGCATGAAAGTTAAAGGACTGCTGTGGCAGTTGTTCAATGATCCAAGCAAAAATCTTTATTGCTTGCATATACTTTCTTATAATGGGAACAGATGATTAGATCAAGGCATCCATGTAAGACTTGTTGATCTGTGCAATGGAATACCAGAAAGGCAATGGGCGGTGATTCCATTTTGAGTTCTGGATATATATGTCAACACACCCACCTTCTCTCCCCGTCTTTCTTTCCCTTCCTCTGTCTCCCTCTACTTCTCTCTTTCTATCTCTACCACACATCAGGAATTTCAGGAATGCAAGTCCACTTGCACTCAGTTTGCTGGGTCTGCAGACAGAAACCACCCGCTCAACTCCACCACACCCCCCCCAGGAAAAAACCCTGTTAGAAAAGCAGCGAAATCATGAATAATTTAGCCATGGGAAGCCATTCCTAAGTGTTCATAATAAACGGGAGACGGCAAAACTAAAACACAGCAGGGTTTTAACAACGAGGACAAAGTGAATACAGAAGAGTCAGACACCCACATAGGGACATTAATCATGTGCGGTCACTCCCAACACCATGAGCTGCACTGGACACTGGGCACCTGCCATGGGAGGGGAGGTAGTGGGAGGTGATTATACAATGAGCACACCATCTCACAACATGCTCAGCCTGGGCTGGTCTTCAGCATGTAAATCAAGAAAGTTCAGTGGATTAACCTAATAATGGCTATAGCCTTTCCCATCCCTGTCATAATTACTAGATTAAACACACGATTTAGCTTGCAACAAGGGAAATTCTATTTGATTATGGTGGGAAAGATGACAAGTAAGTGGAAGCTCCTTTGTCCAGGATGACATAATGTTAGGTAAATTAACGCTTGCATTTCTGTACACCTTTGCAATGACAAAAATCATTAATCAACAAGTATTCCTCTTCAGCAAAAAAACATTTTATTTATTTTTTTGCTGGCTGGTTCTTTTTATTCCAGATACATAACTGTTCTTGTTTTTGATCTCAGCTGAAAAATATTAAAGCGGTCAGCTGAATCATCTGGAAGGGGGAAGGGCTTTGATCCCAGTGAATGCCACTGCTGACGTCATGAGCAGAACACTCAGGGCCTGATTTACTAAGACCTTTAGCGTGAGCAAAACCTTTTAGCACACGCAAAACTAATAACAAAACCAATGATTGGTGCAAAACAAATGCCATGACCAATCATTTGTCATGTTATTGGATTTTGTGTGTGCTAAAAGGTTTTGCACACGCTAAACGTCTTAGTAAATCAGGCCCTTAGTCTTCCAACATGGAACTTCTGAGCATGAACCTGCACCTTCATCTCTCTATTGGGAGCATCGCAGCTTTTTTAGGTCCACCTCATCACAGAAATTTAATCTGAGAACCAAATCCAAACTTGGAAATTTGGCTGCCTGTCAAAGCCTTTGTAGGATTAAACTTTACATTTCATAGAGCAAAAAAAAACAGACAGAGCACAAGGTTCAGGCATAAAATACAAACACCATAAATCTTTAAACACACTAGCATGTTGATGGCACAGCACAAAGCGGCAAAAAAACAAGACCTGCGTGCAGCTCAAGGAGTGCTCGTGCTCTTCCTTCCAGAATTCTCACGCCATGATTCTGAGAAACCCGGTACATTCTAGAACCATAGCCCAGCAAAGCAATATAGCTTCTACAGGTCACCCTTGGCCAGAGAGTGATGAATCAGCTGTCAAGGTGCAATGTAAACTAATCAGGCCTGTAGGAGTCTGGGGCATGATGTATTAGTGTATAAGTGAACCTCAGTTCTGTTATTTAAAATAATAATTTAAAAAATTTAAAAAATATTTTAAAGCACTGATCAGTACCACAACCTTCAAACACAATGTGATTTCCTCTGGTGTGTAAGTTTGTGAAGAGCACTTAAGTAGGTCCCCTAAATGCACAGAGATTATTCAAAATAATGCTCACTGAATACATTACTGAATACATTGCCTGAACCAGTGTGACAGACTGCCTTCCTTCCTGTTTTTCAAATGTTAGACAGAGATAGATGGTGAGAGATGGGGAGGGACAGAGAAATAAATGGATAAAAAAACCTGTGAGACAGAGAGAGGGAGAAAGCAAAAAGGAAAGACAGACAGACAGAAGACCCTAAATAGATACAATGTGAAAGAAGGCCAGAGAGAAACAGAGGTGCATAAAAAGCCCAGCTTCAGCAGCATTTGCCCGTCAGTTTCTCGTCATTGCCCATCTTGGTCTCATATTTTTCCATCAGGGAGAACAGTGAGGCTTAGCGCCCAATCACAGGCAAGTCTAGGAGAGATGTTCTGAGACATCCATGTTATCTTGCCTTCCCATCACCCCTGTGGTCTGGGACACACAGACCTGGCTTCTCTGTGGGTAAATGTGCTCTGCATGACTGGCATAACAACCATGACTCAGTGCCTCCACTCTTCACTGCAGGCACTGAGCGGACCACACATACAGTACAGTACACAATGTCACTGCACAACACAAACCATCACTGCACATCATACACTGATAAGCACAGACTAAATATACTATTCCTACAATTATACAGATTTTCATTTCACCTCTCACTGGTTCTGCTGCATTGCCCCTTTTAAAGATTTTATTTTGTGCCAACTTATTAACCCAATTTTCTCTGGGCAAAAGACACATACACACAAATAACAGATGGCCCTCATATGGACAAGTATTTTTAGACACACTAATCAGTACAGTAGCCTACATGACTAATGGAAAGACAGAGAAAGCTCACAGAACAGAGTTAACTGTAGGGCATATGGATTCGGGCTTAAGAGGAAGTGCCAGCCCAAACTACCGTCAAATGCAAAACTGTGCTTAGCCTACACCCTCCTCTACAAGCAGAAAAAGAACAAAAACAGTACTTCTGGCCTGCAAAGCCATGAGATATATTCAGAGCTGACTGCTGTTACTCTTCTCCACTGTTGTCATTTTTAAATCCACTGTACTCCTGAAACAGATCTACTGTACCCTTGTAGTGCCAAGCACACGCAGGCACTACAAGGGTACAGTACATACCTGTTTTGTACATGCAAATGCAAAAAGAAACAAAGATGCTATCTATTGGAACACACTTTTATTTTTCTTAGCTTGTGGTGGAAAATCATTAGAAAATAATTTGATGGTCAATTAACAGCACTCAAAGGTTCCCCCTGACACTTGTGTCCCCATGAAGAGGTGAACATATTATGTCACCTGTGATGTAAACACAGGCAATACAATTTTGAAGAGGCCAGAGAAGGGGACTCCAATGACATAAAATAACTCTACATCTGGTACAGCTGCCCAGTTGGTGGAGGCAAAAAAAAATACTCTCCAATACTTTAATTCACATTTATGTATTTCTAGCCAGGTTGAACACACAGTGATTCCAAAATACTTGAGAAAAATTAGCTTAAATACACAGTGCTACAGAACCTGAAACAGGGCCAGGGTGATTGTTGGCCAGTTCCAGCCCTGCAGGCACCTGTGACCTTTTTGGCAATCACAGCACAAAGCACAAAATGGTAACCAATGGAAACAAAAGCCTTCAGGAGCTTGAGAAGGTCATAACCACCTTCCTTGTTCACTTGCCATTATTATCCACATAGACGTCCTCCACAATGATGGCAGAAGGAGAGAAATTGTATTATCAAAAACCTCTGGTTGGAAATAAAGTATTGGAAGCTTAGTCCTGACGTTGCAATGTTGTTATAAAGTTTAAATTCTATCAAAACCATGGACTGCAATTTTGTTTAAGTAATAACAAAGGATAAAAAGGTTTGCTTCTAGACAGTCTTTGCTAGACCGGATATTGTTAACTCCTTTGCTGTGGTTAAGCCCTTGTCAAACGTGAAATTTTCCAAGCAAACTCTACTACTGTCCAGTGTCCAGGCAAAGCCAGACAGCCCTGTCAGACATCAGTATACTGGCAAAGTAGCAGAGGACGTTGATGAGGGGTTAAAGGGACAGAAATTAATCTGCAGGTTTCACGTGACAGTCAAGTGCCAAAGCCAACCTTGCCTTGCACATTGTCAATGACAGTAAGGTTCATATGTAAAGCACAGGTTAAAGCAGCAACAGTAGTCACCATAAATATCCTATCACTACAAGCAGCCATTACCACACACTTAAGAACGATTGTGACTGTAATTATCCCTACCCAATGTGCAAGACCAGGCAGGAAATATGAACTAGCTATAATAGACCTAACTTGTCTTCAGAACTGTAAGATTTTTAAAAATGGTTTAGTTGTTATAGGCGATTGTTAAAAAGACATTGGCCAATAGTTGCGTTAGTCAGTCAATTCAGTATTTCCTTTAGTAAACAGCCTACAATATACTGAAGCAAGCCTAGTTCTTACCGGGTATTTAAAGATAGTAGTTATTATAGCAATAGCACTGACAGGGTCATGGCTCCAAATTTCCCTTTGGGACAATACATTTCACCATAAAGGGCCAGGTAATTCGCCTCACGTGCGCTAGTATAGATCACGAGGTACGCTATAAAAACAATCGCTGTGTAAGATATACATTTTCAAAACAAGAATACATATTCTGTATTATTTCTAAGCGGACGTTTAATTATGCTTTACCTGGATGATGCACTTGCAAAGTCTCCTCCGTCTAGTAGTCTCATCTTGCAGAAAATAACTCCATTAACGAAAGGCACAGCCGTTAGTTCCTCCAGAGTGAAATGAGTCTGAAACTTGAACTTCTTCTTCTTCGTTAAAAACGCCATTGATGCCTGTGACAGCTCAATAAATCGCCCTTTGATGCTGCACAAACTTAAATATTTAAAAATGAAAAACGTGGCAACACAAAATCTACTTTTAACTACTCAACTTGTTATGCACGCAAAAATAATAAAAGGAATCCTAACATTCGGAGCCTAAAACACTAGAGGAGGTTTTAATCAGGGGCTTGGAAATTTTTCTTGAAGGCTCGGTTTTGGTTCAGCATCTCTTAGCGGCGCACTCTGCTGATTCGGTGAAGACCTGAGCCAAAACATAAACAAACAAGTTTATTGTTAAAACAGTGTCATAAAAATACTTTGTCGTGCAGGCACTCAAAATAAACATGTCCTGAAATTGCATTGATAGCACTACAAGCTACAACTTCTAAACTAAAGCAGATGCTGTTTTCAATAGCTAACCAGCTAGCTGGACACAATTCATACAATGAATTTCTTGCTGTTAACTGTAGGCAGCTAGCAAGCGACTTCGACTAAGGACAAAAAGAGCTGTTCCTTCACGCCTATCTCCAAAACATTCATAATAATGTTCGTTTTTAATGTAACACATACCTCTGAATCATTCGCCTTCCGATTCTGTTTGTGTCACGTAAGCTACGAAAAACAATCCGATTCTTGCTATGTTCTCCGGTCATGCCGTTGTGTGCAATATCGTTACTGATTCGATGCCACTTTATACCGATTCTTCCGTTTTACTGCGAGCTAACGCTAGATTGGTTCCTATATGATAGCGAATCCATAATGTTATACCCACCAGTCACAAACATTCGTGTTCAGGTATCAAACGTTACCGTTAAATATTAAACCAATAAATAATTTTAGCCTGGTTTTGTTTGCGATGTAATGAAAAAACAGCCTTGGGGGAAAATCTTAATCTAATTTCTTCTTCTGCAATTTCGACCGTCCAACGAATACGAGGGGTAGCGTTATTTGGATGAATAACTGTATATTAGAAAAGTGGAGCTACCAGGTGGTTGAAGACGGGGTGCTATCCTGGCACGGCCACTATAACCGCTCTCACGAAGGAGCTAGCGAACTAACCGTACCGTACACTGAAGCGTGGAGTGGACAGTGATTCGTACTCTAGTCTCAGAAAAATCGTAGGCACCGCCTACATGTCATGCGCGTCACGATTCGAAAAATGGAGCTACCAGGTGGTAAATACTTCTGAAAAGTATCCAGGGTTCCTGCAGCAGTAAGAAGCAGCACTTTTGAAGCATGCAGAGGACATGCATAAATCCTCATGTAGCCTCTTAAAATGCATGTCACAGTCACACGTATCCCCACAGTATAGCCTATTTTGTGCATGAATATTCTATGTTCAGAACTTCAGGTCCTGGACTCGTCTTATACAGTGAGCACCATAATATATAAAATAACCAAACTCATTGGACAGTGTACATAGCCCCCCCCAATTAATCATTTTTAATATTTGGTCACATATCCTTTGCATGCCATGACTTCCTGATGTCTGTGACCCAACAATATCAAAAGACTCTTGATATCTTATTTTCCGGTACTCCTACAAGCGATACTATAACTAGATTTAGCTGCAGATTACACTGGAACAGTATGGAACACATGGTTGGCTAAATAGCTCGAAGTCATCAAGGGTCTGACATATCAAACAAGCCTCAAACATCACTCTGCTGCCAGATATGCAGTAGATGTGGATGGATAACTTGAAGGGTTTTTTCTCCTGACTTATTTTTTCATAGAGTTCAATAGGAAAATTTGTCAGGAGAAACAACCCTTAAAGTTATCATCCATACTGCATATCTGGCAGCAGAGTGAGGTTTTAAGTCTTGTTTGATACACAAACCATCAGCACCGGTTCCCCCCAAGTCTGCGTTATTTCCCCTGCGCTATACTCCCTGTACACCAACAACTGCACCTCCAGTCACCAGTCTGTCAAGCTCCTGAAGTTCGCGGACGACACCACCCTCATCGGACTCATCACTGGTGGGGATGAGTCCGCCTACAGGAGGGAGATCGACCATCTGGCGGACTGGTGCAGTCAGAACAACCTGGAGCTAAATGCTGCAAAGACAGTGGAGATAGTGGTGGACTTCAGGAATAACCCAGCCCCACTCATCCCCATCTCCCTGAGAGACTCCACAGTTGACATTGTGGAGTCCTGCCACTTCCTGGGAACCTTCATCTCCCAGGACCTCAAGTGGGAGCTGAACATCAGCTCCATCACTGGAAAAGCCCAGCAGAGGTTGTTCTTCCTGCGGCAGCTGAAGAAGTTCAACCTGCCAAAGACGATGATGGTCCACTTCTACTCTGCCATCATCGAGACCATCCTCACCTTCTCTATCACCATCTGGTACGCTGCTGCCACCGCCAAGGACAAGGGCAGACTGCAGCGTATCATCCGCTCTGCGGAGAGGGTGATTGGCTGCAACCTGCCATCTCTCCAGGACCTGTATGCCTCCAGGACCCGGAGGCGTGCAGGCAAGATTGTGGCCGACCCCTCTCACCCCGGTCACAGTCTGTTTGTAACACTTCCCTCTGGCAGGAGGCTGCGGTCCATCAGGACCAAAACCTCTCGCCATAAAAACAGTTTCTTTCCTTCTGCAGTTAGCCTTATCAACAAGGCCCTGGACCCCCTCCGACACAGACACAGACTCTATCCCGCCTCATAGACACTTTACACTTTACCTACTTCCCACTGTAATCATTTCACTGTAAATATCTCCATCCTTTTTGTTTATTTATATTTTTATTTTTACTTATATTTTTTATTTTTATTTTTATCTTGCATATATAATATAATATTATATTGGTTGAAACTTGCACTACTACTTGCACTACTACTTGCACTACTTGTTTTTGTGTTTTGTTTTTGTTTTGTTTTGTTTTGTTTTGTTTTGTTTTGTTTTGTTTTATGTTTTATGTTTTATGTTTTATATTATATTATTTTATTTTATGTTGGTTTATGTACGCACCAATAAACCACAGTAAATTCCTTGTATGTAAATACTTGGCGAATAAAGGGATTCTGATTCTGATTCTGATTCATGTATTCCATACTGTTCCAGTGTAATTGACATCTAAATCTAGAAAATAAGTTGTCAAGAGTCTTTTGATGTCGCTTGTAAGAGTATCAGAAAATAAGATGTCAAGAGTCGTTTGATGTTGTTCAGATGTGATAATTCACACCTTTTGTTTGGTATGTTATTAAGCTGTTAAGTCAAACCATGTCAACATGTTGTTAGATGTTTGGTCAGGTAAGCATTATGCTATGTTATGGCCACATCAATTCTAACATAGTCAAGAACTGTATATTAGAAAAGTGGAACTAAAGACGGGGAGAGCTATATCCTATGTTGGCATTTTGTATGGATTGTAGGTATTTGTGCATGCCATTCGATATGAATCCCAATACAGATCTTTATACTTTTTTGTATAAAATTAAGAATGGGGACATGGTGACGTGCACAATTTGGTTGTTTGTTCTAGCATGATCAACTAGACATTAAAAAGAACGGTAGAATTTTATGGTACAACTTCTTGTTTATAATTACATAAATATCGGCATTCCTAACCATAGCACGTGAACTGTGTATTAAGAGCAAAAACCTCATACGGCCTCCCAAATAGTAAGTAAAACTAGCCGAATGGCGTTCCCGGGCCCTTGCTGTGTTTTGTTTGCATGTTCTGTTCTCTCGTTCCGCTTGCGTTCCCCACAGTCCAAAAAAAAACATGCAGCTAGGTTAATTCGAGACTCTAAAATTGCCATAGGGTATGAATGTGTGAAGTGATGTGTGTGTGCTAATATATTTGTTTTAAAAAAATAATAATACAATTTAAAAAAACTAGCCGAATGTATTTTTTTTAGGTAGGGTGTAATGCCCTCTGCAGTTCGGAACTGGTATTGTATGAAGTGCTCCCATTTCATAACTTTACTGCGCAACTGCCTTAGTTTTATATGCTGATTTGTCAAATAATCAAATCTATTAGGACCGAATTCAGGTTTCTTTCCAACTTTCAATTGTGAGATACAGTTTATTGCATTGTTCTGCTTTGGAATATACGTATAAAATAAAAAATAAAAATTGATATACAGTCATGTGAAAACGTAAGTACATCCCAGATAAATTGTCTCTTTTTAGACATATTTCGACACATATTCGATATTTTATCCTTATTCCAATGCTTTTTACTGTTAAAGGTTGTCTAATTTAACAAAGGACACAAAGAAATTATGTTTTTAAATGATTTATTTATCAGAAATCAACAGAAGTGCAATTATCCTGTGAGGAAAAAGTAAGTACACCCCTGGCTTCAATAACTGGTGTTGTTCCCAATAACCTCTGCGTTTCTTGTAATTGACTATAAGTCTCTTACAACGACTGGGAGGAATTTTCAGCCATTCTTTTTTGCAGTACTGCTTTAATCGTGTGATGTTAGAGGGCTTCCTTGAATGCACAGCCCACTTTAAGTCCCCCAAAAACATTTTGATAGGATTGAGGTCTGGACTTTGACTTAGCCATTCCATAAGCCTCAATTTTTTTCTTTTTGAGCCATTGTGTAGTAGATGTGCTTGTACAGTCAAGCCGGAAAGTCTGCACACCCCTTTCACCTTCTCCATGTTTTATTACGTTACAGACTTATACTACAATAGATTGAGTTATTTTTTTTTTCTCAAACATCTACACACAATAATCAATAATGACGAAGTGAAAACAGGTTTTTAGAAAATATGCAATTTTATTTTACTGACAAAAATAGGTTATTTAGGGGTTACATATCTGTACACACCCTTAGCCTAATACTTGGTTGCTGCACCTTTGGCAGCGATTACAGCTTCAAGGCGTCTTGGGAAAGAAGCTACGAGCTTGGCACACTTGTTTCTGGACATTTTTGCCCATTCCTCTTAGCATATCCTTGCAAGCTCCGTCACGTTGGATGGGGAGCGTCGGTACACAGCCATTTTCAGTTCTTTCCACAGATGTTCAATTGGATTCAGGTCTGGGCTCTGGCTGGGCCACTCAAGGACATGCACAGACTTTCTCCGAAGCCACTCCTTTGTTCTCTTGACTGTGTGCTTTGGGTCGTTGTCATGTTGGAAGGTAAACCTTCGCCCCAGTCTGAGGTCCAGAGCGCTCTGGAGCAGGTTTTCTTCAAGGATCTCGGTGTACTTAGCTGCATTCATCTTTCCTTCTATCAGGACTAGTCGCCCCGTTCCCGCTGCTGAAAAACATCCCCACATCATGATGCTGTCACCACCATGCTTCACTGTAGAGATGATATTAGCCAGGTGATGAGCGGTGCCTGGTTTCCTCCAGACGTGACGCTTGGTATTCAGGCCAAAAAGTTAATTTTGGTTACATCAGACCAGAGAATCTTGATTTTCATGATTTGAGAGTCCTCTAGGTGCCTTTTGGCAAACTCCAAGCGGGCTGTGATGTGCCTTTTACTAAGGAGGGGCTTCCATCTGGCCACTCTACCATAAAGGCCTGATTGGTGGAGTGCTGCCTGGATGGTTGATCTTCTGAAAGGTTCTCATCTCCACAAGTATACGCTGGAGCTCTGTCAGAGTGACCCTCGGGTTCCTGCTCACCTCCCTGGCTAAGGCCCGTCTTCCCCGATTGCTCAGTTTGGCTGGGCGGCCAGGTCTAGGAAGATTCTTGGTGGTTCAAAACTTCTTCCATTTACGAATGATGGTGGCCACTGTGCTCTTTGGGACCTGTAAAGCTGCAGAGATTTTTCTGTACCTTTCTCCAGATCTATGCCTTGACACAATTCTGTTTCTGAGGTCTGCAGATAATTCCTTTGACCCCATGGCTTGAAGTTTGCTCTGACATGCACTATCAACTGTGGGACCTTATATAGGCAGGTGTTGGCAATCCCCAATCATGTCCAATCAATTGAATTAATCACAGGTGAACTCCAATTAAGTTGTAGAAACATCTCAAGCAGTATCAGTGGAAACAAAATGAACCTCAGCTCACTTTTGGGTGTCATATCAAAGGGTGTGCACACTTTTGTACATCTGATATTTTACATTTAGATTTTTAATAAATGAGCACAAATGTCTAAAAACCTGTTTTCACTTTGTCATTATGGGCTATTTTGTGTAGAATTTTGAGACAAAAAATGAACTCAATCTATTGTAGAATATGTCTGTAACGTAATAAAACGTGGAGAAGTTGAAAAGGGTGTGCAGACTTTCCGGCTTGACTGTATGTTTAGGATAATTATCCTGTTGGAGGATCCAGGACAGGATCCTTTTCAGCTTAAGCATCTGAACTGATGGCCTCACATTCTCTTCAAGAATGATCTGGTATAAACAAGCCTCAAACCATCACTCAACTGCCAGAAATACAGTAGATATGGATGGATCACTTTAAAGGTTGTTTCTCCTGACAAATTTTTCTATTAAACTCTATGGAAAAATACGTCTGGAGAAGAAACCCTTAAAGTAATCCATCCATATCAACTGCATATCTGGCAGCAGAGTGATGGTTTGAGGCTCGTTTGATGACTTACAGCCATTTTACCAACCATGTATTCCATACTGTTCCAGTGTAATTTACAGCTAAATCTAGTCCCACCCCTCCAATTCCCATAGAGATCCATTCAAATGCAGAGACGTTATAGTATCGCTTGTAAGAGTACCAGAAAATAAGATATCAAGAGTCTTTTGATGTTGTTATGTTGTTGGGTCACATACATCAGGAAGTCATGGCATGCAAAGGATATGCGACCAAATATAAAAAATTATTACTTTATTCTATATATATAAATGCAGGGGTGCCAATAATTGTGGCACACGTGGTTTTGTTTAAAATAATAATTTCTTGATGAGGAATTTTTTTTCTCATAATAAATTTACTTCAATTAAAGATTCGATTTTTCTCATTTTTTCAGTGTGACATTAACAAACAGTGAATTTTTTATAACCCTTTTTACTCATCTTTATCAGGGGTGCCAATAGTGGAGGGCACTGTATATACAAATGTTGGATTTGAAGCTTCTGTTTCTAGACTTTGCTTGGTAGATTATTGTTCATAACATTTTTGGAAAATTTTTGAAGTTAAACACAACTAAAGAAATGTTTTTCAAGTATTGTTTTAGTGCTCAGCTTGAAGCACATGCATGAAGAGATGTAAATAAAAAACTAGAGTGTTTGGTCATGAATCGTTGTGGGAATTACACATCCTGGAAAAACCTTAAACCAGTTATTTCTTTCTTTTCAGGTTAGGCATCCAAGATTTTCTCACCACTGGTGCCATTATTACAGCTCTCATTTCTTATCTTACCAAGTAAGAGTAGTATTTATTTTGGCGTAGTATTAAATTAGTCATCTGAGGAAGTGGCAAAAGATTACATTTTCGTATTCCTTTCCAGAAAGTTTCCCACTACCCTTCAATAACATCTCTGTCCTCTTTTGTTGCCATCCAAAAGCAACAAATCTATCCAGCACATACATTTATTTTTAGGCCCAGCTACTGAATGAGCAGAGGTAGTTGTAATTGAAATGTCTACTCTTGTCACTGCGAGACAAATAGATTCTGCCTGTTTCTCTAGAAGCATTGCTTTTTCCAGCAGGGGGTTTATATTGCATGAAGAGTATGGTTCATTGTGATAAATCAAAGTTGAGTAAAATGATCAGTTTACAATGATAAATCATGGTGTATCTCTTCTTTCTTCAACAGATTGTGGCTTATCATTATTATCATTATTATTATCATTATTATTGATAATTAGGGATTAGGGAATCTGCAAAGAAATGTAAATATTTACAATGGTTTTACAAAGAAGTGTCATGTTACCCAACATAACAGCAAAAGCTAATGGCTCACGTGAATCACAAAACCATCGCCTTCTCCAAAGAATCATACACGGTCGCTCCTCCTAAAATTTACACATGAATTCCAACCAGTGACTCTCCCAAAGCAGTAAAACCATGACCACTCTCAAAGAACTACCTCCCCTTGAAAGTAAACGTTTTCTGTTATTCAAGACACTTTCTTTTTTTTTGCAGTAGATGGCAGCAAAATACAATTGTTGTTCAGGCAATCAAAACAAAAAGTGATCTGTTTGAAACTGACATGCAGTCAGTTTTATGGAAAGACAGCAAGACAGCGTTAGTGGCGGTTAACCCTCATATTATGTTCAGGGTCATTCTGGTGGCACTTGACAAACTTTCACTTATCTCAGGCTTTAAAATGATTTTTAATATTTAGGGATAAAAGGCTAGTCAATAGAGAGACACACAAAAGGTGACAGAAAGTGTCAACATTTTTCTATTACAATAGTTTTGTGTCAGGTTAAACTTTTGGGGTCAATTTCACCCCAAACATAAAAGGCGTCATCAAATGTCAACATAATATGAGGGTTAAGTAACCTTCCACTTCCATTATCATTAACACATTTGCAATACATTTCAGTCACTTTGCAATGGTACAAAAATGCAGGGGAAAAAACATGTTGAGCTCAGTCAAAAAAGGGTGTGTTGAGCAGGCATTTACACCCGTGGTTCCCAAACATAGTTCTGGGGTACCCCTGTGTATGATCATTTTCATTCAACCACAATTGTAATCCCAGCATTTTAACAAATTGTTAATTTTTCTTAATTAGGTGCTTTTCATGTTGGGATTATTTACCCTCTTAAGGCACGTTGTCAGAAATATCTATGCATGCCATGAAGAATAAAAGTCCCATGTTCGCATTCTGCTATTTTACAAACAATTACATCAAAAGAGGTAACACATTTTTTTTAAACTGATTAAAGACGGAGGTGAATCAATAGTGATTGCAATTGTGGTTGGAACGAAAACCAGAATATGCATGGGTCCTGAAATACAAAGTTTGGAAACCACTGATTTACATAATAAAAAATAATGGTGCTGTCCACACACTTTACTATATCTAAATTTATTTTACTCCAAAACAAAAAAACATAGAAAATCAAGCAAATCTCTATACAAAATACAATTGTATTTATATACATTATATAGATGTTACAGTTATCAACATTGAGCTGGTTGATTGGAAAATGTAACTTTTTGTATTCGCACAAAGTATGTTGATTTTAACTGCTGCATTTTCATTCAGTCATATGTCATAATACAGTACGTTATCTTATTGTACACTTTTTATTTCTCCAAGCATTGCAAGGAAAGGCGCAGCAGTGTTGTTCACAACACTAAGGTGGATGGCAACAGAACACTGAATTGGACAGTTGTGTTGGTTGCTGAGTCCCAACTATGTAAGTCAACTCTCTTCACACAAAAAAACATCAGTTACTACCAGAATAAATAGGATATAACCTGTTTCAGCAGTGATTTGAGGGTAACACAAGAAAAGCTCCTCCCCCACTTTTGACTTTTCAATCCAAAAGAATCCATTTCAATAGTTTTTTTCCCCAAAAATGAGAACCTTTTGTAAAAATACAGCCAAGTATATATACTGAATTTCTCGAATTGCACTGAAAATAAAGAGACTATTTATCTTTAAACTTTACAACATCACCTAACACAACATAATAAATTATACTGTTATTACAGTACTGTATATACAATCTCAATTTAAATGTTGTAACAACAGTTATAGCATAATTCATCAAGCATCTATACTGTGATGTAACTGTATATTTTCCCCTTTTCTCCATTTCTACAGTCCTGGGTGCTGGCTTTTTGTCCGTCAAAGAGTCCTAAAAATGCACATGCAACCCACCCCAAAGTATACGCCCCCTAATTGACATCCTCTGCAGGCTGCGAAGAGTTCGGTTTTGGTTCCCCACTGTCCGACAGGGGTCCTGGAGCAGAGCTGTTGGTGGTGCTCTGAAGGAATTTGCGGAAGTCCTTGAGAGCGGGACGGAGCATCTGGATAAGGGCGATTAGGGCAGCCTGCGTGCCCTCCAAAGCCTGGGCCTGCCTCTCCTGGGCACAAGCCTGGGCCTCCTGTGAGCGCCGGATCATCTGCAGTAGGTCGTTCTGGTTCTCCAGGTGCTGGGCGATCTCCCGCACGTGCAGGTTTGTCACCTTCTGCTCCTGCAGAAGCTTTGCCGAGTTGAGGGCGATGCGGCTCTTCAGCTCCTGTGGCTTGATGGAGCACTCTGCCTGGGCTGTCAGCATCTCCACTGGTGTCTCTGTGGTAACAGCCACCGGTGTTTCTGTTGTGCAGTACTCTACCACCCCCTCTTCCAGTGTATGGTAGGTGGTCTCTGCTGTGGATAAACACAGGGGACACACACCAAGGGCATCAATACAGACTTGGAGTCCCAGCTCACTCCCCATTACCAGTTTAGATATCCTCATTCAAACCCAAACTGTCTACTTTATATTCAGTGCAGCTCAAATGTTTGGTCAATTAGTACAACGCCTCAGACACAAAGGTATAGAATCCCAAGCCTCCCACACTGGCATAACCCATAGTGTACATAATGTTGTATCATCTAGCGCTTCAGTAAGCCATGAGAAGAATAACAACTGTACAAGACAGATAGAAACCTTTCAACCTTAAGTTAAGCTTCCAAACAGTCAAATGTCAAATGTGCCAGATCAAACTTCATGGCCATTGTTTGTTATGGGTATATATAAATGTATATTGATATGTGATGGGTGCTAGCTTTTAATTGGCAATGTTAAACAGTACTGAGGGAATGACAACTGGAAGAAAGTTATTTACCTTCTAGTGTTTTCTGTACTTCACAAGCCACAGCAGAAGCAGTCTGAATGTCTATAAGTCAAACATACAGAGCAATGATCACTGTTTATGTTTCTAAGCTAGGCTTCTGGCTGTTTTACTCCATCAATTTAATTAAAATAAATGTAGAAAATGCAACTTTGAATCTGTCATCGTCTCCTCAGTAGTTCTATCAGATAAAATGAAAACGGGGTGTTCACGTTACTATTCATGTGTTTGTGATGCATCTAGACTTAAATTAAAAAGAATAAAATTTTGTAATGCCTATTTTCGTTCGACGTAGGATCACGGTCCAATCAGACACTGCTCCGCCCAATATAGACAAAAAAACTATTTTAGGGGGCGTGTCCCTGTGGTAAACCCGTATGATTTCCAGGTTGCGCGGGATTTTGTAAGAAAGTACAGGAGGCAAACGAGCATCTTTGCCGTGTGCTCACTGCAAAATTATATATATAGGGTTGCAATGGATAAATGCAGAATAAGTATGTTCTAGTTTAAATTGGAATTATTGTCGTATTTCAAATAGCTATGTAAATTCTAAAGATTTGTATTTTTTCTCCTCGTAAATAGGTTTAAACTGAAGATGCCATGACTTGTGACACTATCAAAATGTAAAGAATTGCTGTTTTCAAGATCTAATAACTGGTTAACAGCCTTACAATGGCAGGACTTACTTTGCGTTAATGTTACCGTGGTAGCCGAGCTCATGGGCACGGGAACAGTGATCTCAGTGCCACCGTCTCCTGCAGGTAGACTGATGATGGTTGCCTCTCCCAAGAGATTACAGATCCGTTGTTGCATGGAAGTCAGAATGACAGGGACCGATGTACAGTCACCAGTTCCTTCCATTGCCGCACGTGCCTGTGCCACCTTCCGTCGAACCTCGGTTTTTAAGTCGGACCATTTCTTCTTTACTTCGGCCAGTTCTCTTTGGCAGGTAGTTACGGCGTTGACCCGTTTTAGAATTTCGACCCACGCGTTGTTTTTGGTGATGTGAGTGACTCCAGCATTGAAGTGGTTAACTAGTATGTGCTTTTGTTTTTCCATTTCTTCCACTATAATTTCCACCTCCCTCTCGGAGAAATTCATTTTTCTCTTTTTGGCCTGGGATGCCATTTTAATTAGAAATTACTCTTTTAAAATGACTAAATGTGCGTAATATACGCAAAAATAGTAGGTTTTTCTCAATAGAACTGCGCAACGTAATGGCTTCTAGAATCGACTCCTTCCTCCTGCAAACAACGTTTACGTCCGTAATGGCTCAAACCCCGCCTGCTTAGACACACCAAGTTCCCATTTGCTAAAGCCCAGAGGTCATGCACTATATTCTCGCTGCTATTCGCAGATCTCGAAGTCAATCAAGGTCTACGTAGGCGCCGTAGAACTAGAAGTAAACGCGTCATGGCCAGACAACTGGGGTTCGACAGCGAACGTTCTGCTGTGCTCAAAATGTATTCATTGTTTTGAAATGCGTTTCGCTGGGGGTTTAATCATGAAATGCGTTACAGCAGCGGAAATTCCTTCAGATGTGCGTGAATGAATAATTGGCCATACTAATTATTTTTGTCTACACTGGACAGAATAAACTGAATGAGTGCAGTGACCTCCAGTTGGCTAGAGGGAGCCCCGATGACCGTATATTATTGTATTAAATCTTATAAGATATTTAATTTTTTAACACAAGTAAAGCCTACAGTGGCCACTATAAGAATTTCGAGACGTATAAGTATTTAGACAAATTTTACGTTTACGTTACCTACTGACGAGTTGTGCAAAATCTAGTTCGCAAGGGGGCGCAAGAGCATATCAATTCTTCAGAAGTGAGTCCTGCGACATGGAGCTAAAACTCGGGTAATTCTGCACCGGGTGCCACTCCCCTTGTGATATATTTCTAATATAATTTACATCTTAGTTTGCTGTCAGCTTCCAAGTTGTTCTGTGCCTCGGTTACTGTAACAACCAGTTCATAGGTTTTCAATATGTTTTAATTTCCTTTTGGTTCTTTTAAACACAGTAAAGACAAGTAATTGTATAGTACATGGTACAAATAGAATCCCCTTGTAGTTAGCATTGACATTTAGAAGTGTTGTATAAAGGTTAAAGAACTGGGTTCCTAACGCAAAGTTTGCCGGTTTGATTCCAAGCTGGGGTGCTGCCGTTGTATCCCTGAGCAAGATGCTCAATTTGAAATGCTTCAGTAAAAAATCCAGATGTATGAATGAGTTACATGTAAAAATAGAATCTCAAAATCTCTCTGGATAGCAGTGTATGCTAAATACCAAACCAATAAACTAAAGAAATTATACTGCATCGGGATATTATTACAATGTAACATAAATGTGTGTGACTTATACCTGAATTCTGAATCTACATCTATAGCCTTGTTTTGTTTATGTGTTTGTTCTTGCAATTTTGCCTAAATGTATTTGCCATGTCATATCTCATCCTTTCTCTCCCCAGTCTCTGTATCTGTCCTTGCCCTTCTGCGTTCTGCTTGTCCTCCTGTCCATGAATCTGGGATTCAGCTGGACCTCCCCCAACACTGTTACTTATTTTTATTATTCATATTCCTTGAGTTTTTTTTTCTACACCACCTTGACCTCAGAAGTCAGATCTTGTGTCCAGTAGAATCTTTGAGGAGACATACACAGTGCATTGCTACCCTAGGCCAAGCTGCATGTGGTCTTACAGGTTTTATATGTGTCTGTTTGTTCACTGCAGCAAGTGAGTTTCAGGTTTCACAGTAGCCACTCTATAAAAACTTTAAAATAATGAGAGCCTAGACGGGGGAGTCTGGATTTATTGACCAGTTGAAGTAGCTAAAGGTAACAGACTGAACTTTGTCCTTTATTGTTGTGCCTTCAAATGTTTTCCTGTTCCTTGTGTGCATGTAGAAGCAGGGCAGACATGTGAAAACAGGCATCAGAGCATCTTCCAGTCTTGGTGCCTCATAAGTTGAGTCGCAAGGCAGGGGAAGCTAAATGGGACAAGAAAATGAGGAGGCACAGAAACTTTAAGGGTGTTGAATCCAGCCAGCAAAATGCAGTACAAAGAGCCAAAATGTAGGCCAGGCCCAACCCCACAAGTGCCCCAGGATTCACCCCAGTGCATGCTGTGAACATGACTGACTCGTTTGACTACAGTGAAGAAACATGAGCCTCAACTTTCTGGTGACAAACATTAAATGGCTGTTTTCTGCAAACATATGAAGAAAAAAACTCCCTTCTCATTATTCTGCAGGTCTTGAGGCATGAACCTCGACGGTGGCACTTATTTGATTGTAGTTTTGCTAAAAGTGTCTTTTAAATTATGCTAAATTGTAAATTGGTTTTATGGTTAATTTGGAGAGTGGCTACAGAGACACAGACTGGATTTCAACTGAACTGCAAGCTATTCAATCGGACTGCAGAAAAAAAGCCCAGAGATAAATTATTTAAAATTTTACTTACCTATATTAACATCAACCTGACCACATTGAATTAATTCTGGACTCACAGCAGGTCTTCTAAAATCTCAGTTTCAGATGTTCTGTACATGTCATATAGTGATATCTCTGTTGAATTTGATTCTACAAGGGTTTGGGACAATTTCATTTAACCTTTGTGTTCTGTTTACATGTTAGGACCTGTGAAACGGTTAGCCTTGGGAAAATAGAGAGAATTATCAAGATTTTAAAGCAATACATAAATTAAATAAATATATACAATATTTATCTCAATTCCAAACAATATATATGGTCAATGGTTTCTATTTACCTCTGCTAGATCACATGTATCAATAAAAGTGTCATTTGTTGTTTGTAAATATGTGATTTCTATTTAAAAATCTACTGTAATGAATGCATGGGGGCATAAATAATTTTTATCTGTGAAAAATGTAAATGAAACAAAGTTTTCATGCACTGGATTATTGATATTTATTTTTTAATTTTGAACTGACATTCTCAACTTATTTTTCCATAGAGTTCAATAGAAAAATTTGTCAGGAGAAACAACGCTTAAAGTGATCCATCCATATCTACTGCATATCTGGCAGCAGAGTGATAATTTGAGGCTTGTTTGATACCTCAGACCCTTGATGACTTACAGCCATTTCGCCAACCATGTATTTCATACTGTTCCAGCATAATTTACAGCTAAATCTAGTCCCAGCCCCCAATTCCCATAGAGATCCATTCAAATGCAGAGAAGTTATAGTATCGCCTGTAAGAGTACCAGAAAATAAAATATCAGGAGTTTTTTGTTGGGTCACAGACATCAAGAAGTCATGGCATGCAGCGGATATGCAACCAAATATTAAAAATTATTACTTTATTCTACATTATGTTAAACTCCAATATTTTTGATGCCTGAAAATGGGGGGGACTATGTACAAAAGGTTCTATAATTTCTAAACGGTTCATCCGATATGGATGAAAATACCCTCAAATTAAAACATTGTATCATTGTATCCTGGCAAACTCAAAGTGCTAGAGTACAGAACCAAAAGTTTTAGCATATTCAACTGCCAAGCCTTAGAAAGTCTGAAGGAATCCAATCAGAAATTGAGGACACACACACACTACTAAAACAAATGCTGTGCAATAAAATCAGTTGATGACTTCAACACTTGAGATTCAAAGGCTATTTAAGGGTCTTGGAACAACATTCTTGTCCACAAAAATCCTGAAGTTGTAACTGAATAATTTGTCTGGCCTGTGATTTAGTAGTAATGGAGCTGTTTCAATTGTCAGGCATCACCAGAGACATGATCATATCATCCAGGAAGGCCTAGCATTGAGTTAGGACAGTCTATGGTCTCTTATAGAGGATGGCAAACCCCACCCTTGGGCAGTGCGGTGATTGATAGGGATGCACACAGTGCCTCTCCAGGCTCTATTTATAGAGGTGGGCTCTGTGTGTGGAGTGTGCATCCGCCTTCCTGTGTGACAAGAGCTGCTTTAACCGTCCCGTGAGAGGTAGTGACGATTTTAATACTAGCCGCTGTTTGTATGATTTTATTTAGACTTTAATTGGACCTTGTCATCTTACCAATTGCTTACTAGTTTCTATGTTCTGCGTTTTGGCTGTTTGCTAGTTAGTTTGATTGGATAGGCTGTTAGTTTCAGGCTTGCGTGCCTTTTAAGTGGTAATAATTATTTAACCGCGCTTAGGAAGTTCCACACACGGCTGTTGCCAATTGCAAATCACCCGTGTGCACTTCAAAAGACGAGTGTCTGAGCCGTCCCAGTTTATGTGTGTTCTCCCTCCCTCCCTCCCTATCCCTGTCTGCTCTCTTCCATACAGAACCCGCTTCCAACGGCGTGGCCCTCCACAACGACGCAACCCATCCAACCTCCGCTACCCCTCGCTGACTCCCTGCGAGAACTTCACCGTCGCAGGGGGGCTCTGGAACTGCCAGTCTGCCACACGGAAAGCAGACTTCATCTCCGGCTATGCCTCCTTCCTGTCCCTCCAGTTTCTCGCCCTCACTGAAACATGGATCACACCGGACAATACGGCTACTCCCGCTGCCCTCTCCTCCTCCTTCTCCTTCTCTCACACCCCCCGACCGTCTGGTCGCGGAGGTGGTACTGGTTTGCTACTCTCCCCCTCATGGTCATTCTCTGTTTTCCCCCTCTCTGATCTATCTATTACTAGCTTCGAATACCACTCTGTGTTTATTAACAACCCTATTAACCTGTACATTATAGTTGTTTATCGCCCTCCAGGTCCCCTGGGGTGCTTCCTCGATGAGCTTGACACCCTGCTCGGCTCCTTCCCAGAGGACGGCATCCCGCTGATCCTCCTGGGAGACTTCAACATCCATCTAGATGCCTCCCAGTCTGCGGCCTTCCTCCCACTTCTCCGCTCCTTTGACCTCTCCCTCCAACCCTCCCCCCCCACCCACAAGGCTGGCAACCTCCTAGACCTGGTCTTCCAGAGGAACAGCCCCTGCTCTGATCTCACCGTTACCCCTCTGCATGCCTCTGATCACCACTTCATTTCTTTCTCTCTTCCTCTTGTCCCACACCGTCCCTCCCCTCCCCACACCCCCACTGTCTCTGTCCGCCGTAACCTCTGCTCCCTCTCGCCCTCCTCTCTTGCTCCCTGTGTCACTGCTTCCCTCCCCCCTCTCAAACCCTTCTCTCAACTCTCTATCGACTCTGCATCTGACACCCTGCTCACAGCTCTCTCCACATCACTTGACTCTCTCTGCCCTCTTGTCTCTAGGCCCACACGCCCATCTCCTCCCTGCCCATGGATGTCCGACGCCCTGCGCACCTCAAGGGCCGGTCTCCGCGCAGCAGAGAGGAAGTGGAGGAAATCCAGAGACGCGTCAGACCTCTCCTCCTACCAGTCTCTCCTAGCGACATTCTCTACAGCAATCACTGCTGCCAAGGTAACGTACTATCACACAAAAATTTGCAAACACAGTTCTAACCCCCGTCAATTGTTCTCTATCTTCTCCTCCCTCCTCAGCAAACCCCCTCCTGCTCCTCATTCCTCGTTCACTGCAGACGACTTCGCAGATTTCTTCGATGAGAAGATCGTAGACATCCGCAGCTCCTTCAGCCCCGCTCCCCCTCCCCTCACAGACACTGCTTTCCACTCTCTTCCTCTCTCTACCCCTTATGTGTCCCCCCCCTGTTTCTCCACCTTTTCTCCCCTTTCTGAGACCGACGTATCCCATCTCCTACTCTCCCATCGCCCCACTACTTGTGCCCTCGACCCTATCCCTTCATCTCTCCTCCAGGCAATCACCCCAGATATCCTCCCGTTTGTGACCTCCCTGGTGAACTCCTCCCTGACCTCTGGCTGCTTCCCCTCATCCTTCAAGAGAGCCCACATCACCCCGATCCTTAAAAAACCTACGCTGGACCCCTCCAACATCCAAAACTACAGACCGGTATCTCTTCTTCCTTTTCTTTCCAAAACAATTGAACGTGCTGTTTCTAACCAACTGTCGTCTTTCCTTACCCAGAACAACCTGCTAGACCCCCACCAGTCCGGCTTCAAACCTGGCCACTCAACGGAGACCGCACTCCTCTCCGTCAGCGAGATGCTTCATGCAGCTCGTGCAGCCTCCCTCTCCTCTGTGCTACTACTTCTAGACCTCTCTGCCGCCTTCGACACCGTAGACCATTCCATCCTCCTGTCGTCCCTGTCTGCAGCGGGGATCGGCGGCTCGGCCCTGGCCTGGATTAAGTCCTACCTCTCCGAACGCTCCTCCCAGGTTGCCTGGGCTGGTAAAGTATCGGCACCCCGTCCCCTTATCACAGGAGTCCCCCAGGGCTCAGTTCTTGGTCCCCTCCTCTTCTCCACCTACACCAAATCCCTTGGCCCTGTTATCACTGCTCATGGTCTTTCTTACCACTGCTATGCTGACGATACTCAACTCTTTCTCTCCTTCTCACCCTCTGACACTCAGGTGTCAGCCCGCATCTCCGCTTGCCTGAGAGACATCCAGAGCTGGATGGACAACCACCATCTCAAGCTCAATCCAGGCAAGACTGAGCTCATCTACATTCCTGCTCTAACCTCTCCCCCTCTCAATCTCTCTATTTCCCTAGGAGACATTCCACTGACCCCAACGCCCTGTGCCAGGAACCTCGGAGTCGTGATGGACAACAGGCTGTCCCTCTCCGAGAACATCGCAGTGGTAACCCGGGCATGCAGGTTCTTCCTGTACAACATCAGGAGAATCCGCCCCTTCCTCACCACCCACTCAACCCAGCTCCTGGTCCAAGCGATGGTGCTGTCTCGCCTGGACTATTGCAACTCTCTCCTGGCTGGCTTGCCAGCATCGGCCATTAGACCCCTTCAGCTTATCCATAATGCAGCAGCGCGCCTGGTCTTCAACCTCCCCCGATACTCCCATGTCACCCCCCTGCTCATTGACCTCCACTGGCTACCGGTGATGGCCCGCATCAAATTCAAAACATTGGTGCTCGCCTTCCAGGCAGTCCGAGGATCTGCCCCCCCGTACCTCCAAAAGCTCATCAGACCCTACACACCTGCCAGATCTCTGCGTTCCGCCTCCTCAGGACGACTGGTACCCCCCCCTCTTCATACTAGCACCCGGTCTCGACGTCTGTCTGTCCTGGCCCCACGGTGGTGGAATGAGCTCCCCGTGGAGGTCAGAACAGCAGAAAGTCTGACCGCTTTCAAGCGCAGATTGAAGACTCACCTTTTCAAGCTGCACCTCTCTCCACCCCTCCCTACCTCCTTGTGACTATTATCAGAATTGTGTATTCCCCCCCCCCCCAAAAAAAAAAAAAAAAAAAAAAACATAATTCCCCAATCATACTGACTGCGCCTAGCGCTTAGATTTGTGTTTGCCTTTTTAGGATTGTTTTAACGCACTTGTTACTTGTTTGGAAATGCACTATGTACGTCGCTCTGGATAAGAGCGTCTGCTAAATGTCTATAATGTAATGTAATGTAATGAGAGGGGGCTGACCAAAATATTTGGGAACCACTATAGCATGCAAATGTGAATTCAAAATATATCTGAGACAAATTAGGTTTTTAACCAGACCATGTTGTATAATTTCTTCCTTTATGGTGAGGAATACAATGGACTTCTTAAAAGAATAACAATTAGTGGAATACAGGCACTTAATGCGCCTAGCTTGTTGACATTCGACACGGCTGACACCGTAACCTGCTTTGAAATCACAAAGGTGCGATCTCTAGGGCATCATTAAATCAAAGACCTTGGGCCTGTAATAAATGGGACAAACAGGAAGAAGTGAACCATGTTTTATCTATGAGGTACTGAGTGAGCATAAGGCATAACATTACATAATTTGTCCCCTTTTTTTGACATCTCCTGCCTCTTATAGCGTTACAAGCATTGATTTTGTTGAATATTTTTTCTGGTGTTAAATTGATAAGATGTCCCAAGGCTTCTGTGATGTTTGGAGCTGCAGTTGTGTACCTGCTGTGCTGATAACCACATAAATGCTATTAATAAAAACAGGGAAAGGAAGTAATAAAGCTACTCCCACCCTCAGCAACACTCCATACTATGCTGTAGTAGTTATTTGTTATGTTAAGGGGTGCTAACTATGGCCAGTGATCTGGTATGTTCAGTAGAGGAACCTGAAGTTGTGTTGTTCTCTCTTTTTTTCTGTCATTCTTGACCTTGGACGAAGCAGCTGTTGTTTGCGATGGGAACTGTTAATGAACAACTCCCTACCTCCTGCCACAAGCCCTTCTCCACTTTTATGTACCCATGATCTTATTTTAATTAGATTTCTGTTGTTAGGTATTGTTTGCTCCATCTAGAGATCACATAACAAAGATGAATTGGCTATGATTCATTCTTATTGCTCAAGTCGGGGGGGATACTTTGATATCAACAAATAAAAAAATGAGCTTGATATTTAATCTTACATTTTCAAGTCAGAAATGAATTTTAATATACTTTAATCATTCTGAGAATAGCCAAACAAGCAAGGTTAAAAATTCATAGAGCACAACCAAGTGTAATCTTAAACCTAATTTGAATCAAATGAGAGTTTAAAAAATGGTAAGCCTTTTGTCCTCTAAATTTATCATATATATAAACATCGAACAAAAAGTTCGGAAATTTGTGTTTGGTAGATTATTTCTCTGTTGTAACAATGCTTCTTGGCAATACATTTTATATAGTTGGAAAGCCTGTTTATTTCCCTTTTAAATGGTGCACCATTTGTAAGGAACATGCATTTGTGGGATGAGCAGCACAGCTGAGTATGTGGGTTGCGCCCATGAAAAATTTGCCAAATCTTCTCTGCCAATGCCAAACAGCTTATTCTGCTGTTGCTATTGACTCTTGTTTTGAGCTTCCGGTACCCCCAGGTGCTGACAATCAGGTGCCTGATTGGCACCTGATTGGCAGCACCTGTGAGCATGGGCCCTGCTACAGTGGTCAATTGGTGTCTGCTCCAAGAATCGGCATGCCACGTTTGTCTGATCTCGATAAGGCCCATGCGATAGGACAACTTCAAGCTGGTGTTCCGCAAAAGCAAGTTGCGGTATTATTTGGAGTGAGTCCTAGTACCATCTCCAAACTGAAGGCCAAGTTTCATGAAACGGGGGATGTCAGAGACAGACCGCGAAGTGGGCGTCCCAAGAAGACGACACCCCAAGAAGACCGGTTCCTCACCCTTTCAGCACTTAGGAACCGTAGGCTGTCTTCTACAGATTTGCAGTCAAGGTTTGCAGGACGATATGGCACACGGCTCTCGGCCCAGACAATCCGGAACAGACTGCACGCAGCCAGTCTCCGGGCTCATAGGGCTGCCAGGAGGCCTGCCATGACTGCCCTTCACCGTCAGGCCCGTTTGCGCTGGTGTCGGCAACACCTGCACTGGAACCTGAACATGTGGAGGAACGTTATGTTCAGCGATGAGTCCAGATTCTGCCTACAGAAGTTGGATCGTAGGGTCAAAGTGTGGAGAAGACGGGGAGAACGCTATGCTGATTGCTGCACCGATAGAGTAACACCTTTTGGTGGAGGCAGTGTGATGGTGTGGGGCGGCATCTCCATCACTGGAAAAACAAGGCTTGTCATCATTGGAGGCAATCTCAATGCAGAGAGATATCGAGATGAGATTCTGCAACCAGTGGCAATCCCATATCTCCACAGTCTGGGACCGAACTCCATCCTCCAAGATGACAATGCTTGCCCCCACAGAGCGGGGTTTATCAGAGACTACCTCCAGAATTTGGGAGTAGAGAGAATGGAATGGCCTGCCAACAGTTCTGACCTCAACCAATTCAACACTTGTGGGCTCAGCTTGGGCGTGCTGTTCGTGCTAGAGTGACCAACACAACCACGTTGGCTGACTTGTGACAAATCCTGGTTGATGAGTGGAATGCCATCCCACAGCAGTGTGTGACCACGCTGGTGACCAGCATGAGGAGGAGGTGCCAGGCTGTTGTGGCTGTGTATGGTTCTTCCACACGCTACTGAGGCTCCTGACTGTTTGTTGAGTTGAATTAATAAATTGTAAAATTGCCAATATGTCTTGTTTCTTCCTTGTTACTGATAGACTTCAATCATCCAATCCACCAAACAACACCAAACAAGAGTCACTAGCAACAGCAGAATAAGCTGTTTGGCATTGGCAGAGAAGATTTGGCAAATTTTACATGGGCGCAACCCACATACTCAGCTGTGCTGCTCATCCCACAAATGCATGTTCCTTACAAATGGGGCACCATTTAAAATGGAAATAAACAGGCTTTCCAACGGTATAAAATGTATTGCCAAGAAGCATTGTTACAACAGAGAAATAATCTACCAAACACAAATTTCCGAACTTTTTGTTCGATGTTTATTTAAAAAAAAAAATTATATTATGATAATAACTCTGACTTTATGTTTCGCTAGTTTTGCCCTGGAATATTGTTGATTATTATGACAATACTCTCAAACTGAAAATTAAATAAAAGAGAGAACTTCACATGGTTAATATCAGTAAATTTTTTCAATCAGTATCAACTGTGGGACTGGTTGTGGAATTATGGGTCCAAGCCCTACACCCTGACCAGATATCTCCGCGCCACAATGGGTGACTGGCTATCCCTTCCCAATCACCAGTGGTTGCTTCCCCCAGCTATGATGCCTGTCTGTACTGGCCCCCGGTGATGGAACAATCTTCCCACAGTGGTTAAGTCAACAGAATCATTGGCCATCTTCTGACACAGACACACCACCTCGGTTCCCCTCCCATCCCCACCCCCTAGCACTCCCACCTTTTGTACTAATTCAAATTAAGGTATTTTTATGGTTTATGTTTTTCTTCTTTGGATTTATTATGGATATAATCTGTATGTATTCACAATTAGCATTTTGTGTTTTGGTCAGCACATTAAATTCCATTAGTGTTTAAGTGTGTTAACAGTTGCATACACATGTGGTCTGGGAATGTTGTTAGTCATGTATAGCAATATTGTTCATATAAATCAGGTGACTGCACTTATACGCAAGTAGAATGCATCATGGGTCGACAAGAGCTGCTTAAAAAATTCACTTCCTTATTTTTTTCATTTTCTCCCAAGGATTGTACAATTTCTGGTACCTTGTAGGTGCACTAAGTGAAAACGGCCACATTTGATCAACAGTTATGTAATAGCTTTTAGCAGTATTGTATTACTTAGAAAGCACCTCTGTGAACAATTAATGGCCTTACCTCTTTCCACTCTAGTTGCTGCTTAGATATTTGTAATGCAATCCTCTCTCCCGTGTGCAGCATTTAAGCTGTCATTTCTCCTGTCGGCTTGGCTATTTATATTCTCGTACAATTCGCACGGCCAGGAAGGTCTGGCTGAGCTGCAAACTTGTGACTCCTATAATTAGCAGTAGAAGTGAAATGGGAGGTCACACCCCTTTCCACTGATCGAGAGGGGTAACCCAGGGCTTAAGGGTTTCTGCCAACATAACTCTCCCCACATGACCCTTTTTCAACACTGGGAATGCAAGGTCATATAAGCTGTACCCCAGCAGAACACCAATAAAGGCACGTGTTGCAGGCCTCCATTTATGCCTTGCAGACGTGCACATGCACCCCTCATGATTCATTTGAGGTATAATATTTTTCACTCATTAGCTCAGATGGATTCACAGGACAAACATGTTTTCAAATGTATTGTTCATAAGATCACACACACACACACACACACACACACACACACACACACACACACACACACACACACATACTGTTCCTGCAGGAACGACAACATGAGAAAGTCAAACTGACTGCTATTAGGGATAAGTGGGTGGAGTGTTTGCCATACCTCTGCAAACCCATCAATCACTCCATTCATCCATCCATATAGTAGTCCTGTTTTAAACAATCAAATGTGACAAGTGGCAGCACATAGGCTAAGTATAAAATTGTTCATGTTGTTAGTATTTTTGATATTCTACCTTTGGCTAAAAATAAAGATTTCTTTCAGGAAAAATTGCAATTGACTCTTTTGGTTAAATGTGTGATATATGGGTCAATTTTGATTCAAAACATAAAAGTTATGAATTTGTTAATTATGTCAAGTCATATCAAGACAAACAAAACATCTGGGAATTGCACACATGCTAAAACAATGATCAAACAAAACATATGAAGCCTATAGTGCCCTCCACTATTATTGGCACCACTGGTAAAGTAAAGAGTAAAAAGGGTTCTAAAAAATTCACCATTTGGTTTATTAGCTTAATCTCACACTGAAAAAATTTGAAAAATGCAACCTTTAATTGAACTCTACGGAAAAATAAGTCAGGAGAAGAAACCATTCAAGCTATCCATCCATATCTACTGTATTTCTGGCAGCAGAGTGATGGTTCAAGGCTTGTTTGATATGTCAGACCCTTGATGACTTAAAGCCATTTAGCCAACCATGTGTTCCATACTGTTCCAGTGTAATTTACAGCTAAATCTAGTCCCACCCCTCAATTCCCATAGAGATCCATTCAAATGAAGAGACGTTATAGTATCACTTGTAAGAGCACCAGAAAATAAGATATCAGGAGTATTTTGATGTTGTTGGGTCACAGACATCAGGAAGGCATGGCATGCAAAGGATATGCGACTAAATATTTAAAATGATTACTTCATTCTATATATAAATGCAGGGGTGCCAATAATTGTGGCACACATGGTTTTGTTAAAAATAATTATTTCTTGATGAGGGATTTTTTTTCTCATAATAGATTTACTTCAATTAAAGATTGATTAAAGGGGGTTCGCGCCCCGGTCCTGCCACAGCCGAGCGTGGCCGGTGGCCTGTGGAAGCGACAATTGGCAGTCGCTTCCGGGTGGGGGGAGGGGCTCGGAGAGAACCACTGCGCACGATAGAACCCAGGGCGTGTCACGGTCAGGAGCTGCGCCCTGTAGAGGACGTAGCATCCTTCCTATAAAAGTACCGATAGACGGGGTGTGCAGCGGTGGTTCTCTAGCGGTTGCTACACGGGGGGAATTGAAATAGAATAGGGGGTTCAATTGGCTACTAAATTGGGAGAAAAAGGGAAAAATCAGAAACAAATAAAAAAAATAAAAAAAAGATTGATTAAAGGATTTTTCAGTGTGACATTAAGCTAATTCACCAAACGGTTCATTTCTTATAACCCTTTTTACTCATCTTTACCAGGGGTGCCAATAATAGTGGAGGGCACTGTACATCTATCATGGCAATTATAATCTATATAACGCTGTAACATGTGTGTTTTGTTATTAAAATGAGTGATATACAATACAATAAATAATATCTGTATGAAATGCAAAGTACAAAAACATGTCAGTCCCATAGTTGTAGATGACGGACTAGGTGGTAAGTAAGAAAACATACAACTGAAGGGTATAATACTTATTATGAGAACTAGGAGGTGGTAAAACCATACCGAGCCAAAATTGCTCCAGGAACATAACTGATCCATAAATATAACTGGAGGGTTAAAATGTTTTGACTTTCTTGTGACTAAAGTCATGTCAGTGTCTTACGCTCCAGACAGCAGATGTTGTTCTCCCCAGAAAAGAAGGGAGTAGTGAGGTTGAACTGATTGATGTAATCTGAGGTCCATCAGGAATCTAAGAGTCATAGGGTAGGTCACGTTGGGCTTTATGTCATTTACCCCATAATCTGTTTGCAGAAGCAGGGTGGGAGATTGAGAGCTCAACACGGCACTGTGAGCACAACAGCTGTAAGAGATAACAGAGGAAATGATATTCCTCACTCTGCAGTGGTATGATCATGATAATTATGCTGCTACTGGTGATTATTATCAACAAAATGCCACATCACATTTTAAAAAGAAATAACTGAATAGATGTAGTATAATATATAATATATATAAAAACTGTCATAAAACTGTCCCTGGCCCCTTTTGTATTTTTTGCGAATTGGGATTGAATACACTGTTGTCAGTCTTTTTTGCAGTTGGCAAAAAATCTGGATTTGGGAACTACTTGTACTAAATGATTAAACTACATTGCAATATTACACTGCATGGTGTGTCAGCAGGCAATGGCCAAAAGGTCAAATAGTTAATAGTTTCCTTTTACATTTGAATTGGGTGATCTTTCCCTGAAGGTACCTTTTTTAAAACTCAAATACAAAGTTTCATTAAGCCAACTTTCCCAAGCAGTGTCTGCCAGTTGCCCTCTTAAATTCTTGATGTCACTCTTTCCAGAAACCTGGGATCTGTGTGAATATTGTCTCTGCCAAAAGTGCTATTATTTAACAAAAAATTTAATAAATCAGCAAAATAAAAAATTTGCATTAAACCATTTAGTCATTTACCATTTTACAGAGAATGAAACCTAATTTTAGGTTTTATTTATGCTTTCCCCAGAATTCAGTGACTTCATTGATTACAATTTCTGAAGTAGGCCTATTTCACAATATATTAACATACTGCAATAAGGACATTAGCATGGTTTATAAAGTCGACCATAAAGAGCAATGCTATAGAGTTGTCTTGACAATCGTTATTATGTTATTCATTAATGTAAACTAAAAACTATATTAACCGAAATTTGAGCACTTAACCTAAACTGACACGACAGGTTATATGTGGAGCAGTGTAAACCCAGATCAAAATATAAAATATTTTTGTTGATGTACACAAACATATTGCTGCATTTTTATATTCTTCAATTATGTTTAAACTGAAACTGACTTTGTTATTTATTAGATTTATTTGTATAGTTTTTCATTATGTATGTCAGTATTGAAGGCATCTAAGGGTTAAAAAGCCGAGAAACGAGCGAACGACGTCTGTGTGGAATGCTGTTTTGATTGGCTGTTTTAAAATGTACGTCCGAAAAAAAAATGTAAACGCCAATGAAAGTTCGCAGTTTCCTGACGGGCCCCAAATTGGGAGGGACTTGTAAATCTCTTTCATAGTGCGTAGTTACTGCGTAGTAGTGCGAGTAGGTGGTGACTAACCGGCATTTCAGTTTCACACCGCAGTAATAGCGGAATAGTCTATTTGTGTTATTTATTTATTTGTATTTAAGAAGCAGTTAAAATGTTGTGTCTGTGCCTATACGTGCCTGTTCCCAACTCTGATCAAACTGAATTCGAGTATTTCGAGTCAAACGGACTACCATCTCAATTAAAATCTCTCTTCAAATTGAGTTTATTTCTTCCCTCTCAAGAATTTTCAAACTATCGAAAGTGGCGGAAGGTACGTTAAGGCTACTTAAGTTTTAATCATGTTTGTCCACACGTTTTAACTTTAGTGTTGCTACATTTGGTGTTACGACAAACGGTCCAATGTAAGTTTTCAATTTGTAAAAAAAAATGCCGGCAGCATTAAAATGAATGGTGGACATTTTACAATGCTGGCATGTCACATGGTGTTAGCTTTGTTCCGTTTTTTCCTGAAATTCAATTTCCCGGTAATGACGGCGAGCTAGCGAATGTATCAGTTATTCAGTTTGACTTAAGTGAGACATTTTTGTGATTTATACTTGGATTCATTTAAACCCGCAATTATATTTGTAAGAACGAAGAAAAATTTGAGCTCTTCTTAGTGACCATCTGCGCTCCTCGCTAGAAATGGAATTTCTTGAGAAACCGACGTGTGCAGGAAAGTCCATATTTGGTAGAAACTCGTGCGGTGTCAATTTCCGGAGTTAAGCAAATATCGTAAATGGGCATTGGTTATGCTGAAAATGCTAGGTTTTTCGTTTGATATTGCACGTTTGTTGGGTGAACATTTCATCTGTCAATCACATTTTTGCTGACGTTACTCAGCTTCCTAGCTAATTGTGCTCCATTCATTGTGCAGCTGACGTTAGTGGTGATTAGCTTCAGACGGTAGTCTGGATCCAGATTAGCTAGCTGCCGGTGCTGGCATCTTTCCTTACCCGCTAAAACCGTCTTCACTTGGATAAGGAAACGAGAATATACCAAATGCAATCTGAGTTTTTACAAAATGCAACTAGAATGCTTATTTCCCCTTCACACTAACGTTATCTAAGAGTAGACGGAAGGCAGCTCTGGCTTTGTGTTGATTTCGTTGAGCCCTTCAGAAAGACTACCATTATAAGTATATTGCACAGTGGAAGTGCTTGATTTTATGTACGGTGTCAACCACACGAAATGTACAGCATTTTCTTGCGACAATGCCGCGTGGGCGTGTATATTGAACTCCAAACCCCCCAAAAAAGGATATACACCCGTCTACTGCCCGGTGCCCGGTACTGAGCACTGGAAGTTAAGAGTTCCTGGCAAAGAGGTGTATCCAGTTTATTGTACAAATGTATGGTGGTGTGGGTTTTAGCAGTGTAAAAAGTAGCTACATATACGTAATCACTAGGACGAAAGGACTGGCTTCTGTCTGCAGAGATGGAAGATCAAAAGAAAGAAAATAGAGACTATCACCACTGTACCTTTTTGTTGTACCTTTGAGAGGTCCTTACGCTGAATCCCTTCATTAACTGCCTATCTGTACAAGTGGGTTATATGTTATTAAGAAGTATGCTATGCATATCACATTAAATCACCATGATGAAAACGCACTGAGTTTACAAAACCAAAAAATGCAGACCCAGACAAGTTTAAACATATGGGAAGCGCCTGAGTGGGAAAATATATTCTCCCCTTTTAATTGATGTAATGCGTGTCCCCTTAAATGCACCCAGCGGTTGCTAGGTGGCTCCGCCAGTCAAATGGCCTGAAATAGATTCAACAGCAGAATGAGGAATCGGTGTGCCACTTAAAAATGTGGAAGAGGAAAATTAAACCCTAGCTAACGGCAAGTAACATTGCTTGCAAAAGTGGCCAGTGTCAGATACTTACTGGTGTAACCTCCTAAAACTTTGTGCACACAGATGTCTTGTCTAGATGCTGCTCAATGGCACTGTGGCCTATTTGCTCTATCTGCCATGGGGGAGTAATGGAGCAGGTGATCGCTAGACTTTAGTGTTAATGCCAAGTCACTGGGTCTGTGCGAGTGCAATATAGGCAACCATCCTGTCAAATTCAGCTCAATTAACCTTCTGTGTTTGCACTATAAAAATGTCTTTATGCATGTGTAGCAGAGACAAAAGTTCCAGTATTTCAACTGGAAACCTTTTAATTGTTTTTAGAAGGCAGAAGACAAGGATCTTGATGGGCAGCTGGACTTTGAAGAGCTTGTCCACTACCTGCGAGCTCACGAAAAGAAACTGCGACTTGTCTTTAAGAGCCAGGATGAGAAAGACAATGGTAAGATCTGCATTCTGCTGGTGGGGGGCTGACATGCAGCGACCTTCCTGCTCACTAAGCAATCCGTTTAGGAGACTGTTGAATTTTGATTTGAGCTTTTTTAATTGTGCTTGGTGCAGGGCGAGTCGATTCACAGGAGATCATGCAGTCGCTGCGGGACCTTGGGGTGCACATTTCAGAGAAACAGGCGCAGAGGATTTTGAAAAGGTGAGTCGGGCCATTGGTTTGTAATTGAAGCCTGCTTTCTGCTTCTTAACTCAGCCATGCTGTAGTATTTCCGCTAGTCGCTAACACATTTCACATTTCTGATGCATCTGATTGAGTGATGCCATATTTGCAGCATAACTGGCTGCCTCTCTGCTTCCCTTCATTTCTCCCTAATCTCAGAACTAAGGAGGGTCCAGAGATATTCCTTTATTGCTTTTTTATTTTTTGCTGCTTTTTTTATTTTTATTTTTTAGTAAATTCATTAGAATCTTGGCCTTGCCTCATGTCTTGAGTATGCCAGGCTTAGTTGTTTTTTCCATGGCTGTTGTAACACCCCACCATGAGGGGGATAAAAACTACTTTGTTCTTTGACAATATTTCTTTGTGCATGTTATCTGTTCCGCCAACTTTCAGTCACATACCCATTATAAACACAGTTGCATGAACATAATTTGTTGTCACTGATTGATGTTGGGTTGTCATTTCATAGCATGGCGAAGAACGGAACGATGACAATCGACTGGAATGAGTGGAGAGATTACCAGATGTTGCACCCTGCTGACAACATTCCAGAGATCATCTTGTACTGGAAGCACTCCACGGTAAGAGGATGCCGCTCGCTTCCCCAGCATATACGTGTGCAATGACGACACAAAGACCAGACATGCGCCCATACCAACACACAGGACCAGACATTAATCTGAGCCTCACTGACATTAGACCTCAGCACTGACGACAAGGATGCCTAAAATACCACCTCGCTGGCTGCACGAATGGCAGATGAGACCAAACTTAATCCTTTAAAAGGATCAGTACTACCTTAAGACGTAATTGAGTATTTTACTATTACAGAAGGTCAAAGGCAGACTAGAGAAACTTGAAATTGACTGTCCTGCAGAAGATATTAAACAGTGGTAGGGGACTAAAAATGTCCCCCAAAAAAATCAACATTCAGGAGAGCCAGATCAGAGGTGGTATACAGGGGTTGAAGTACAGCTTAACAGGCTAATCTGTGGCTATTGATAACATGTGTGCAGAGATGGCCAGGCAACCAAACACAAATATCCCTGCAGCCGTCTGACCTTCCCAAGAGCCCAGTAAATGTCTAAGTTACTGGGGATCAAGCGAGTCATACAAGCAGCATCAGTTGGCATTTTCAAAGGACATTCCAGTATTAAGGTGTCAGCTGTCAGGGACATTGGGTCCAGCCTGGGGTTTGGCAGCAGCTTGTCCAAGTAGTCTACATGCAACTCCAAACCCCCCCCCCCCATTTTTTTCTTCTTCTTTTTCTCTACTCACAAAGGCTGTGCTAGTGGCTATCTCTTGGGTATTTGCTGTTCTAGAGAAAATTGCCACATCTTATCATAGCAGAGCAGCTCCCCAGCTTGCCGGTTCCTCCCTCACACAGACTCTTGCATAATCTCTGGTCTTTAACCTTAAAAGTTTTACAATGCTTGTGTAGTATGCATTATCCAAGTTAAACTTTACTGTATAAAAAGGACAGTACCCTTATGTCATGCATCTTGGGTCTCGTATCAAATTAAATATTAACACCCCAGGTATAATGATTGATTCAGAAAATGACTTGTCTAAGACTTTATTGTCCATTAAGGTTAGAGTTCAGTGATCTGGCCACACTGCTCTGTAAATGTAAAAAATGTACTCTGAGAAAAGTATTTCCATCTTAATCCGTTCTTAAAGTAACCTCATTTTATGATTTCCACCCCTAGATATTTGACATCGGTGAGAATTTGATGGTTCCTGATGAGTTCACGGCGCAGGAAAAGATGATGGGGATGTGGTGGCGACACCTGGTGGCCGGAGCGGGTGCTGGAGCTGTGTCTCGGACCTGCACGGCGCCGCTTGACCGACTCAAAGTGCTCATGCAGGTAAGACTGCATATCCTGCTGGCATATACTCGTATCGTGAGTCATCATGAAATGGCCGCTGCTTCCCAGCTGCGTGGCTTTCACATGGTTATCAGTATCACACTTTATCTTTCCATGGTTTATGCCTTTCTATTATAGATTAATTCAGCAGTTGTATCACTTAACATGTATGTGCAGCTTTAGGGTAGATTATGGAAGTGAGTAATTTGCATAAACCTTTAAGGGGCTCATCATAAAATGTTTAAAACGACTTTTGTGTCACCAAATGCAATTCTCCCTGTTGCAAGAGTATTTGCGCAAGGGCAATAATTGTGTTAATGATTGTGTAGATGTACCAGAAAGAGGAGGCAGAGTTCAAACCTTTTCTCTTACCTATTGTTCTGGACATGCTTGTATGGGGGCTGCCAATCAAAGGGATTCTGAGCCAAGCACACCTTCTCTACTGCAGTCCGATTGGCCGTAGTGGTAGGGTCGAGGCCGGTATGTCAGTCAGAATGACGTCAACGCGTCTGTTTGTCGAAGTAAGAGAGGCGTCAACAGCGCAAGAGATTGTGAATTTCACCTCTGACAGCTTTTCTCAAAACTTTAGTCAATGTTAGTCTTTCCACGCAGGACGTTTTGACTTTGCCCTCTCGCCTGTCCTTTTAGCAAACAAGGCTGTGACACGCCAACTAGACTAATCCACTTTCTCTCCACAATAAGTAAACGGTGGAGTTGACACTGTGGAGAAATACATTTGATTTAATGTGTAATCCAAAGACTAAAGGTAAATCTAAAGGTGTTTTGTCCTCAATGTCACTATCAAGCCACATTACCTTTCCCCCGCATATTTCATTATGCTAAATTGTGTGGAGTCTAGTCTAGATGTTCAGCTGGGCAAAAAGCTAAATCTAGATAAATGTGGCTGCTGTTCCATAATGACAGCTCAATGTTCTGATTCTTTCTCTTGTCTCTGAAACAGGTTCATGGGTCGCGTGGCAGCAACATGTGCATCATGGGGGGGTTTGCCCAGATGATTAAAGAGGGTGGCATGAAGTCTCTGTGGCGAGGAAATGGCATCAACATCCTTAAAATTGCACCAGAGTCTGCCATCAAGTTCATGGCCTATGAACAGGTACAGTGTTAGAAAAGACAGCCCTGCAGTATTGACACTTGGTTGTATTACAACCACCACACTAACATTGATATGCCGTCTTGAGGCATCACTATTGATGTGTGCTAATTGGGGCTTGTCCTCCATGTCTCTCTCTTTCTCTTGCTCACTTTCTCCAATGGGACTGGCTGACCTTCAGATCAAACGTTTGATTGGCAGCAAACCAGAGACGCTGGGGATAGCGGAAAGGTTTTTGGCTGGCTCTCTGGCAGGAGTCATTGCACAAAGCAGCATCTACCCAATGGAGGTGAGCGACTTTTTCTATCCAATACTGGTGCTGTAATTCAGTCACCTCAGATAATGTTCAAATGGCTTCCACAAGGGGGTTTGAGCATGTTTAATATGTATGGGTGCTTGTTTTTTTACTGCCTCCAGGTCTTGAAGACCCGGCTGGCCTTGAGAAAGACCGGCCAGTATTCTGGCATCGCCGACTGCGCCAAGCAGATCTTTCAGAAGGAGGGGCCGTGCGCTTTCTACAAGGGCTACGTTCCCAACATGCTGGGCATCATCCCCTATGCTGGCATCGACCTGGCTGTGTATGAGGTGAGTGTGAATGCTGAAATGTGCTGTACAGTACAGGAGACCCAGTGTACCTTGCAGAATGTGTGCAACAAGCTGAATTTGCGATTCGTCACGTGAAAAGCGTGCTGTAAACGTTTCTCCTCCTCTCTCCTCATGTAAAGACACTGAAGAACTCGTGGCTGCAGCACTACGCCACTGACAGTGCAAATCCTGGTGTGTTGGTCCTACTGGCCTGTGGCAGTATCTCCAGCACCTGTGGGCAGCTAGCCTCCTACCCTCTGGCTCTGGTCCGGACCCGAATGCAGGCACAAGGTGAGAGCAGTGTCCAGCGGCACACGGGCAAACTACTGTGGGTTTTTTATTTTATTTAAAAATTTTTTTTTTTTTTGGTCCCCAGTTTAATAATTTAATAGGATCTTTTTTTTTTTAAACCATTTGTTCCTGCATTTGTTCAGGAACTTTTCAAGTTTGCTGGTGTTTTGTGTGCAACAGGTCTGAGCTCTTATCTTACCCTTTTATTCATTTGATTTAAAAACAATTTTTTTCCCTCTTCTCCCTAAAGCCACTATGGGTGGAGGGCCCCAGATGACCATGTCTGGCCTCTTCAAGCACATCGTTAGGACGGAAGGGGCCTCGGGGCTCTACAGGGGCCTGGCCCCAAACTTCATGAAGGTCATTCCTGCTGTCAGTATCAGCTATGTGGTGTATGAGAACATTAAGAGGTCGCTTGGTGTTCGGTCCTGATGGAGGTGTGCACTGCAGCTAGAGGTTTTATCTGGACTCAGGGGGGAGGGGGTAGCTAAGGGGGCCTAAGCGGACCCATGGCGATCGGTGGGTGGACTGAGTAATCTCTGGTGCTGTTGGACCTGAGGTTTGCACAACCGTCTCATTCTGTGAATGTCGGCAGGTGAATTATGTGTAATGCTAGCAAACTAAAAGCTGCTGATTGGCTGTTTACCCTGTGAACTGTGACAAAGGGCGGAGGCTTCTTTTATAATATTAATGATAGTAATTATTGCCATTATTTATTCGATTTGTTTTAATAATCTGAAGAGGACACCGTAAGATGAGCTGTGGTTGTCTTGCAGTAACTGCTATCTCGAATGAATGAGTAACTAATATCTCCACATCAATATTTACAGGGTTTCTGTTGACCTCTGTCTAGAAGGGAGAATGGTCATGCCCTAATTAGAGACCAATAATCTGTCTAGTCACTGTCACATTTGTATGCTCTTGTTCATGTTTGCAAGAGTGATGTTGGCTATTATCCGCCCAACAGTTAAAGGGACTTCCCGCAGTGTTTCATGGCAGTACAGTGGTGTCTGCCAATCTGTCTGCCTCTGAAGAAAACTGCAAACCAAATGCAATGCAAAGTATTCTGTTTGCCTCTTATGTAAATCCTGTAAGCAATTCCTTTTTTATTTTGATTGCCTCTTATGTAAATCCTGTAAGCAATTCCTTTTTTGTTTTGATGTTTCCTTTTTAGCACTAATGCTTACATTCTGATTTGTTTCAGTGGCTAAGTGATGTTTTTTTAATAGTCTTTCCTATTGCAACAGGTTATTTTTAACCGACTCAGAAAACATCACAATGTGGTGAGGCAAGAAGAGAGAATGACAAAAAAATTAATTGTGCTGCTAATTTTGTTTGAATACATGATGCATACGAGTGGTCTTGTAGAACAAATGGAAAAGGGTGTTTATGTGATGTGTTTATGGAATATTTATTTTTAAGTCTTCTCTCAGGAGATCAATGTAGAATGTGCGTGTTGTCTGGAAGTTTCATAAGTCTGTTTTGGTCCCTTTTGAATGGTTAAGCAATAATCCTTTATAAGCTTAATTTCTCCGAGTAGCAAGCAGTCTATAATGCCAGAAGAGTACCTGTTGAATCCCACAGTTTTGAAAGTTTCACCCCCAGATATGATCTTTACCTCCTGCGTGGTGAATGTCATTACTTAGTCACTCTTCCACTCCTCAGAGCATCTTCACTGCATCAAGGATGACGTACCCCAACATGTTTCCACTATACATTCAAATGGACACATAGATGATTAACACCTAAGCACTTTATCTGCTTTAACTACAGTTGTTTGCACAAATAATGTAATAAAAGCATACTTTAATCACATGAGCAAGTTTAGCTTCTCAATTGGGACCTTAAATGTATTTATGCATTAATTTTATTGGAGGGAGTGTCTGGGGAGCACAGTGTTCCGTCTTGATTGGAGAAATACTGCCTTTTGACCTTTAGTTCCATTATATGTGGGATTCAATGTGTACTCAAACAAGTTGTCCTGTCATTTGAAAACCAGGACTTGAGTGTTTCTCGGCTGTTGCCTTACCCAATGCAAGATGTCACACAGTTTAGTTTATTGACTGAATACTTCCCAACTTGGAAATGTGGATGGTTGGTGTCTTTCAAAGGTTTTTTTTTTTATCCACTTGGGGAAATAATTTGTTTTTTGTTTTCTTTTTGTGTGTGAATTGGTTTTCCCTGTCTTCAGCACAACTTAATGTTTATCATGGATCTTATGCCAAAAAAAGACAAAAAGAGTGTATTAATGAGAGGATTGCTTTCCGCCTGTTTTTTTAAAAATATATATTTTGGCGGCCTGTCTTTCCTTGATCTGAGTTTTGCACATTGTTCTAAGAACTGACCTTGCAGTACAGAGACTGAACATGACTCTTCAGAGGTTTAATTTACGCCTTGACATTTAATATCTGGGAGCTTGACTGAGCTCATGCAACATTGAAATGCACAATGTGGTCTTACTGCACTAAGAATACTGCAACGATAAATGTCTTGCGGTAGCAACTCTTCTGCCTCATTCATTGCATCTAAATGTTTTTTATATCAAGAAAACCATCTGTATTTTTGGAAAAACATCAAGCGGTACCATACTTTGTAGAATGTAAATGACTGTGAACAAATTAATGTCATGTCTTTATATGAATATGGGAACAACAATAAAATATATTATATAAATTGTTTTGTTATTTGTCATAAGATTATACAAAAGACTCATTGGGGGCTGAAATTTTACCTCATAACACCTGCTGACATTAATCTGGTGAAGTGGTTAAAAATTTAATAAAAATGCAAATTACATTCCTTCAGAACTCTACACTTATCACTGATACTGAACTGTGCTGCATTTGAAAATGGTGCACTTGTAAATGCTCCTAATTGGGATATATGAAGTTGAATTCACAGTAATGTTGAGAACCAACCATATGAACACAAAATAAATGGTCTTTTACATGTTTAAAAAAATGTCTGCACACGTGCGTTTTACATATAACAGTTTTAAAGTTTAACAGTCGGTTACATTTTAGCAGACCGACTGCAACTATATGCTGGATATACTGTGTATATAAATTATATAGCCGTAGCGATACACTTTTTGGCAAAGGGCAGTCTTCTCTCCGTCCAAGATGGCGAGTAGTCAAATGAAATGCATCACCATGCAAATAGGAGGTGGCGGCGGAGGTAGGGGGGGAGGTAGCAGGAAAGGCGGCGGGTAGACCTGTCCCGGGGGGTGTGGTGGTCCCGGCAGGCTCGTTGATAGTGGACCGGAATGCTTTTTTGGCGTTTTTGGTGGAGGTGTTGTGGGCTGCTAAGCAGGTGTCGAGGTCGGCTGATATTAGGGGCGCGGTAGCAAAGGAGGCGGAGCGGTTTCTGGGCATCGTGGTGTCCCCGGAGCGACTGCATATGAGTGTTCGCGGTGGGACGCCCTCGGGTGGGGGGAATGGGGAAGTAGGGGCGGGTCTGTCTTTGAGTCAGCAGAGTGTGGGTGATGAGGGGGTGGGGGTGGGTTGATGGATAGGTTCCATATTATCCAGTGGAACGCCCGGAGTCTGATCGCGAATGGCCAGGAATTTAAGAAATTTGTGAGTCATTTTAAAGAGAAGCCTGAGCTGGTGTGTGTTCAGGAGACATGGTTGAAGCCTTGTCTTGAATTTGTTCTTCCTGGGTATGAGTGTGAGCGGCTGGATCGGGTGGATAGGTCGGGTGGTGGGTGTGCAATATTTGTTAGGACTGGGATTCAGTACCAGAGGGTGGTACTTAGCACGGGGTTGGAGTGTGTGGCGGTGCGTGTGTGGGGGAAGCAGGGGCCGCTGTCGGTGGTAAATTTATACAACCCTTGTCTGCAGCTGGAGGTTGGGGAGTTGGTGGGGGTGATGCAGGTGGTGGGGCCCTCTGTGTTGTGGGTGGGGGACTTCAATGCACATAACCCGTTGTGGGGTAGCAGGGGAATGGACCGTAATGGGGTAGTTGTAGAGGAGTTCATGGAGGAGTGTGGGCTGGTATGCCTGAATGATGGTAGGCCTACGCGGTTTCAGGTTGGGTCGGAGGGGGGGGTGTCTTGTCTTGACCTGGCTCTGGCGACGGCGGTCCTGGCAGGGAAGGGGGAGTGGGATGTTATGGACAGGTATACGATAGGGAGCGACCACTTCATAATTTATATGCGGTTTGGGCAATCCCTGCTGGTGCAGGCAGACGGGAGGCCGAGGCAAAGGGATTATAGTAGGGCGAGGTGGGAGGAGTTTGATGAGGGGTGTGCTGGTGAGCTGGGCAGTGTGGATGGGGATGGTACGGTGGATGGGTGGAATGAGAGCCTGTGTGCTATGCTGTATCGAAATGTGGACCGGTTTATTCCACGGAGGGTGGCCCCTAGGGAGCGCAGGAGTGTGCCGTGGTGGAACTCGGCGTGTAGTATGGTGGTGAGGGATCGGAATCGGGCCTACAGGGTGCTCAGGCGGCGACCGGGGGTGTGGGAAGTGGTGGAGTATAAAAGGCTGCGGGCGGTGGCCCGGAGGGTGATCAAGGGAGCTAAGCGGGATTGTTGGAGGAGGTATTGTGGGACGTTGGGAGCAGAAACTTCGGTGGGGGAGGTGTGGACTGCAGTCCGGCGCATGTCGGGGGTTGGTAGGCGTAGAGCTATGCCAGTATTGGAGGAGGGTGATGTGGTGGCTGTGAATGATGCTCAGAAGGCCGGGATGTGTGTCCGGGCGTTTCAAGCAGTCCATAGTTTAGAGAATGTGGGGGTAGATGGAGTTAGGAGGAGGGAGGAGATGTTGAGGGGTCAGGGGTTTAAGTTGGAGGTGAGTGGGGATAATGGAGACCCCTGTACTCTGTTCTTCACCATGGGGGAACTGCATAGGGCGTTACGGCATGGGGGCAGGTCGGCTCCAGGAAAGGATGGGCTGGGGTATGAGGTGTTTCAGCACCTGGGGGATGTGGTGCTGGAAGAGGTTTTATCCCTCATTAATGCTGTGTGGGCGGAGGGGGTCCTCCCGGCGGCGTGGAAGCAGGCAGTGGTTATCCCCATCCTGAAGCCAGGGAAGGAGGCTAAGCGGCCTGGGTCGTATAGGCCGATTGCCCTGACAGCAGTCTTGTGTAAAATTATGGAAAGGATGGTGACTGACCGGTTGGTGTACAAGCTGGAGAGAGGCGGTTGGATTACACCAGTCCAGAGTGGCTTTAGGGTGGGGAGGAGTACTATGGACGCGGTTCTGGCTCTTGACCTGGATATCAGGAAGGCCATAGCGTGTAAGGAGTGCATGGTGGCAGTGTTCCTGGACATTGAGAGGGCCTATGACATGTTGTGGAAGGAGGGGCTTCTTGTGAAGCTGTATGATGCAGGGGTCAGGGGGCGCATGTTGAACTGGATTGGGGCATTTCTGAGGGACCGGGTGATTCAGGTTAGGATTGGGGGGGCGTTGTCTGGTGAGGTGGGGACTGAGAATGGCACCCCGCAGGGGAGTGTGATCAGCCCGGTACTCTTTAATGTAATGGTGAATGATATGTTCCAGGGGGTGGGGCCGGGGGTGGGATGTTCCCTGTTTGCGGATGATGGCGCGGTTTGGAAGCGGGGGGGGAATGTTGGGTTTGTGATGAGGAAGATGCAGGAGGTGTTGGGGCAGGTGTAGGAGTGGGCGGGGAGGTGGGGGTTTAGGTTGTCGGTGGAAAAATCAAAGATGGTGGTGTTTGGGCACAAGCGGAAGGGGGGAGGGCTGGGATTGTCCCTGTATGGACAGCCACTGGAGAGGGTTAAGGTGTTTCGGTTTCTGGGGGTGCACTTTGATGAGAGGCTGACCTGGAGGGTGCACGTGGATAGAACGGTGGAGAGGTGTGAGAAGGTGGTGAATGTGTTGAGGTGCCTGGCGGGGAGTGATTGGGGGGCTGTCAGGGGGACTATGATTATGGTATATCAGGCTTTGATCCGGTCTGTCCTGGACTACGGTAGCCTCGCATATGGGAGTGCGGCGCCGACTACCTTGGCGAGGTTGGATGTGGTGCAGGCGAAGGCGCTGAGGGTGTGCTGTGGGGCGTTTCGCACGACGCCCATCCCGGCTTTGTTGGTGGAGGTGGGGGAGGCCCCCTTGAGGTTGCGACGAGTTAAGCTGGCTCTACATTATATTGCAAAAGTTAGTGGCCAGGGGCCTGGTCATCCAGGGAAGGCGTTGGTAGAGGGGTGTTGGGAGTGGGGGAGAAGTAGGAGAGGGAAGTGGAGCTTTGTGAACCAGGTCTGGATGGAGGAGGCAGGGCTAGGCATGGGTGTGGTGGCGCCGGTGGTGGTCTGGCCATGTGTGCCACCGTGGCTATTGCCTACGCCGGAGGTGGACGTATCCTTGCTGGGGTTGGTAAGGGTGGGGGAAGGGGGCAAGGGCCCGGCTGGGCTGGTGAGGGAAAAGTTGCGGAGTGTGTGGGCGGAGCATTTGCAGATATTTACAGATGGTTCGGTGGACCCCCGGAGTGGGAAGGCTGGTTTTGCCATCCATATCCCCCAGTTGCATATTACCGAGGGCAGGCGGCTGCCTGATGGGCTGTCGGTGTTCACTGCTGAAGTAATGGCGCTGGTGTGGGCGCTGGACTGGGTTGAGCGTGCGCGCCCGCAGTGGGTGGTTGTATGTTCCGACTCAGCGGCTGCCCTGGGGGGCCTGAGCGGTGGTTCACGGGCTAGACCTGATCTCATCCTTGAACTGGTGATGGCTCTGTACAGGGTGGAGAGGGTGGGGTGTAGGGTAGGATTTATGTGGGTCCCGGCTCATGTGGGGGTGGAGGGGAATGAGGCTGTGGATGCAGCTGCTAAGGGGGCTTTAGGGCATGAGGTGGTAGGGGTGGGGGTGGATTGGGGGGTAGCTGAGTGGAAAGGTAGGATACGGGGGGTGCTGATGGAGAGGTGGCAGGCTGAATGGGAGGTGGAGGCGAAAGGGAGGCATTTCCATGGGATCCAGGGGAGTGTTAGGGGGGAGAGGGGCGCCCTGGGAAGGGGTAGGAGGGAACAGGTCATGATGACCAGGCTTCGGCTTGGTCATTGTGGCCTGGCCTGGAACTTGGCCCGGATGGGGAAACATGTGAATGGTCTGTGTAGCTGTGGGGGGAGGGAGACGGTGAAGCATATCATGTTGAAGTGTGGGAGGTACAGGAGGGAGAGGGCAGTTATGTATGCTCATGTAATGAGGGTGGGGGAGCCAGCTGTATCTATGAGGGTCCTTTTGGGCCATGGGAGACACCAGAATGAGGTGGGGAGGGCAGAGGCAAAATTTATGTATACTACTGGCCTACATCTTAGGGTGTAAAGGCCTGGAAGAGGTGTAGTACCGTGTCTGGCCAGGGAAAGGCAGCAATACGCCACGTCGGCGTCTAGACTGCCAGAAAACAAAAAGAAGAAGAAGAACCATGCAAATATTGCAAGAAACGGCGCTGTAGCTATCGCTGAAATAGACCATTTGGCCACTGGAGAGGACCGTGACGGGTTGACGACGTCACGGAGTGCGACTGTGCGACGGTGGTTATCGCGCGTTTGTTTTTGTTTTTTGTTTTTTTGAGAATTATTTCTTTGCTGTTTGTTTGTTTTGTTTCTTTTGTTTTGTTTGAAATAAAAATTAGAGAAGCACTTGCGCATCCTGGCTTGGGTTTTCCGGCCAGGGTTAGCAGTGTAGAAATAAAAATAAAAAATAGGAAAAGCTATAGCGAACTGGCGCCGAAGTTATATTCCGGAGCCAGTGCAAGTTTGTTTGGTAGAGTTGATTTGGCTCTCGGCGGTGGCATAAGCTGGTCTGTGACTGGGCGAGATGACGGGGAGTAGTGGGGGGGAGAGTGAGGAGGAAGATATGGAGCATGGGCAGGGCGAGTGGTCGCCGGCCCGGGAGGGACGGGGATCAGTATTAGCGGCTAAGAAGCGGAGGATTCGGAGTGGGAGCAGTGGGGGGAGTGAGGGGGAGAGGCGGGGTGGTAAGGTGGCGCGGCGGGGGGGTGAAATCAGGGAGAGATTTAAGGTGATTTTGAGGTTTAAGGATGGCCAGGATATAAGGAAGGTGAGTACGGTGACTTTGTCTCGTGTACTGCATGAGAAGCTAGGGGAAATAGTGTTGGCGAGGGTTCTGGTTGATGGTGCGTTGTTGATCCAATGCAGGGATGAGAGGCAGAGGGAGAAGGCGATGAAGCTGACGAGTGTGTGTAGCACAGTGGTGGGGTTAGCTAAGAAGGTTGGTGAGGAGTCGGTATTGAGAGGGGTAATATATGGTATTCCGGTGGAGGAAGATCTGGAGGAAGTGAAGGAGAGGGTTACGGGGGGCAAGGTGGTAGGCATTAAAAGGTTGCAAGCTAGGAGGGATGGTGAGAAGGTGGATAGCCTGTCAGTGTTGCTGGAATTTCAGGGGAGGGTGCTGCCAGAGAGGGTGAGGGTGGGCTACATGAGCTTTAATGTGAGAGCGTATGTGCCGCCTCCGTTGAGGTGTTATAAGTGTCAGAGGTACGGGCATATTGCGGCGGGGTGCAAGGGTAAACAGAGATGCGGGAGGTGTGGTGGGGATCATGAGTATGGGAAATGTGAGGAGGGGGCGGAGGTGAAGTGTGTTAATTGTGGGGGGGCCCATAGTGTGGCCTATAGAGGGTGTGTAGTGAGGAAGAAGGCGGAGGAGGTGCAGAAGGTGAGGGTGATCAGGGATATTTCATATGCAGAGGCGGTCAAGGTAGTTCAGCAGGAGAGGTCTGGCGCAATGGAGGATAGGGGGGTGGTGCCTCCTGAGAGGGAGCGGGCTAGAGAGCAGGCCAGGGAGCGGGCTAGGGAGCAGGCCAGGGAGCGGGATATGGAGCAGGCTAGGGAGCAGGTTATGGAGCAGGCAGCGGGGCTGGTTAGGAGCAAGATGGTTGAGGACCAGGTCCTGCTAGTGACCAAGGATAAATTTGTGTATTTCATGGCGGATATCATTAACTGTGCATTCCAAACGAAGGGGCGGTCAGAAAGGATAGAGATGATAGTGAGGAGTGCTGCCAGGTATCTGGGAATCCAGGGGGTCACGGGGGCGGGTGTGCAGGATGAGCTTAGAAGACAAGAGCAGGTGGGCAAGGACTCATGTTCAGGGAAATAGTATTGGTAATGATAGTACTCCAATGGAATGCCAGGAGTCTGCTGGCCAATGGCCAGGAATTTAAGGGGTTTATTCAGGGGTTGGAGAGCCCGCCTGGGGTTATATGTGTGGTGGAGACCTGGCTAAAACCGGAGTTGGATTTTGTGATTCAGGGGTATGTGTGTGTGCGACGGGATAGGGAAGGAGGAGGCAATGGGGGTGGGTGTGCTACATTTATTAGACAGGGGGTCTCCTATAGAGTTGTTGAAATTGGGGTGGGTTTAGAATATGTAGTGGTTGAGGTGTGGATAGGGGGAGGGAGCGTGTGTGTAGTAAACTTCTATAACCCGTGTAGGAGGTTGGAGCTGGGTTCGTTAGAGGCAGTAAAGGGCTTGGGGGGTAGGAGGGTGCTTTGGTGTGGGGACTTTAATGCCCATGGGGTGCTTTGGGGGGGGGAGAGGACAGATGGGAATGGGGTGGTTGTGGAGGAGCTAATGGACTCTGTGGGTTTGGTGTGTCTGAATGATGGGACTGGTACTAGGATTGATTATGGGACAGGTAAGGTGTCCAGTTTGGATCTGACGCTAGCTTCGCAGGCCTTAGCAGGTTACTGTCAATGGGAAGTTTTAGATAAGTCAACGGTGGGGAGTGATCATTTTCCGATCAGGTGTACAGTGGGAAGTGACGGAGAGGTAGGGGAGGTTGTGCCTTTGGCTAGATGGAACTTTGGGAAGGTGGAGTGGGATGTGTTTAGGGAGTTTAGTGAGGCTAGGCTTAGGGAGGTAGGTATGGAGCAGGAAGTTGGACTAATTAATGAACAAGTGACGGACGCTATTATAGGGGTGGCAGAGCAGACCATACGGAAGACAGCAGGTGTGAGACGGCGGAAGTTGGTTCCCTGGTGGTCTGCAGAGTGCAGCGAGGCAATCAAGGCTCGAAACAGGGCGTTTAAGGCTTTGCGGTCGGCGCACACGTTCCAACTGCTTGTACAATATAAGAGAAAGCAAGCTGTGGTGCGGCAGACAATTAAAGTAGCGAAGAGGGTGTATTGGAGGTCATTTTGTGGAACCATAGGTAGGACCACTCCGATTGGGGAGGTGTGGGGTATGATACAGAAAATGAGGGGGGTGCGGAAGGAGTGGAGGTACCCTGTATTGGAACAGGGTGGGGTTCTGGCGAGTGAGGATGGTGCGAAGGCAAATCTGCTAGCCAAGGTCCTGGGTGAGGTAGGTAGATATGGGCTGTCGGAGGAGGGGGTGAGGGGCATTCAGGGGACAAGGGAGGAATTTGGTGAGCTGCTGGAAGAAGTGGGTGAGCAGGGAGGGGCTATTAATGCGCCCTTTACGTTGGCGGAGATGAGGAGGGCAATGGGGAAGTCAGGACTTACTTCCCCAGGTAAGGATAAGGTGTGCTATATCATGCTGAAGCATTTATCTGATGAGGCGTTGGGAGTGGTACTAGGGCTTTATAATAGGGTGTGGCAGGATGGGCAGTTGCCTCAGGAGTGGAAACGGGCAGTTATTATTCCTATTAGGAAGCCAGGCAAAGATCCTTCAGATCCAACTAATTATAGGCCCATTGCGCTGACCTCTCATCTGTGCAAGGTTATGGAGCGTATGGTCACTGACAGGCTGACATATTTTTTGGAGGTGAGGGGGCTCAGGGCGACCTACCAGAGTGGGTTCAAGAAAGGGCGGGGGACGATGGACTCGGTGCTAAGCCTGGAGTCGGAGGTGAGGAAAGCCCAGGTGAATAAGGAGGTAGTGGTCTCTGTGTTTTTTGATGTGGAAAAGGCCTATGATCTGATGTGGAGAGAGGGGGTGTTGATTAAGCTCAGGAGGCTGGGGGTGTCGGGTAATATGTTCAGCTGGGTGAAGGATTTTTTGTCGGGGCGCTCTATGGAGGTGAGGGTAGGGAGGTGTTTTTCCTCAGGTCAGGAGGTGGGTACCGGTACGCCGCAGGGGAGTGTCATTAGCCCGCTGTTGTTCTCCATCATGATTGATGATGTGTATGATGACGTTGAGCCTAGTGTGGGGAGGTCATTGTTCGCGGATGACGGGGCGCTGTGGAAAAGGGGGAGGAATGTGGGCCATGTGGTGAAGAAGGTGCAGGATACGATACAGCGAGTGGAGCAGTGGGCTTTGCGGTGGGGCTTCAAATTCTCTGTGGGCAAAACAAAGGCGCTTTTCTTTGGGCGGAAGAAAATTGGGGCAGGGGTGAAGCTGGTTTTGTATGGCCAGGAGCTTGAAAGGGTGGAGACATATAAATTTCTGGGGGTGTGGTTTGATACCAGGCTCACGTGGAAGGTGCATATAGAGGCACTGGTTAATAAGTGTAATGGGGTGTTGAATGTGATGAGGTGTTTGGTGGGTATGGAGTGGGGGGCTGACAGGGCTGCACTGCACACTATTTATGTGAGCCTGATCAGGTCTGCTCTGGATTACGGGAGTGTAGCGTATGGGTCGGCGTCTAAAACCTTGTTGGGGAGGCTGGATGTGCTCCAAGCTCGAGCACTCCGGTTGTGCACTGGGGCATTTAAGACGACGTCAGTGCCAGCGTTGCAGGTAGAGATGGGGGAAATGCCTCTGGGGCTGCGGAGACTTCAGCTTCTGGTGACGTATTGGGTGGCTGTTCAGGGTCATGAGGGGAGGCATCCAGTGCGGAGAATTCTTGAGCCCTGCTGGGAACATCAGAGGCAGCGGATAAACAGTTTTGGATGGGTGGCGGAGCAGAAGGCGGGTGAGCTGGGGTTGGTGGATAGGGGGTTTGCTCCAGCTGTGGCATGGCCAGCAGTGCCACCATGGTTTTTGCCTGAGCCGGTGATAGACTTCGGACTGCTGGGATGGGACCAGGATGGCAGTGGGGTCGGTCCTCAGGGTCTGGGGTCATATGTGGGGCGGGAATTCTATAGCTACCTGCAGATATATACGGATGGATCGAAAGATCCTGAGACTGGTAGGACGGCAGCGGCGATGGTGATCCCAGAGTTTGACATCGAGGAGGGGAGGAGGCTCACGGATGACATATCAGTGTTTGCCTGTGAAATGGTGGCCGTGGTGCTGGCTTTACAGTGGGTGGAGGAGGTGCGGCCTGAGCGGGTGGTGATTGCGTCGGACTCCTGTGCAGCGCTGGATAGCTTGCAGTCGGGGAAATCTGAGAGCAGAGAGGATTTACTGTATGAGATCCTCCAGTCAATATACAGGATACAGCAGATGAGGTTGGTGGTGCAGTTTGTGTGGGTCCCTGCCCATGTGGGGTTGGAGGGGAATGAGAGGGCTGACAGGGTGGCGAAAAGGGCACTGAGGAGCAGTAGCAGGGTAGAGGTCAAACTGGGGAAAAAGGAAGCTAAGGCCATTATTAAGCAGCAGGTGAAGAGGAGGTGGCAGGCAGCATGGAATGCAGAACGGAGGGGCCGGGGTCTGTTCAAGTACACACCAGTGGTTGGGACCGTAGTGTATGGGGGTCGGAGTAGGACACAGGAGAGGGTCATCACGAGGCTGAGGTGTGGGCATGCGGGGTTAAATCGTTCACTTTTTCTGGTGGGGAAACATGCAACTGGGCGGTGTGATTACTGTGGAGAGGAGGAAACGGTGGAGCATGTGTTATTGTTGTGCAGGAAGTATGTTGGGGAGAGAGAGGTACTGCAGAGGGCTTTAGGTGGGGTTGGAGTGGGTAGTATTGGTGGGGTGTTGGCTAAGCGCTCAGGGGATCACAGCTGGGATATATTGCTGGAATTTATGATGGTGACAAACTTGCTCCATAGGATCTGAGGAGTGGAATGTGAGGGGATAGGGGGTGGGGATCTCGTCCACACTCCAGACCAGTGGGTGGCGGTAATGCACCTTTCAGTTGTTTGCCAACCGCCATAAAACCAAAAGAAGAAGAAGAAGAATGCAAATATTGCCCCTTTGTGGTTATACGTGGTACAGCGTGGTTGTGTTTTCCTGATGGGCTCCAACTCCACTGATCTCACATAATGGCGGAACTTGACAACAAAAACACGATTTGAACACAAAATGGAATATTGGCCGGTTAGCCACAAACTTAGCTAGTTGTTTAAAAACCGAATACGCCGAAATGAGCCCAAACAAGAGAGAATCCGATAAGATATCATTCTGTCTTCCACACAGTTCTACCAGGAACCTGGGAAAGGACTGGGGGAACTGAAACCGAATGACAATGTTAGCAAGCTAGCTAGCAATACCCAGGTTCGCAATGTTGTATTGCAACAGTGTTTTAATAGGTTTATATTTTATTAATTTGATGTAGTACGTTTGTCTGAGGATGCTAGGATGTTTAAAAACGTGTTTGGGTCTGGGTTTCTTGTAAGAACTGCTCACGTTAGCCTGACATGGGTAGTAACATTGATACTCTTCCTTCACGACACAGGTAAGTTAGTTATCGTCGTCTGTATCTGGCCTGGAATACTGTCTTGTATAGCCAACTGATAATGTGTGTGTCCAGTATTTTTAGTATATAGTGTAACGTTTGCTGAGCTTAAGTATACGTGCGCATCGTGTAACGTGGCTTCACTCGAGTTAGCAAGCTAATAATGTTAGATCGCTGATGTTAGGCTTCATAATTCATCATAACAATCTTCTAGCTAGAATCTAGCTATGCTATTAGAATAACTAGCTAGGACGTTTCGTAACGTTAACAAAACGTTACAGATGATAACAAGTTAGATAACGTTACGTCGCTAGCTAGTATAATTTAAACACCTGATGATAGAAAGATGAAATTGACTTTCTCTCCTGTGATGTAGATCTGCGGAAGCAAGAGGAGAGGGGAGAGCTGGTGCAGCCAGTGCTTTTCGTCTTGCTGGTTTTGGTATCAGTACTGCTCTATTTCGCTGTCTCCCTCATGGACCCGGGGTTTGTGCTCTCCGACAGCGACGCTCAGGTGAGTCAAAAAGCACCCATCCCACAAATTGGCATTTTATTCAAAGTTGATGGCGGAAAAACGGCTCCAGAAGTGACTGTATACGCTCTCATGTTTCTTAGTTCACTCTTGGTGTCTGTGAGGAAGAACAGGAGATGATTCCCCATACCTCCAAGGCACTACGTCAGCGCCGATGTGGCTACTGCCTGCTGCAGGTACCAAGTCAATGGATTTGGGTTCAATGGTGCAAATCAGTGTGATTAGGGTTTTTATTTTTCTTTGCTGGAGGGATTTGCAGGGAAGTATTGACTTAGCCTCTGAAATCCTGCAAAGTATCCAGGATTTAATTTTTTAAAAAGAAAAAAGAAAAGGGGAGGCACAGCTGAAGCCCAGACATGACTGTAGTTAATTATAAAAAGTATTCTATGCAAGAATGGTTAGGGTACATTGCTGATGTATGGTGTCCTGCAGCTTTGATCTGAGATTCTCTTTCATGAGCAGCAACCAATGAGAGCCAAGCATTGCCAGAACTGCAAGCACTGTGTGCGGCGCTATGACCACCACTGCCCCTGGATTGAGAACTGTGTGGGTGAGAGCAACCACCGCTGGTTTGTCCTCTACTTAGGCATCCAGCTGCTCGCCCTGCTTTGGGCGTTCCACATGGCATGGTGAGTGGTAGTCAGAGCTGGCAATTATAGAAGTATAGAAGTATAAAACATATTCACTTAATAAAATTTTTTAGCTGTTGTTTATCTTGCGGATGTTTTACTGGGATCCCATGCAGTGTGAAGCAATGATTTGTTCAGGAAACTACTGGTGCTGGCATTGTCCTTAGCCTATGTAGCATTGACGTCTGTCACACGGGCCATATGTTTGGATTGTGCATTAGGTTTCATAAGGGGAGACACCTTAATTTTCAGTCAAGATACCAGTATACCTAAAAAAGTACTAGAAGTACACAACGAATAACAGTAAATTAAAGACTTCTTTTGACTAATGTTCATTTGTTTATCTCTGTCAGGTCTGGGTTCACCTATGCGCCCACCTGGGAATTGTGGCTACATCAGAACGGCTTCTTGTTGGTAGCAGCCTGCCTGGTGGGTGGGTTCTCACTGGTGGTGGTGCTGCTGTTGGGTTCCCACCTGTACTTGGTTTCCGTCAACACCACCACCTGGGAGTTCATGTCGTATCACCGCATCTCCTACCTGAAGCACTGTGGTGCTGACGAGAACCCGTTTGATCAGGGCACACTGCGAAACCTGTGGGGCTTCTTCTGCATCTGGGGCAACGTCGTCTGGGAGCAGGTATACTTCAGAGAGAGCAGTGATCCTGTCTAGCCCCTTACTGTACCCCCTGCCCACCACCTCTTTCACATTTCCACTCTATGTCTGTCTTTGGAGGTTCGGTTCGGTCATCTAACAGCCTGTCTTACGCCGTTTTCCTCTATGGTAAGCCTGATGTGTCAGGTCCAGAAGGAAGAATCCTGCAGAAATATGTGGTCTTAATCTGTGGGTTTAAACATGATGATGGTGTGTTGTGTGAGATATAGGATGTGGTGTGTGGATGAAAATTAAGGTCTTCCATTGCTGCTGTTCTAGGATCAAACTTTCTAGAATGAACAGGAATATGTGTTATTGGATGGCAACAGAATTGTTAATTTGATGGAAATGCCACCGTTCATATGCAACTGGGCTGTAGTTTATTTTGGTAGTAATCTAACCAATATATAGCTTGATTCCCTTTCCGTGATCAAACATACCTTTTTTAAATTGTTGTTCTCAGCAAAACCGGTCAACCAATTTGGCTTTGTAATGCACTTCTCATAAAGCATATCACCAACATATTATAGACAAAGACTGTTTGATTAACTATGGGAGTTTGAGGTAAAGAAACACAGGAATTACTGTTTACACTGTTTCAAGATAGTTTAAAAGACGGGCCAACTTGTTCAAATGTCAAGGTATGTGTATTACTATTGATTTTGGAAGATAATGGCAAGTAGCTGAGAACGAATGCTGACATATACAATTTGTATTACAAAGGAGTGCAGAGTTATTTCCCATCTACATTGGGCCTCATTCACCAATCACTCTACAGACACATTTGTTCTTAAGACTTTCTTTAAAATGTTTTTACAAACATTTTGGGATTAATTGATGTTTGCATTCTGAGCTTTGTTCTACCCAAGAAAAAAATCCCAAATAAGAAAACGTTGGTGAATGCCAGAATGTTCATAAAGTCTTAATGTTCATTTTTTTGTAGAATGGTTGGTGAATGAGGCCCAATGTTAAGGATAACTTGCTAAATTCTTAGGAGCACTATCTTCTAAATCAAGGAATTACACACAACTTTTGTGAGAGTTTCTATTACCAACAAGTAGTAAAAATACAATATTCTCTTTTTTGAGTAAATTGTTCCTTTAAAGGCCATTTGGAGATACTATAAATGAAATGGTCTTCTGTACACACTGATTAGAGCACAATTGTCAGTACTGAAGAACCACAGCATCTGCTGGCTTCCATTGTTTTCCAGCACCAGAATCATTTAAGTCATTCATTGGCTAAAGTATCCACATGTCTTGCTCTCAAGGCCTTCATTGGCTGCTGATTGGAATGGAATAACAAACACCTGCAGACACTGTGGCTCTCCTGCACTTGGAAGTTTGACTTGTCTGGTCTAAATTTGTGTCATCAGAAATGCTGTAAAAGCTTAGAGAGAAGGTATGTGAGGAAAAACAATTGATGCAAATGATTTATAGCAGATAGCTTACCCTTTAACACCACTAAGAGCTGGAACAAATGCATGCTTCAACAATTTTTTCAATTGTTAAATAATGAGACAAATCCAATTACTTCTATCATGTCCACTGGGCTGTCTATTCTAGGGACACTACATGCAGTCACAGATTTGGCTCATTTTGATTTTCATTACTGCTGTCTATGCTTGCTTGTTAGCATGGTCTAAATTAGATTAATTGTCATGACAACAGCAGGATGAGAGTGGCTTGATGACAAATCACATGTAGGCAATTCATTTTTGCAAGTGTACATTTCAAACATGCTTGAATAGTAAATGTGCAAAGATCGTTAAGTTGCGGTCTTGACATGATGCTGTTATGAGTCGAGGGGAACTGAATACAAATATTGATGGATTTGTTTTGAAAGGACCAAGTAAGTAAAACGTGTGTGGTTTTGTCTACCCAGTGGTGCTTTGCAAACAAGGAAATGAAAATGTATTTTTGATAACAAGATTTATGTCCTATATGCAGATCAATTGAACATTTTTAAAATAAATATCTCTGTTGTGGGTAGAATGAAAACTTCCTTTGAATGCTAGTTGTGTAACTTTTGTGTGAAAAGTAGTGAAACACTATGGGCCTGATTAAGGCCTTTAGTGTGTGCAAAACCTTTTAGCAAACGCACCAACGAACTAATAACGCAACCAATGATTGGTGCAAAACAAATACAATGACCAATTTTTGGGCATGTTATTGGTTTTGTGCGCTAAAAGGTTTTGCACACGCTAAAGGTCTTAGTAAATCAAGCCTTGTGTGTCAACACAGAAGAATAGTTTTTTTTAATTATTCTGTGCAATATATAGACAATTGTATTCTAAGCAATAATGATGCTTAAATACCTTCTGTGTACTGAGGTTTGTAAGGTCCTATTTCTGCATTGGTATCTTTCTGATTCTTACTTTGAAATGTAATTTCTGAAGTGATCTGTTTACATGTTAAGTAAGATTTTCTTTTACGTTTGTAAGTTATTTAACAAATCGAGTTATGCAATAACTTTTAAATGACAGTATTGTACAAACATTTTAAAAATGTAACTGATATTTTGTTGTAGTTCCTATTTTAAAAAAATGCATTTACCTACAAATTAAGAACTTAAGTGAGAAAGATATTTATTAATATTTTTCATATGTAGACAGAAGGGACAGAATAAAACAATCTCACAAACAGTTATAATGGCATGTTTTTTTCCTCGTTCACGGGATAAATTATAATTCAGTAGTAAACCACATACATATATACGTACAACATAGCACACTTCATTGGCAGCAACAATTTCAAGTGATTTCAAAGGAATGCAAAAATAAACTTCACATACAGTAGCTTCACTGGAACTTAAACCCGCTCGTCACCTCAGAAAGTCTTGGAAGACAGTTGTGATTGCATTCAGGTACTATAGGTATATGGGGCAGTTCAAGAAAGTATGATCCACAAGCTAATGGCTGTTTGTAACGGTGCAATTACAGCTTTTTCCAGGAAGCACAAAGCAGCTCTTACAGAAGAGCAAAAAGAGCTAAGACAAAGCTATCAGACATTAAATGTTATCTTGTGTATCAACAGTTGTCTTGGTCAGACTTGATTACTTTCACTGATTTAGTGTTGGTTTCCACGGCAATTTAGCAGCGTCAGAATTGTATCATTCTTATGCAAATGTACTGTTCATATACTCATACTACACCAGAGGCACTTCTCAACACTCTGGTCAAACAGAGGCTAATTGCAACAATAAGGGTGTGTGAGGGGATACAGTTCAGTCACTTGCACATCATATTCAGAGAGAAATATTATAATACCAGGAGGTCTTTGGGAGAAAAAACAAGCTAAAAATGTTTTCCTCACTGAGTATATTGGCACATTCTGGCGTTTTGATTTGGGACACAATGATTTCACTGTACAGACATTTAAGACACGACATAATTGCTGCAAGTGGTATAAAGTATTTAGACAAGGAAGTTTTAAGGGGGACGTACACAGTGTTTACTATATCCAAAGCCACTGGCAAGCATGGCTATGGAGTCCTATCAATAGCCCCCCCCAACCTCCCCGAGAAAAATCACAACCAATCCACCAATGCGTAACAAGGTGTTAGAATGAAGATAGCAGGCATTACAGACAACTTTCCTGGGGATGGAATCACTGGCCCCAGGAATACAAAAAAAGGGAGAGATGCATTAAAAAACACTTAAATCCACACACATAGGGAAAAAAACAAAACAATAAATGAGCCCTACATTTCTCAGCAATGCAATAGATGGTGAAGTTCACAGTGACGGCCAAAGGCCCACACAGGGAAGGCAAAGTAAATGACCCCAGCGAACCCCGCCGTGCTGTGTCCTTATTAACCGAAAAGAGCCTGAGGCCACAGGACCAGCTGCTCCAGTTAATTCCACCGCAGAAACATAGTCACTACCCCCGTTTCTTTATTCTTTAACGGAAACCTACACTCAGTTGACCGAAACCTGTTGCAGAGGGAGGCTGGCGGGCTGGAATTGTGCCGCTGGGGCGGAATGGAGTCCTCTGGGTGGCCTTGTTTTTTGCTGGGATCCACCCGGAGGTCAGTGCATCATGGAGAAATCGAAGTCTGCGAAGACCTGCTGTTGTTCAGTGGTGAGGAAGCAAGGAGTGTGCGGTGGCGTCAGGACGGGCTTCAACCGTGTGAACTCGTCGTCAAAGTTACTGACGTCCCCGGCCTCCTTGATGGAGGGCAGGAACGGGGGCTTCATTTTTTTGGCCAGCAGGGCATCCCAGTCGATGCTCTGTTCGGAAGGAAAAGCAAACAAAAACTGATGTGATACCACATATTTCCCTCATCCTCTCCTTCTAAGACGATGTTCTGTTGTCTGTTCTTAAAAGTCATTGCTCACAACATCCTGGGAAGGAATGTACCCAGTAGCATTTCCCCTACCCTGCGGCCACTGTGCCCTTAATGTACCCAGTAGCATTTCCCCTACCCTGCGGCCACTGTGCCCTTAATGTACCCAGTAGCATTTACCCTACCCTGTGGCCACTGTGCCCTTAATGTACCCAGTCGCATTTCCCCTACCCTGCGGCCACTGTGCCCTTAATGTACCCAGTAGGATTTCCCCAACCCTGCGGCCACTATGCCCTTAATGTACCCAGTAGCATTTCCCCTACCCTGCGGCCACTGTGCCCTTAATGTACCCAGTAGGATTTTCCCTACCCTGCGGCCACTGTGCCCTTAATGTACCCAGTAGCATTTCCCCTACCCTGCGGCCACTGTGCCCTTAATGTACCCAGTAGGATTTCCCCTACCCTGCGGCCACTGTGCCCTTAATGTACCCAGTAGGATTTTCCCTACCCTGCGGCCACTGTGCCCTTAGATTCTGAGGGCATCTCTGTATTCAAAGTATCACCCTGCTGTTTCAGTATCAGGTTTTTTAAGGAAGCTATATACTTTTTTGGTCAAAACGAGTCTCTTCTACAAAATTATCCCACATTTACCATGCATACATTCACCCAGAGCCCAGTCAAAGATAAGACCTCCACTCAGGAAATTAATGCAAAATCCACCACATCCCCACATAAACATTCTGAACTAGAAATTAATTTCTCTATCAGTGACTTAAAGACCAGTATTACCATTTTCCTGAGTGCTCTGAAAATTCCAATGACAGAACATCATTCATTATCAAAACTAACTCTGATCTCAGAATATCTTTTGTATTAGTATGGTTATGAGAGGATTGCTTGGCTTAAAAGGCCTATTTCTACATGTGCCTTTCTAGCCATTTTAATCTAATGTGTGATGACCTCTACAATGAAGAATGCTAATAACACTATGAAGACAAACTGGGCAAAATTAGAAGATGGCAATTAAAAATGAACAAAAGTTAAATACCTGAAAGAATTTCTGCTTCTTAACCTCCTCGGCGTCCTGCTCCCCAGCTCCAAGCCTCCTCTCCGGGTTCTTCCTCAGCAACTGTAGTTAAGAAAAGTACAGGCAAGGCACAGTCAGGCTTCAGTGCTCACAGGCAGGGATAAACAAGGTCAACCAAGCTGCGTCAGAAGAATTAAGCCACGCGCTGTAGTAGGACACTGCACTCCATTGGCAGGGTCTGGATATCACATGGATTATGATTTATTATAAAGCACACACCACATCAAAATGAATTTAAAACAAAATACATTGCAAAGGACCTTACTCTTCCTAAGAGTACCAACAACATTGTGTGTGTGTGTGTGTGTGTGTGTGTGTGTGTGTGTGTGTGTGTGTGTGTGTGTGTGTGTGTGTGTGTGTGAGGGGGCCAGAGAAAGAGGTTCGAAGGGATATTTTCTTACCTTCTGGATGATGGAGATGGATTCTGGAGAGAGAAACCTGGGGTATCGCACTTCGTCATTTACAATGCTGTCAAACACCTCCTCCTCATCATCACCAGGGAAGGGAGACTGACACAGACAAAAATAAATAACTCTTCTGGTGCATCCCAGGACTTCAATCCACAGCATGTGATGGGTGTGAAGAAACTAACACACTAAAATATCTAACAAATATCCAGTAAAATATCCGACACACTCTCACACTGACTAACCTCTCCCACCAGCATCTCGTAAATGAGCACGCCCATCCCCCACCAATCCACGGCACGGGTGTAGTTGTTGTCAGTCAGGACCTCAGGGGCCAAGAATTCCGGGGTGCCGCAGAACGTGGAAGTGCGGTCACCGTGGCCCATCCCTACACATGGAAATGGCAATGAAACACAACAGCCAGAACACCAACCACAGAACCCCGGTTGCCGGAGTCCACCCACTGTAAAAAAAAACACATTGGGGCTGGCCCACCACCCTCTTACCTTCTTTGCAAAGCCCAAAGTCTGCAATTTTCACATAGCCATCAGCATCCATTAACAAGTTGTCCAACTTCAAATCCCTATTTTAAACACAGGAAAAAGGAATTAATTTCTGAAAGTTAAGTACTGGCCTGTTTTGACTACGACAGAGCTTTATGTTGACTAATCTTTACTCACCGATAAACTATTTTGTTCAGATGCAGAAACTCCAGACCCAGCAAAACACACGCAGCATAGAACCTGCACCAAGCAAAAGACACAAGCCATTACCAGTAGGTATGGCACGATCTGATACAAACTCCCTTGAGACATCACAACTGACTCTTGAAATAGCAACAGCAGGATCTTGGTATGCAGCCCATAGTCTGGAACTGAATCCTGATCTTATACTGTAGCTGGGAGGTGACAATATGGACAGGGGTTTGAGCCAGCAGGATTTCCCTGCTTTATCTTTAAATAGAGACTTGATGACATGTCAGCACATGAAATGCAGTTGTCCAGCACAATGGCTGCATGGCTCAGCTGGTGGACTTTGAGGGGAAAGGCAAATGTGGCGGGCTGCTTGTGTGTCAGATGATGTGTATGCAAGTCTAACATTATTTATTGTGATTTGTATACTTATTTCATGTTCTTTAGACTTATATTGTGATCTTTATACTTATATTTGACGGGAAGAGCTAGAGTAAGAGTGTACTAGTATGTGTTATACATGGCAAATAAAAAAACTTGAAAGTTTGCCCTACCGAACTGAAGCTATGGGATGAGATCTCATAGCCGTGGGACAGGGCTTTACATAAGGGATGCAATTTCATATCAGTTAACCAAATAGCTGTAACAAACACCCAAAACGATACAAAAAGTGATAAAGGAAAAACAATAGTGCACTATGCCTTTAGGAATTCTGTGTGACAATAAAGGAAAGCAATACAAAATGTCTCTTATTGTATAAAAAAATCTCAGGAGCAAAGCAAGTACAGGTAAGTCAGTCAGAAAATGAGTAAGTAGCTCAGAAACAGCCCGCCACACCTGCCTCCCATCAGGGTGGCCAGTGTCTGCCATGTGTAGAGTGTGAGAGCGGGGGCCAGGCCTCACCTGGCCTGAGCCTCGGAGAAGACGTTGCTGTGGATGTGAATCATCAGGTCACCCCCGGGAGAATACTCCATGACGAAGCACACGTGCTCCGCTGTCTGAAAACAGCCGTGCAAATTCACCAGGAAGGGGTGCCTTGAGGTGTTGATGGCCTCAAAAATCCTCTTCTCACACATCAGGCTGAGATTCACAGCACACACAAACAGTTGAGGGTGATGTATCCCAGTTCAATCAGACATCAGACAGATCTTGTTTAATTCCTCTCAGAGCAGACGGAGAGCACTCGCAGCACAAGTCATCGTTATGAAAAAAATATGGTAATGTAGACAAATATCTCCAGAAAAAACCCTCTATTTTTGGGCCCAAAAGAAAAGAAGATAAAGTATTTGAAATACCGACCACCCTAAAAAGATTTGAATAGTTTCCCTAGGTTGAGAGGAAGGCTCATTTGGCACTTTCCGATGACTGTACAGCACTAACCTGTCCACCTCATCACGGGTCACTATGTCCCCCTTCTTCAGGGCCTTTATAGCATAGAGCTTTCCCGTCTTTTTTAATTCAGCAAGCAGGACCTGGGTGGAAATGGAAGGGGAAGATTTATGATGTGACGCCTGAACAGATGTTGTGGGTGAGAGTGGAAACAGTTGATGAAAACAGTGCGTCACCATGACCGAAACAGTTTGCGGGAGGGGTGTTAATGATAGTACCTTTCCAAAGTGCCCTCTTCCCAGCACTGAGACGCAGTGGAAATCCTCCATCTGCACTCCTGCCTTCGCCCTGATAAGATTAAACAGTGATAAAGATAGAGACAGAGAGGGTGTAAATGTAATTAACACTGGCTCAATGGAAGAACTTTATCAAGAAAGAGAATTAACTGAAGCAGCCACAGCAGTGGGTGTGTGCGGGCGAACAGCAGTGGGTGTGTGCGGGCGAACAGCAGTGGGTGTGTGCGGGCGAACAGCAGTGGGTGTGTGCGGGTGAACAGCAGTGGGTGTGTGCGGGCGAACAGCAGTGGGTGTGTGCGGGTGAACAGCAGTGGGTGTGTGCGGGTGAACAGTACTTACGTAGGTGCGGGAGAAGGTTGTTTGTCCTTTTTCTCCACTGTGCGATTCGTCTTGTTGGACTGAAAACGAGCCAGAACAGTCTTGTGACTCTAGATGGTAACCTAGTCCTCCATCATCAGGTGATGGATTAAACAAAATATCCACGCCCAGCCATCTGCAATCTCTACTTCTGCCTTTAAACATTTACAGGGGGGAAAGCAGGATGGACCGTATGACTAGTCTAAGGGATTGATATCTTACAGGATGACAGGTAAAATTCCATGACAGACAGGATAACAAATGGATAACCAATGTTTCTATGAAAACTCCATGCGTAGTATGTTCCAGGTATATACCATGTGCCCCAGGAGTGCGTCTGAGGGCGCTGAAGATGGCACGTCCAGGGTTGCTTTTCCTATGTTGAGGCGTGGGGGTTTGACTGGCCGCTCGTCGCTGAAGTTCAGCTTAATCACAGTTTGGTCTCTACAGTGAAACAGGGGGTCTCTCAGCAGGGTTTCCGACTCAATATCACATTTATATTTTTCATGACATTTCATTTACATTTATCACAGGGATGAATGTCAGATTATTTGTCAAGGGTTGTTTGACAAATTCTGGTAAAGTATGGCAGGTGGACTTTTTTGACAACTTCTGGTAAAGTATGGCACGACTGGACCTTTGACCAATTTCCATGACTTTCCATCATGAGAACATTGTCAAAGATTTTAAAAAATAAAATAAATTGTTCCTAAAGAAGATCTGACTACAATTTCAGTCCCCTCACCCTCCTGGTGGGGGGGTCAGCACGGCCTTCTCTTGAGAGGGGGGCGAGGTGACGTCGGGGTCAGAGGAGCCAGACAAAGGCGGGCTCATGGCCGTCATGGAGCTGCAGGGCGGCAGCATGCTCATCATCAAGCGCCCCCATGTGGCGAAGTTCATGTTCATCTGGGCGGCGCGCAAGAAGTTCTTCCCTGAGAGCAAATTAAAGATTCATAAACTCTCCAAACATCACCGCAAAATATGAATGCAAAACGTAACCCAAGCTTCAGTTGTATACATTGCAATGAACAAGGCACCTGTTGAGAGATACAGGAGTAGCTAGGCTACCTTTCTCTTTGGGGAAAATGCGCTTCTGACGCTGCAGTTTTGGGTGCCGCTCAATGATGGGGTTGACGAAGGTCACCTGCGTGTCACAGTTCAAGTAACAGTATTTTGAAAAAACATTGATTAAAAATAAATAATAATTTTAAAAGCTTGGGCTCTAAGACTTGGGTTAAGGGTGTGGTCTAATGATCTGTCCTTACCTCAGTGAAGAGCATGCCCTGGGGCTCTAGATACAGGCACATGCCGTGCCGCTGATTGTCCAGGAAGTCCTCGAGCCGCAGAAACTTCACGGCACAGAGAGCCCGCCAGTCCCTCCAGTACACCCCAATCTCCAGCTCCCGGGACTGCAGGGGTCAGGGGTCAAATGCAGGTAATTCACTGCGGTTTATGCATTTAAGAAGGGCTGAACCCCACCCCCTCCAAGCCAAGACTGGGAAGGTTTTATTACTTCTTATTATGGGCTTTTGTGCACATTTAAGTCTGCTGATTAAACAAGGACAAGAGTAAATGACATGATAGTTGCTGCCATCTGCTTCTGTCCTTGATGGCCATCAGACGTTATGTTGGTTTAAAGACAAGGCACAAGATTAGAGCCGTGATACAGGATTCCTAGAGGGGATTACATCAGAACAAAGATGTCATGATATGAAGTGATGAGACTGGTCCCCTGGCGTCGTCACGACACCAAATGAGAACCTTCAGAGAATCAGTACAGATCTAGGAATAACAAGGATAAGATTACACACTGTGAAATGTTTGATCATTCAAAGGCCTTTTGGGCAGTGGTCAGAGGAAGAGGATTTCTCACCCGCTCCAGTTCAATGTTAAAGCTCTGGTCCCATGCCTGATTGCTCAGGGGCCTCCAGTTGGTACGTCCCACCATCTTGTTGTCCAGCTTCAGCACTGCGCTGATCTCCACTGATAGGCAGGGGGAAACACACATCGGACTGTTATCACACCACGTGTCCCAGCTGCAGAAAAAACTGGAGTAAGGGGCCATATCACCACTCACCAGAGACCTCCTCTGGCTTACTAAGCTTGCTGTTGGTGCTGCGACCAGAGAGCCCTGTCCGCACCTTCAAGGACTTGGGCTCCGAGGGGCTGCCGGGTACCGCGGAAATACCTGTTACCCGGCAACGGCCTGGCACCGACTCCAGCAGGTCCTGGCAGCCCATCAGCCTCACTTCCAGCCTGCCTGCAAATTAAAATCATACCTATATATATCTGCCCCAGAGTATTACAGCCACACATGTAATCGCAGCATACTGGTGAACCAAGCGCACCAGTAATGGATTAGCCATCTCCTTGTGTAATACTGGGCTGGCAACGTGTAGCTCTGTTACAGTGTATCCAGGTTGTAAGTCATGTGATTATAAAGCTGCGCTGCTATTAACTTCTTGTGCAGCACTTGCATACAAAAGCAATTTGCTAGATTAATCGGTAAAATAGTTTATTACAAATTTTGGGTTCCCACCCCTCCCCTCCCCTCCCCAACTGTTGGCATTGACATTACCTGTGAGGGAGGAGGGCTTGAGGAAGGAGGACGAGGAGGAGGAGCGCAGGCGATTGCGTTGGAAGCCCAGGGAGGGGGAGGTGCCCAGGGACAGCTCCTCCTTGATGGCGGCCCGTTTGGGGTGGTCCTGGGGCAGCTCATTTAGGCGCTGCTCCAGGGACAGGCGGAGCAGGTCCAGCTTCTGAGAGGACTCCTGCAGCCGGGCCTGGGCCTTATGGAAGGCACACAAAGACACAGCCACATACTTACACAAGGCTGCAGTGAACCCCTGTCGCTACCACTTCACCTCTACAAGTTGCAAATCTTTACATCATAACTATTGATTTCTCTACTGCACTGTGCACTTGTGTGGGACATACGATTGCAAATCTATTTCTGTACAGCAACCCCAAAGTCTGAGTTTTTTTGTTGTTGTAGTTTTAATGCTGAAATACTTCATACAATACTAACGACAAAGGGAACCCAAAGGTTTCTTTAATGGCACTCTTATGAACGCCCACCCAATTCCATTACATTTACAGTGAATCACCCAATTCCATTACATTTACAGTGAATCACCCAATTCCATTACATTTACAGTAAATCCTCTAGTCAAGCAGCGCAGAACAGCACAGCTCCCTCTTCCCATTACATTACTTTTCCACATTATTTATTTATTATAAAGAGGGGCTCTTACTCAGGACAACCTACATGACTTATGTGTTACACAGCTGAAAACTAACTAATGCAATTTAGTTTGTGCACTTTATTCAAGGGCATAAAAGCCCCCAGGATCTGAAATAGCAGCCTGCTGGATACAGGATTGCCTCCCTAACCACTATGTCACACTGATGCATTTCACAGGGTATTCCATGTTGTGCATCGCCCTAACTCTGCTGATCTTCAGTCCACCCCCGTGTGGCACCCGATGCCCCCACCTCAGCCAGCGCACGTCTGTCCTGTACCCTGCGTCCCCCCAGCTGCTTCACCACGTTCTTGGCTCCCTCTGCCACTGCTGCCTCGATTCTGAGGTGGTGCCGCAACTCCGCTACCCTCAGCTCCAGGGGACTGATAGTCTCAGTGGGACGCCCTGCTGGGTCACGCACGCATGTAGACACACACACATATACACACACACGCACGCACGCACGCACGCACACACACACGCGCATACACACACACAAAGGCAGGCACACGCGCATGCACCCACACACACACAGGCAGGCAAGCACACGCACACACACACGTGCAGACACGGACACACACAGACAGACAGGCAGGCAGGCAGGCACACGCACGCGTGCAGACACGGACACACACGCAGGCAGGCAGGCACATTCACCCACGCACACATGCACGCACAGCACACGCACGCAGGAACACACAGTCACCATCAACCATACAAGTCAATACAGCAGCCACAAGAGAACATGGATACAAGCCAACACACACAGTATGCACAGCAAGGACATAAAATGTGTGTCGCGTATGCACGCACGCACGCACACATCATTTAAAAAAAGGGAAACAACCAGAGCATTTTTTTAAAATACAGAATTCAAGAAACAGGCGTACGCACACAATTTGCACAAAAAATAGCAGAACCGTAGCAGGACGGAAAAAGCAAAAAACAGGCAGCCACCCCCCAGGGTGGAATCTGAAGCATACCTCTCTCTCCCCTCTGTGCCACGCTGCCTTCACCTTCAGCATGGCTGTCCTCCCGGTCGCTCTCACCAGCCTGCGTGACTTTGATGATCTGCATGCGGATCAGCTCGATCTTCGTGCGGCTGTCCTGCAGCATCTGCTGGGCTGTGGACAGCATCTTCCGATCCTGGGGGGAGGGGAGGGGGGGGGGGAGGGGGTTACTGCAAGCTCATGGTCAATTAGTTCACACCTGGATTGATACTGAAAAAAAACAATGATTTTCCAATTGAACCAATAAGAACTGAAAACAAACAAACAAACAGCAACAACAACAACAACAACAACAGCAGCAGCAGCAGCAGCAGCAAAAACAACTGCAACAAGAGCATTGAAAAGCACTCAGCTAATACTCACAGGCAGATATGTGCACCAGATATGAGCCACGAAGGGCTCAATGCATCACAAAAGTGGAGAAACTTTTACATACATTATTAATTCCCCATGCTCTTGGTGTGATAGGCTTCTTTCTCCTTCTCTCCCCCCTGGGCCATTTAAAAACAAATAAACCCTAATATGAAGCAAGGTGCCCGAGATGTGCCTGCGACGCACAGCTGGGTAAAAAAAACAAAAAACAAACAAACAAACAAACAAAACCTGCAGGGCCCTACAATCCACGAGAACAGTGTCAACTAACCCAAGCGCGCTCTCCTTGCTGAATAAGGGCTAATTTGTCATCCTGTGGACTGCAGCGGCTCTTCTCACGTTGCTCTGTACCACCTTCGCTATCCTTGACGCACAAGTCCTCTCTACTGTGTCAACGTGGCCTGGGTTCTGCTGACGGCTCCTTTTGCCCGGTTTGAGAGAAGCCCCTGTAGCCCGCCTGCTCCTTTCACACACCCCCAGTCTACCTCCAGTCGTCCATCACAGCCTCCGAGTTGCTCTCACATTCTCCCCCTTCTCTACAGCTGCGACGCCTCCGACATCGTTCTGCCGGCCCAGCATCACTCTCTGGCCTCTCTTTTCACTCTGTCCCCGTCTGTCTCTCGCTCTCTCCCGCTCGTTTTCTTGTTTTCTCTCTCACTCTCTCTCTCCCGCCCTCCCCACTTCCCTCATTCCCTGCGTCTCCCTGCGTTTACAGACTTCCTGCTGGAGCAGCAGAGTTACCTCTGTGCCAGCGCTGCTGCTAGCCCGAGCCCCGGTGCCCTGTCAGCGCTCCACATTGGCCGACGCAGAACCACATGCTCCCCCGCTGTCACCAGCCGAAGACAAACACCAGGCAGAGCGCGTGGCTCCACTTAGATGCTCGGATCACGTAGGAGAGGGGACCATAAATCACCGGCACAGAGAATTCAGCAGCGGCTTTTTATAGAGGACGCTTGAGATAGGCAAAGGCACATACCCACCCCCACTCCTCCCAGCACAGAGGAAACAATGGCAAAAACAAGACCCTAGAAAAAGAGTGCAGTCTCTGGTTGAGCAGCTAAAATGCCTCGTCAAATGACAACATAGCAATAATAGCTTATCCACAATGCACCATAATCCCTGAACAGCAGGGAAAGACCATTCCTTTTGGGTGGTGGGGGAAAGGTTGAGGGGGGGGGGGGGCTTTGCAAGAGTCTAGTTTCTTGAGTTCAATCTTAGTGTTGGGTCCATACATTTTTTTAAGTGATGCATAACAGCGCTTTTTAATCATCATAATTTTTGAAATAAAATGAGCTCCCACCTTGAACGAACTGCTAGCATAGGTCTGGATGATGTTCTCGGCTCCCTGTTTCACCTTGGTCTCAATGGCCAGCTGCTTCTTGAGGGTGTGGACCCGGCTGATCAGTGGAGTGGTCCTCTCCTCCCAGCGACAGGGGTCAGGAGAGGTTGGGTCATCTAGAATCACAAAAACAACAGGAATGACACGGAGGCGAGAGAAACAGTGTACGTGTTTTTATTTGTGCATCCTTTGGCAGTGTATAAATTAGGTTTACACTCTTGCTAAACTAACAGGTCCTCAATTACCAGTGATGCATCATGTATGTTTTATTCAGGCATTATTACATCACCATTACGTGATCTGATGATGCTCATATGCTTAAGTGTGATAAAGATGAAGACTTCTCATGACTGCTGGTAAGAATGATGCTCACTCCTTGTACTTTATGCAACAAGAAACATAAACTATGTGCGAGTCCAGAAGCTAAAACACCCAGTACTTTTAATTTAGCTTTAGTGCATACATCTGTTTGGAAAATGTTCATAGCCGGAAACATTATCATCGTTCAGCTTATCTTGACCCAGGTTTTAGCGATCCATTAACCTTCAGCTACACAAGAATCTACTTAAATCTTAAAAAATGATTTATGCAGCAGTTCAATTCCCATGAAATTATGAGAGATGATAGCCTAAGAAAGTAATACCCTTTGTGATGCATTCATTTTATATCTGTGAGGACATACATGTGGACACTCTTGGCAGAATACCAGTCACCAACCACTTTTGCTTGTGGGCTTAATTCAATGTTACAATAAATGTGCTACACAAGTTGTTAGATATATCAGTAGACTGCCATTGCTAACTTTAATATGAAATGGCATACACCTGCATTCCATTATGCAAAAAAAGTGGGGTAAAAAGGTATCTGACCCCTTTTCGATGTTATGTTTTTTTCCTCAAGAAAAGTGGGATATTTAACTACTTCCTGTGACTTTGCCATGACCTCCTGGGATTAAACTATTTTCAAGGACTTTTAAAGACCATGAGAACCCTCCTGTTTTGGTGTCCCCTTGGTAACGCCTTCACCCCTGCCCACCATTAACGCACCCATCCGGGTCTCCTTTTCAGAAGCCACAGCTCGAGCATTCAGCTCCTGCAGCTCCCAGTGCAGCTGCTCCAGCTTCCGACTGGAGGCTTTCAGCTGTCCCTCCACGTCGGCCGCATTCTTCCGGCTGGTAACCGCTCGCCGGAGCCTCTCCGCAGCCTCCTTGATCTTCAGCTCCCTCTGGATCTCCTGTCTGAGCAGCGTGCGGGCATCCTCCAGACGCTGCTGGAACTCTGGGTCCAGGATGTTGTCATCCGTTAGTCCCCTGAGGGTGGTGCTCTGATATGGCGGAGGTGAGAGGGTTGAGAGTTGGGATGTTAATTATTTAGCATTTAACAAATAAATAAATGCCCACCCCAAACAAAAAAATTGTTTCTTTATTTCTTTAAATAAATTTGATGAATGGCCAAAAAAACTAAACAAATTAGTTTAAAAAATGTTTTATTCACTGGCAAACCTTCCACATACAGTGCCCTCCACTATTATTGGCACCCCTGGTAAAGATGAGTAAAAACAGTTATTAAAAAATCGCCGTTTGGTGAATAAGCTTAATGTCACACATAAAAATTCAACCTTTAATTGAAGTAAATTTATTAAGAGAAAAAATAATCCCTCATCAAGAAATAATTATGCGCCACAATTATTGGCACCTTTGCATTTATATATAGAATTAAGTAATAATTTTTTATATTTGGTAGCATATCCTTGCATGTCATGACTTCCTGATGTCTGTGACCCAACAACATCAAAAAACTCTCGATATCTTATTTTCTGGTATTCTTACAAGCGATACTATAACATCTCTGCATTTGAATGGATCTCTATGGGAATTGGGGGGTGGGACTAGATTTAGCTGTAAATTACACGGGAACAGTATGGAACACATGGTTGGCTAAATGGCCCAAAGTCATCAAGGGTCTGACGTATCAAACAAGCCTTGAACCATCACCATGCTGCCAGAAATACAGTAGATATGGATGGATAACTTGAAAGGTTTCTTCTGACTTATTTTCTATAGAGTTCAATAGAAAAATTTGTCAAGAGAAACAACCCTTACAGTGATCTATCCATATCTACTGCATATCTCGAAGCAAAGTGATGGTTTGAGGCTCATTTGATGCCTCAGACCCTTGATGACTTACAGCCATTTTACCAACCATGTATTTCATAGTGTTCCAGCATAATTTACAGCTAAATCTAGTCCCACGCCCAAATTCCCATAGAGATCCATTCAAATGCAGAGATAGTATCGCTTGTAAGAGTACCAGAAAATAAGATATCGAGAGTCTTTGTGGCCATAGGCCTTCCATGGCGTGCGGGGCCGTGGAAGCGGGGCGGGGGGCGGGGGCGCCGCGGGGGGGGGAGGGGGGGGGGGGGGGGAGGCGCGAGGAGCGCACACGGACGAGGGGGAGAGAGAGTCACGAGGAGCTCGAGGGAGAGTCGCCCGAGCGAGAGAGGACGTGGCCCCTCCTTCCTACTACTAGTACCGGTTTTGGTTGGGTTGTGTGTAGGTGGGTTTCGGTTAGCGGTTGGGGGGGGGGGGGATGAATGAAAAGGGGGGGTCAATTGGCTACTAAATTGGGAGAAAAAGGGAAAAATCAGAAACAAATTTTTTTTTTAAATATTTAAAAAAAGAGTCTTTTGATGTTGTTGGGTCACAGACATCCGGAAGTCATGGCATGCAAAGAATATGCAACCAAATATTTTAAATGATTACTTTATTCTATATGTAAATGCAGGGGTGCCAATAATTGTGGCACACGTGTTTTTGTTAAAAATGATTATTTCTTGATGAGGGATTTTTTTCTTATAATAAATTTACTTCAATTAAAGGTTGGATTTTTCAAAAAAATTTCAGTGACATTAAGCTAATTCACCAAACGGTGATTTTTTTACTCATCTTTACCAGGGGTGCCAATAATATTGTTCTTTAATTTGTTTCCATTAAGGCTACGTCACCCTATGGCCCTTTACTCTAGAAATGTAAAAACTTGCTTCCTAAAACTCTGATCTATTTTCCCAAATTGAATGTACATTTTCCTAATTAATTTTGACAATTTTTTTGTATCATGATTTTGAACATAAAACCGTTCACGAGTGTCCTCTTCAGCTTCTTTCCGTTTAGTTCAAGCCATGGATAATGCTAAAACTTTTTAGGTGAAACATAACAGCCTGTCCTACAGTGAACATTCCCGTTTATTCTACAATGCTCTGGGGAGATGAAGTGCAGAGCGGCAATTGTCGTGGAGCATTTAAGCAGGGTCCCACAGGAAACTAAATCCTGTGGACGTTGAGAAGCGGATAAACAGGCCTTCTCATATCTTCCTGAAGGCAATGAGTAGTCACGTACGACTTAGATTACACACATCTTCCAAAAACCTTGGTTGTTCTATAATCTTCGAAATAAACGTATGAAAGCAAAGGGCAAACCTTTAGAATGTCACCCATTTTTCCAATAAAAAATATATACATTTCCCTAGTTTCAAATCGCATTACAAACCAACACCCTGAACCTCAGAACTGCTTTTACTTAACGTTTCCCTCAAATTAGGGTTATGTTTTGTAAATACGATTTCATGAGAGTACCTTTTTTTTAAAACAATCACATTGACGTTAGTTCATATACAATACGTTAATTCAAACAATGATTAATTACTCCTGTTTTATTGCTGTCAAATTTGTAAGCAATAATGATTATGGAGTATGACACAAAAAATAACTTGTGTATTGTAGGCTGTTTATTATTAGAATTTTTGACATTGTTGTTTTCGGTATTACACTTCTAAACAACCTGAGGTAGGCTCGTACCAAAATTGTTATCGCAAGGAAAGTAACAAGGAATTTGCGACTGAAAAGCGAGGAACTACAGCGAGGGACATGGAAGAATGTCTCCAGAACGGATACTTAATAATTTAGGAGCCTTTTACCCTTGCATTCACATCAGCGTTGGGGGATTTGCCATTTTAATACAGGTGAAATATAGCTTAACATGTAATATCAGCCTACACTTAAAGCCATGGGCAAGAAGTTGACAAACGGCAAGAAGTTGGCTTTTGCTCTCACGCTCTCACGCTCTCACTCAGCTGTTGTGAGCGGATGATGACTAGGGACTGACCAGACCGGAAAATCGAGCTCATACCACAACTTGCTAACTACTGTATTTCGAGACGGTAAAGTTAGGTAGGTAGGCTAAATATTAGCATTTTATTGAAACGCCAGCTCAATCAGTTATAAATCAGTTACAAGAGCCAGACTAAAATAATTTACAATCACATCCACAAAATCAAAACCACAAAAGGTCAACCTACAATGACCAAGAAATAAAACTGTTTTAATTTACAATGGTAGTGAAATAAAAAGTCAAAAACTCAGTTTTGTTAATATTAGCCTACTGTTATGCAACACGGTGCAGGAAGGTAATGAGCCATTACTTGTTAGTTAACTTAGGGGTTTCTTCCCCTATTCCGAACAGCCTTAATAGGAGAATAAGTTACTGTAATTTGATGTTTCAAATTAGAAATTGTGAATATAGTATTATTTATAAGGACATTAATTATTATTTCTACACAAACCTATCAATAGAACCATTGTATTGTACGTGTAATATTTAGTTTAAGCTAAGTTAAAACAAATACAGACTCTTTTTTTTCACAACAGTTAAGACCGTTCATTTCTGTAACTAGAAACTATTTTTTGTTAATTTAGTTGCGGATTAGCGTTGGTTGAAGAAATTGCCTTAACGTTATATCTAACTTACAAAACCAACTTAATAATGTTGTCAGTAATTTTGATTTTAACAGATATTTGACAATTAGTGTCAGCAGTTAGTGATAAAACTCGACTAACGCAACGTTTCGACGCTAAAGTTAAGTTAGCTACTTTACTGTCGTTACCCGAGCTAACAACTAGCGGTGTACAGCTAGTGATATTTGCTAACATTAGTTGACTGACAGTGTTGAATAGGCGGCTAAAAATCAACCTCACATTTAAAAAGCTGTCACCCTTGTTAGATAACAAGCAGCGGCTGATTATGAATAGGTTGTGTGCTCACCTGTAGCGTTACCCCCGCCATGCAGTTAACAGTTGAACGCTTTGCTATGGTTTGTTTTTTATTAAGAATCCGGATGGCAAACTAAGATAACGTTAGCTGGAAGTGTATTGACGAAACAGCTAGCTAGCTAAATATAAGGGGAAACCTAAAACTAACTGCCATAATTGACGGCTAATTTATCAGAAACATATAATCTCTAGGATATGTCTTAATCTTGCACAACACCATTCAAACTGAAAATGCCTTTCTGTTTGAGTTTCACTGTTTTCCCTTTTCCTCCCTTTCCAAAGGTTTGAATCTCCTTTCGTGCCTGCCTTTCCAGGCCGTTCATTGGCTGAATATTGTGTCAATCAGTTTTCCCACGTTTCCCGTAGGTAGTAAAACTGCATTTCCCATTACATAAGGGGGGAAACAAACCAAGATTCGTTCACTTATCAAAAATATAGTCAGATAACAAAAGATATATCGTGTGCGAAATGAAAAATAATTCCATGCCACGTCAGTTGTTTGTTATTGATGACGCTGCCTGTAGGCTAAAAAACATTATCAAGCTAGGTCATAGCCACATTTGCGTGAGCTAACTTAACATTAGCGACCCAAGTTATTTCGACTTGTTTTATTGCATTAATTCGACAATCCATTCAATCCGGTGGCAAATATTTCGTATTTTAAATAAACCATGAATAGTCATTAACATTTTACTACAAGTGGTAGAATATATTTGCTTAGCTAGCAGCCTACTGTCCATTCATTTGCCTCTTCTCGAAATACACCTGCTAACTTTTCAGCCACGTAATTTAGGCCGAGGCTACGCTCTATCTTTAAAAAGAAAAACCCGCAACGTAGCAGTTCTTTCAGTCACCCATAGATGACACCCTCTCTTCCTTTATGGTACAGCCAAGACTAATTTTACTTGTAAAACTTGTTAAACCAGCTCTGCAGTATAGCCTACTTTTTTCATGTTTTATTAGGCTACATATAACGGCCTTCACCGGTCTGAAAATAATACCCGACTGGACCCGATACGAGCACACTCGCCCGAGGTAGGCTCGTCTAAATCATATCCAACCATAACCAACCTGACCGAAGGCACAACGAATAGCCTAACAAACCGTGTTTTTTTACTACTAGTCTATGTTGTTTTGATGTCATCGTAAATTAACTTCACACGTGCAGTGCTGTCCCCTATTTGTAAAACACAAGCGGACAGGATACCAACCAGACTTGGCCTCAACCCGACACATGCTTTCCCGTAGAGTTCGGGTTGGGTAGACAGGTCTTATGTATTTTTAATAGGCTACTGTACATTTTAGGTCTAGCCTACTTGGCGATTCAACGGGTTTAACCAAAGTAGCAATACTTTTCCATAGGTCACCCTAAATACGTGTTATTTTGTGTCAATTAGGTTGAGCTGTGCCCAACTCATCTTAATATTTTAATGATCAGCTAAAATGGGTGCTTAACATTCTTTCCTTTCAATCAGTTATTACTTTACTGAATTGCATCTGGAGATATACATGAAAAAATATAGGCATATCACAATTCTGAAAGTAAAATGAAAACAGATTATTTGTTTTTATTAAAACAATAAATGTTTAAAATAAATTAGTTATATTACTAATCACATTTATTAGATCTGGATTATTGCTCTGGAACCTGGGTTTTCAACAGGAGGTACCATGGCCAGCTGGCACCTGCCACACCCCCTGTACTGCCCACCCGGTCCAGAATCGCAATCTCATCAAACCTTAAAAGACCAAATCTTATAAAGATCTTTATATTATTCATAAAACGTTATAGTTATATATATATATATATATATATATATAACAATTTTTTACTTGTTATATATAACCATTTTTTACTTGTTATATATAACCATTTTTTACTTGTGATGGGGGTCCCCTGAATGACTTTGAGCCTTGGTGGGGGTCCCCAGATCAGAAAAGGATGAAAACCTTTGCTTTAGAACAATGCTCCAGAAATGTCCTACTGTATGCCAGTAAACCTAGCAGGAAAATCAGGACGTTTACTGTGCATATTCAAATGATGGACAACATAGAATATATAACGTACTTCTACTGAGGAAAGCTAATCCGAGAACACGTCACGCAAAAAAAGCGAACGCGCGGGTTCCTCAAAGCATTTTCTAAACCTTTGGCATTGCCACTGCCAGCTTGTTGTTTTCATGAAATCCCGCCCTTTTACATGCATCTATGCAGTCTAGATCTATACCAGCCCCTTTACGAAGGCCCCGCCAATCAAACAGCAATGCCGGGGACGAGCATTCGCTGTCGTCCTTTGGGAGGCGGAGTTCTATCCTCCATTTCAATTCGATGAAGCGCGTGCGTAAGGAAGGGGAGCGCGTGAGTGAGTGAGCTCGAGCGCTGTGGTGGCGGTGGGTGCGTGAATGTGTCTTGAGTCCCGTTGCTAGCTATATATTGTGTAGAAGAGCGCGAGACACGTTTTATTCGCATATCTCTTAACAGGCAGAAACAAGCTTTCTCTTCCTCGGGAAGACGCCAGAACCAAACGAGAATTTTTCAATAGCTGTTTATCCACAGCCAGCGAAAAACATGTCGGCCTCGGCGGCGAAAGTCAGTAAAAAGGAACTGAACTCAAACCATGACGGAGCGGACGAGACCTCCGGTAAGGAATGGCGGCCTCCAGAGCACCGCCATTTTCACTTTATCGCTTCAGTTTTATCAGGGTGTGCATATTATTAGCTAACTTGCTGATTTATTGTGTTCTAACGGAATAGCCACCCGTGACTGGGTGTGTGGGTGTCGCTGTGACCGCCGCAAACGTGTTTGGTAGCATGCTGTAGCTAAGTGGAAAACAGACCGGTGACGGAGGCCATGTTTCCTTGCACAAGCTTCATTGTGTTTCGAATAGAGCTAGCCATTCTCGCTGTAATTTTCGGAGAAGCAGGCGCTCTTGAAATTCATGCCAATGGAATTGATTTGACGTGCAGTTAGAAACGGTACTTTTATATTCACGCTCATCCGTTTGTCGGGATTGAAGGACGACCGGTAACATTTCTTGTGTGGTTTGTTGTTGAATGAATATTAGGCCTAGTAGCTAGCGTTGGCTAGCGCTGCTCATTGTTGTTGTGCGGCTCCGCCATGACGCAATTGTGCAGTTTGAAGGATACAACTAGGAAATAGTACATTATAAAATGATAACCGCGGGCACTTTTTTACCTAAGGAATTGTTTTTTTGACTGGTGATTTTATTTCTTTGGATAGCTGATAATTAATTGGCGCCAGATCATTGTGTATCTAGCCAACCCTGCTGGCGAGAAAGACTAGGACAACTCAATGTGCGGCCTCTCATTCAAACCACGCGGCCCTCGGCAACGACAGGAAGCTGCCGTCTCAGAGCTGCTAAATACACAATCGTTATAAAGATGATGGCTCTTATGAATGTTTGCGATGTTTGTCGCACTTTGGCGCCCACCAATTAATCTGAATTTTAAATAAGTTAAAATCCACTCTATTGGTGGCCGGTTGTGATCACTTACACACAGCAGGATGCAAGTACAGTAGTTTTTCGCGTTAATTTTAATTCAAGACCCGTAAATTGAGCTAATTCCTATTTGATAGCTGTGCACTTCGGTTGTTTGTTTTCCAATACATTTAACGATTATTACGTCTGATTTCTCTTCCAATTTTAGAAAAAGAGCAACAGGAAGCAATTGAACACATTGATGAAGTACAGAATGAAATTGACAGGTAATTCCGTTAGATGCGTGGTTTCTGAATTACCATGTATAGTGTACTGTATGTCAAAGTAATTAAAAATAATGTTGTAACATTAATGTATTACATTTCAGATTAAATGAACAGGCAAGTGAGGAAATTTTAAAAGTAGAACAGAAATACAATAAACTACGCCAGCCATTCTTCCAGAAGAGATCGGAACTGATCGCAAAAATCCCCAACTTCTGGGTCACAACGTTCGTCAACCATCCACAAGGTGAGTTCATGCACATGTTAAATATTTGTGTGCATTACTATGTTATATAGTAATAATGCATGCATTTGCTGTGCACAAGTGTATTGGTTGGCTAAATAAAAACAATGTACGAGGCACAAGGGCCATGAGGTAATTGCTCAGGAAACTGTCCTATTATCTGTTAAATTTAGTGAGCGGAACCTGTTAAGACTGCTGGTTGCTGAAATGTTCCTAATCTGTCTTTGCTTAAGTCTCTGCTCTCCTTGGGGAAGAGGATGAGGAAGCACTTCACTACTTGACCAGGGTCGAGGTGACCGAGTTTGAAGACATCAAGTCGGGTTACAGAATAGATTTTGTAAGTAGTTCTTACACATACTAGTTTCATCAGTCGGCTTGTATAATTGACGACTGCTGCATGTGCAGTTTCCTTAACCTGTATGGCTTCTTGTTGTTTCCAGTATTTTGACGAAAACCCATACTTTGAGAACAAAGTTCTTTCCAAAGAGTTTCATCTGAATGAGAGTGGAGATCCGTCCTCAAAGTCAACGGAGATCAAATGGAAAGCAGGAAAGGTATGACCGGTGTTCACTTACTGTCCTCTAACATTGGAAGCAAAAGAGGAGGAAACGTGGAGTGCTGCAAATATGTTAATATTTACGTGGCTTTTTAAGTTAATTTTCCAATGGTGCTTACATAGTGAGTACATTGAAAGTATTTTAATGTTAAATATTTATTCTTGGTAGTAATTGTACATGGCACTCTCTCTTGCTGCTTTAGTAAGGTAGAAATGTCATAGAATATACAGCTGATGTAATCTAAAAACCCTATGCCAAACTGCATTTGGGAAAATACCAAGATGTAATTTTAATAACGTTTTTGGTGAAGTATGCCCTTGTTAACCCGATGCATTTTGCATCCCCAGGACTTGACAAAGCGATCCAGCCAGACGCAGAACAAAGCTGGCAAGAAGCGACAGCACGAAGAGCCAGAGAGCTTCTTCACTTGGTTCACAGATCACTCCGATGCTGGCGCTGACGAGCTGGGAGAGGTCATTAAGGATGACATCTGGCCAAACCCCTTACAGTACTATCTGGTGCGTTAAGTCCAAATGTTGGAACATTTCTTTCAACTGTACAGCTTCTGCTCAATTTAGCCTTGAAGCATTGAGTTGTCAATGGAAGCTTTTGCCTGATGTGTGGGTCACTTCATGGGGGGGAACGGTGCACTGATGTTTTCTGTTCTAAAGGTAACCTTTGGGCTGACGCTTGTTTTCTGTGTAGGTCCCTGACATGGATGACGAAGAGGGGGAGGGCGAAGATGATGATGATGATGATGAAGAGGAAGAAGGCTTGGAGGACATAGATGAGGAAGGAGATGAGGATGATGGAGAGGAAGACGAAGAGGATGAGGATGGCGAGGAAGGAGAGGTAAATCACTGAGCTGGCTTTGGCATTCAACCTTTGAGAGAGAACACTCACAAATATTAAGGGTTTTTCTTATTGTTTTCAGGATGAAGATGGTGATGATGACTAAACCGGATAAGGGACATGTTCCACCCACATCCTTTCCCATTTTCTCCTACTGATTACCCACAAGTCCTTGGGAGCAAGATGCTTTTTTTTTTTCTTCTTTTTTTCCCCCTCGACTTCTTGTTCTGAAGCGCCTCTCTTGTCCGTGCCATGTCTAATAGAAGTTTTATGCCCCCGGACAGACTTGCATCAGAAAACCTATGGCAAAATTTCTTGCTGACGTCCCATGTACCATGTCCAATTCCAATGTACATCTGAGAACTTTGGGGGGGGGGGGGGTTAAATAAAATTAATAGAATCAGCACGCCATCTTAAGTAGACTAAAATACAATAGAAATTTATATTATATATATAAATTTTCTTCCTCTTTACGGTTGTAAAATAAGTGAACAAAAGCCATGGTGCAATGATGACCTGCTAGCTCTAGCATCCCCTCACTGTCTTTATAATTTTGTTCAATACAAAATAGGCCCCTAGAGCTGACATTGTTCTCTCCATATGGTTAAATGGACAGATAGAAATTACCAGCTTGTTCCCATCACCTCTTATAACAATGTTTGGGGTGGGGCTGGGGGGAGGGGGGGTCAGTATTAGGGTAGGGCTGGGGTTATTGTAGAAGTCTGTTGAGGGAGGGGGGGAGGGGCAGATGCGTATTTTTGACATCAACATTAGGGTTTTTGATTTTCATTGTATTGTTTTACAGGCATCCATGAGGTTTGAAATGACATTTTTAATAAAGAAAAAGAAAATACAAAAAATGTTACTCTTGTAATTTTGAGCCCTGATGCTTCATGAAACAAAAAAATCACCAGTAGAATCTGCCTTGGACTCTACCAATAATAATTTTCTTTTTTCCACTGAAAATACAGTTTTAAACAAAGTGTACAAGTTGCTTTGTTACAATAAAGCTAAATGTGTACACAAACCGTGTACCCGTCTCTTAACTGTCATGAGCGACAGCAAAGAAAGCCGGGATGATTCGACAAAGTCGCTGTGTTGTTTGGTGTAAAAAGAATCACTGAATACTCTTTCTCCGACAAATTAAATCGGTAACCACCGTTGCACATTGAATATGATTAGGGCAACCGCTCCGACAACATTAAATATACAAATTCACCTAATTTGAGTGCATACACTATTTGACTGGATTGGAATTTTGCCAGTTGCTGAAAAGATGTAACACATGCCGTGTTATTCACTTGTAAACATCCATTCGAACTAAATTACTCGTCTATTAAACTGAAATTCAACATGACCGTAATTACACCTGGTAACACAAAACCAAGTAGGCTATGTCAACAAAACCTTAAATGTACAAAATTTACATAATGGACATTGGTGATGCTTTTTAATGTGTGGGACATGATTGACACAAAACTTTGAATAGAAGATCAAACTATTCTAAATCCGTAGGCCGTGCCACGGAGAAGAACTGAAACGGCAAGGTTTATAAAAATAGTGATGCTAACTCCTGAATGATTTTGGAATCATGAGAAGCGTGGCCGCGAAGTTCTCCTGCAGCAGCTTGTCAATGATTAATGCCACAAACGTCTGCTTCGACTCCTGAAATATTGCATCAGTCACTACGTCCGGCCATTCACTTGGCTGAAAGGCCCAACCTGGGAAAAAACAATACACTTATAAATGTTAAGTACCGTTCGTATATTTTACTGCCCTACAAAAATAGCGTAAATAAACGCCAGTTTATGTGCGAAAAATGTTCATATGCGTCTCTGGATGCATGTTTAATGAGTATTATTTCGGTAAATCTGTCAATGTATAGATATTGAGATATTTTTCAAGGTAAGTTGCATTTGGTTGCTTTTCAAAATTAACTGTTACTCACCAAGGTGCGCGCTGCAGCGGGGGCAAGTGGCAATTGTCCAGGAATAACCCGGGTACCAGGTGAAATGTTTGTCCGCTGGCCAGTGCTTGAACACGTCCGCTCTCCTAAATGTGACGACTTCAAACTGAAACCCCTGTGGATTTTCGAACATCTGGACCGAGACCCTCTTATCTCCGATCATGGTGTTGTTACGATGCGACAAAGCCAATCGACTGGCAATGAAGCGTGCATCCGAATCTGAAGCAACTTCGTGTCCACAAGACCTACACAGCAACCAGTCATCTTCTCCGGCACAGGCTCGACAGGGTAAAACAAGCCAGCACAGCCAAACACAAATGGACACAACAACGTGCATTTTGCCGAACATTAACTGTGACAGTCGCATGACTTTCTGTCCCACATACATGTGGCCAATTATATATCTGTACACCTAGCTTGTTATTGTTGAGGTGATATAAGCTCAATAATAACTAGGCTCTAACTAACGGATGGTGTAATTCCCTGCAGATATCGATACAATTCAAAAGTCTGACTAGCTAACATGAGCTAGCTAGCACTCCAGGTCGGGAGCAACTATCTGTCACTTTGACTACGGCATGTGGCTCGATAATTGATACGGTATATGCGCAGCTAGCGTCCACTCGAGTTTCCAGAGTTAACTTGCTAGTTATGCAAGCAAACAATCGGCAGTACAAACTCACACTTGACCACACGAGGTAGTTACACGTTGTGTTGCGTAGTTGTCGAAGTCATGTGATAAAACATAATGCCATCTACAGGCAGGAGGAGGTATATGCCCAATAACAAAAGTGTAATTCCCACTGTAAAATTGACTTGCAGACTACTGAGCTATCGCAAAACTACAGCTAGTTTTATTATCAATAACTTCACAACGTACTTAGCCTACGTACGTCGCTCTGGATAAGAGCGTCTGCTAAATGATTGTAATGTAATACAAAGTACTCTTATGATCTTAAAACAGGACATATTTTTATAATGACATTTTATTTTACAGGTTATACAACATGGTGTATTCTGTCCTATTCAACCTTGCTTGCTATTTTCCAAAAGATAACAGTTACAGATGGTGGGAAAATAAGTTCTACACCTAATGAGGTGGTTGTCCTTAACTGACACATGGTTGCACAGACTCAAGAGTACAAAGGATCGGTGTAAATAATGCTTTTTTTAATATGGTGTTGGCTTTGTCTGCCGGCGTGCTCTTTCTGCAGACACAAAATACCCTTATAATTGGATCTAGTGTGAAGTGTTTTTCTTACTGCAGATCTTAATATTTTACAAGCAGAAAGCTAATGAATTTAAAAATATGTAAATATTTACCCCCCAACTGTATTGTGCAATTAATAGTTTTCATGGCACATGGACTCCCAAGGCCAATTGTCATTAAACATTTGTACCTGGTAGTTTCTTCAATTCCATAAAATTTCTGAAGGAAACATTTATCATAATCAATCCAAAGGTTAAAAATCACACAAAGATTATATAGAAAATTTAACACAAATTAAAAACTCTTGTAAAAACATCAGACAGTAAGTGCTGCTAACCCAAAGGGGAGCCTATTTGAACCCCTTTCCAAGCACACAATGTACTAACCAGAAACCTAAGTTGTTCCCTCTCATCTGTGTCAAATTGGTTGACTTTCCACCCTGTGATTTTCCACAACTGGACACTTTTGCGGAGGGACTCTTGCAGACTCAATGAAGTGCAACATTTCCAGGTGGTTTATTTGTTACCATTGTGTAGAGTTTGAGCTGTGCATGAAGTAGGCCTTGATCTGGTGTGGTTCTCCTCCCTTTGTGGTTCCTTGAGGTAGTAATGTTATTTGGGGAATGGGTGGCCTATGTCCTATCCGGTTACCCGACCTTTGTCTCCTTGCAAGCAACTTCACTCCCCTCCTAAAGCAGATGTTTAAAAAAAAGGCAATACTCCTGAGACAGTGTAGTACTGATCATTGTGTACTGAACTAATTACCATGGCTTTTGACCAAATAACGGGTTCAGGAACTTTGAATACCCATTTCAAAAACCATTATACAGAGTGCCCTCCACAATTATTGGCGCCCCTGGTAAAGATGAGTAAAAAGGGTTGTAAAGAATTCACACTGAAAAAATGAGAAAAATCCAACCTATATCAAGAAATAATTATTTTTAACAAAACCACGTGTGCCACAATTATTGACACCCCTGCATTTAATACTTTGTACAACCTTCCTTTGCAAATAAAACAGCACTGAGTCTTCTCCCGTAACATCTAATAAGGTTGGAGAATACAGAGCAAGGAATCTGAGGCCATTCCTCTTTGCAGAATCTCTCCAGATCATCCAGAGTCCTAAGTCCTCTCTTGTGCACTCTCCTCTTCAGCTCAGCCCATAGGCATAGGTTTTCAATGGGGTTTAGGTCAGGGGACTGAGATGGCCATGGCAGAAGCTTGATTTTGTGTTCAGTTAACCATTTTTTGTGTTTATTTGGACGTATGTTTTGGATCATCCTGCTGGAAGATCCAGCGACGACCCAGTTTTAGTTTCCTGGCAGAGGCAGCCAGATTCAGATTTAAGATTTCCTGGTATTTTATGGAGTTCATGATGCCATGTACCCGAGAAAGGTTCCCAGGGTCTTTGGGGAAAAAACAGCCCCACAACATCACGGAACCTCCACCATACTTAACAGAGGGGATCAGGTTATTGGTATCGCCAAATTTTTATGCCAAACCCACCTTGAGTGTTGGTTTCTGAAAAGCTCAATTTTCGTTTCATCTGACTATAGAACACGGTTTCAGTCAAAGTTCCAGTAGCATTTAGCAAACTCCAGGTGCTTACGTTTGTGGTGAAATGACAGGAAAGGCTTTTTTCTGGCACGCCTTCGAAATAACTTGTTGGCATGGAGGTGACGCCTAATGGTAGTTTTGGAGGCTAGATGACCCCAAGATGCTACTTTCCTCTGTAATTCTCCAACAGTGATCCTTAGGGATTTTTTTGCCTCTCTTACCATCCTCCTCACTGTGCGGCAAGCTTGTAACAGTTCCAGTTGCTTTGAAAGTATTGTCCTAACTTTTCCCTTATTTGATTTGAGTGTTCTTATCTTTCCCATGTTTTTAAATTTTTTTTTTTTTAAATTTTGTTTCTGATTTTTCCCTTTTTCTCCCAATTTAGTAGCCAATTGAACCCCTATTCTAATTCAATTCCCCCCCGTGTAGCAACCGCTAGAGAACCACCGCTGCACAACCCCGTCAATCGGTATTTTTATAGGGAGGGCGCTACGTCCTCTACAGGGCGCAGCTCCTGACCGTGACACGCCCTACTGTTCTCTCCGAGCCCCTCCCCCCACCCGGAAGCGACCGCCAATTGTCGCTTCCACAGGGCACCGGCCACGCTCGGCTATGGCAGGACCAGGGCGCGAACCCCGATCCTCGGAGTACAACTGTCTTTACAACTGCGCTGTACCACCGCGGCGGCCTATATCTTTCCCATGTTGATGTATGAAGAGGGGTGCGTCCCAATAGTCAAAAAACGCAACATTTTCTCCTCCACTACCACTCCTCTACTCTGTACCCCGGAAACAGATCTGTTTTAATCTAATGTTGCTGATTACATCTTAATTACGTATTAATGGTTACATATTAATGTATTGACGCAAACCGCAATGTCAGGTACATTGTATACTGTACATGCAAATACTTGTACTCGAAACGTTCAGTTTTGCATACTTCCAGGTAAGAGAGAAGTGGTAGTGGGGGAGTGGAGGTGGGGAGTGAAGAATATTGGGACACACCCTAAGGCAGGGGTGGCCAATTCCAGGCCTCGCGGGCCGGTGTGTATGCAGGTTTTTGCTGCCGCCAGTTAACAATTATTGAATTAGCCCAATCGTTTACACGATCTGATATTTTAATCTACATATCCGCGATATGAAAAGCAGCTGATGAATGTTCTTGTGCCGGTATGCGTCAATGCGTGTATTGTAGCATTTTATCGTTCTGTAATTTACAAGTGAATCGGTGATTGTGTGTATGACTAATTAGCTGATTGAACCGTGGTAACTGGTGGCAGTAAAAACATGCATACACACCGGCCCGCGAGGCCTGGAATTGGCCACCCCTGCCCTAAGGGAATATGGCCTCTGTGTCACCTCATATATATACCCCAGTGAAACAGGAGGTTGTGGATTACTGCTTGAAAGTTCCTAAACACTGATCAACTTTGAAAAGTAAAATTTAAATGGAAAAAATGCTTCAGTTTCATTTTGTTCATAATAATTTCTAGGGGTGCCAATAATTGTGGCACACATGGTTTTGTTAAATAAATCTTGAGGGATTTTTTTTTTTCTCAGAATAAATTTACTTAAATTAAAGGTTGGATTTTTTCTCATTTTTTCAGTGTGAGATTAAGCGAATTCACCAAAAGGTGAATTTTTTATAACCCTTTTTACTCATCTTTACCAGGGGCTCCAATAATTGTGGAGGGCACTGTATATATTAGTCAGCACAGCTTTGATCCCCATCCTCAAACCATTTGGTTTGCCCATTTTTGAGAATATTCATTTTGTATAGTAAACCCATTTTTGAATCAGGATCCTTTTGTAGTCGATATGATTTACTGTATGCAAAATGACAACACACCACCTTTGGATCAGTTAGAACCAGAAGCGTTTAATTAAGCACACTGCAGTCACAGGAGAGTTGCTACATACCCATTTCTATGAGATTAAAACCAAGCAAAGCACTTTTGATAGCTAAAACATCACAATACAATGCAGAGACATTCACAAAGCTATTATAGAGTAGCACAGAAATAGTAGGTCCCTATGTTAATGGGGATCGTGTATCAGATTCTGCACATAATGAATTCAGCATTAACACCCCCCCCCCTCTCTCTAATGGACCGACTGAGAGTTGGAGAGATATAGTTTAGTGTCTAAGTTTCAGTCATGCAGTTCTGCTGTGGGAAAACGCATCCCGATTTGTCACTGTGGTGGGGTGGTGGTGCAGGTTAGTTCACAAAGAGTGAGCGGGTGAACTCCACAAAGTCAAACGCTGACGGCAGCTCCCGGCCCTTGCTGTCCATGTAGGGCTTCATGTGCGAGATGCAGTAGTCTGCTTGCTCCTTTGACAGGTTCTGAAGGGAGAAAATTAAGAGTTTAAAAATTCTCTGTTGTACACTGAAATGAAAACTTAATTTTGAGAAACGTGCAGGACCATGTCCTTCAGTACCTGATAGAGCTCCTCCTTGGTGACGTATGGCTTGTTCTCGGCGCTCAGAGCTCGGAAAGCGCTCTCGATCTCCTCGCTCGACTTCACGTTCTCCGTCTCTCGGCTGATCATGAAGGCCATGTACTCCTGCAGAGACACGTGGCCATCCCTGGGAATGGATTGAAGAAGAAAGAAAGACAAGGACATACAAGGCTTAAGATTAAACTTTCTTTAAAACCAAGAGACCTAACAAGAGGTAACTATACATTTGTTAAATTAAAAAAAAACAGTAAAACTTGAACTTTATAAGCCTAAAAAATCCATTATTGAGTGCAAACCATTTTTTTTTTTTCCAACCGTTTTATTGGTTTTGACGCACCAAACAAAGCAAGAGTGAGCGCGCAGATTCCTACTATAGATTTAATTGTACTCAATATTTAACGACTACAAACAAAAACGGACATTGTGAGCTGCGCCTGCAGTTCAAAGTTTAACAGGACTCCTACATTTGAACTATTTGTTAGATCCTGTGAACACTGCATTAGAAAAGCAGAAAATGAAGTAACTACAGCAATGCTCAACAGCAGCAGCAAGTTTCAGAAGAGCGAAGGCACACGGTGAGGCAATAGGCACAGCTGAGTCCTGACCTGTTGGGATCGACCGTGTCCAGGATGGACTCAAACTCGGGGTCAGGCTCTCCCTCCTCCACCATGGGCAGGTCGTAACCCAGAGAGCGCAGGCAGGACTTGAACTCCTGGTGGTTCAGCCGCCCAGACTTGTCCTTGTCAAAATGCCTGTAAGAAAAATTAAACAAGGGTGGCAAATCAGTTTTCCCACCATCATCATAGAAAGGGAAACATTGCATCTAGTCAAGCCACCTTGTTTACTGTGAAAATCCATTAGGCCTTAAACCAATATGACAGAATATATATTAAAAAATAAATAAAGACAGAAGTAACACTCACTTGAACATCATGCTGAATTCCTTCAGGGCTTCCTCGGTTACACCAGTGGTGTTCCTACAGAAGAGAGGCACAAGAGGGCTCGATCAAACTCAACCCAACAGGGCTATTATAAGCACAGTGACGACAGCACAATGTATGTGTGTGGGTACGTTTGTTCTCTGGCCTGTATCCACGCCTCGTCATGCTTGTGTGCCTGTGTATATTCGTTTGTGGTCTAGATACCCTGACCTGAATTTGCTACTCCAGGTTAAACCTGTGTATGAGTTTGTTTAGGTATTCATGTGTGTATGCATGCATTGCTATGTATGATCTGTCTGGCCTGCGTCTGTGTGTGGCATGTACGTGTTCTCTCTCGGACCTGGCCTGGCCTGCGTTTGTGTGTGGCATGTACGTGTTCTCTCTCGGACCTGGCCTGGATCTGCTGCTCCAGGTTGTGCTGCATCCTCATGCCCAGCTGGTCCAGCTGGTCCCACTGCTGCGCCAGCCCCACTGTGCTGTGTTCTGTGTACTTATTATCCAGGATCAGGGCCTCCTCCATGGCTGCTCCCAGATCTTCGATCTTCTTCAGCTGGCTGCGCATGGCACGGATCTCTTGGTGCTTGCGCTACGGGCATACGGGAAACGCAAAGCAACGGTCAGGATGGGGAGCAGGCTACGTCAAAACCAAAAACGCAGGACAAACCAGATCAAACCCAGCGCAGTTCTTTATATCTTAATTTTTATCAAGTGTATAATAATCAAGCTTTTATCAAATATCTTCCAAATTTCTCGAGAACTGCAAAAGCCTAAATTTGTTATGAATTGACATTTTTTACTTTTACACACAATACACAGTAATTCAACACAATTGTATCGCACAAAAACGCATCCAGATGAAAAGGCCTTTGAAAATAAAATTATTTATTTCCCATTTCTCACCTTAGTTGCCTCAAGCTGGGATTCCAGTGTTCCGGATTCCTCCACCATACAAGACCTACACACACAGACAGCAGTGAGACGATGCTGCAGGAGGGGCCTACAGTGTCCACCCCTAAACTACACCACCCATATGACCACAATCACAATGCCACTATACCTCACCAGGAGGATTTGATCAAAGTTAGTGTTTTACCACTTATCTGGATAAAGTGCACGGTACAAGAGTTTTTCATAAGACATAACATGTTTTTTAAATTTATTTTTTAAATTTTGCAAGTGAAAATAAGTTAAAACAACCTCTGCAGGGAAACAAACTTACACAACATATTTCTGTGAATTGTAATTACAAATTGTGTAGTATGGTGGTGATGCACAGCTGTGTAATATTGGACTAAATCCATTGATTAGTCATCAGATTTTCCAACACAGAGAAACACGTGGAAATCATGTGGCAACATGCAGATCAGGATGTGGTGATGTAAAAGAGTGATCAGTGTGGCCCAACTGTCACAGGAACCATGGGACAAAAAGTCCCAAGTTCATAAACCAGAAAAAAAATACTATATAAATCAACTAAAACATATCTTCACAATTTTGGAAGCCAAGTGCAAGAAAATGATCCCTTCTACCAAAAACCAGGGTTAGAACTATAACTATATCTACTGTCGTGAGTGAAATAATCCATCTAAGTTTATTCAAACACTATCACAAGGCAACTTATTTCACAGTGGGTAGTGGACACAAACAAAAAAGTAAGTTCCTGTTTTAAATGAAAAAGAAATTCCAAACTTCTAATATCATCCTAGAATATACTCCAATATAACAAACTTCAAAAGTAATTCCCCCAAATAAACAAAACTTGCCTCAAGACTTACCTGCAAGATTACAGGGTATGCTATTTGATAACAGAGTTCTCAGAATGCACTTGGCCCCCCAATTTTCAGTGCCACTCTGTGCATGCCAAATAAGCTAACTCAAGCCATGGTACCCATCCCATACCATGCAAGGTTAAGACCTATGTGCACAGGGGTGGAAACTGCATGCCATTTTCTGAACAACTGAAAAATCCTCTATGTACAATTTTTATCCTACTAGCATTATTTACTCACAACCTGAATGGACCTATGTGTTTTAGGTACTGAAGATAAGGCTCTTCAAGCACTTGAATGAACAAGAAAGTAAGGAACTATGCTGAGTGCAGCAAAATTACAACCGAAACCAAATGATTGCAGTTTCAACCCCTTCTTCGGGTGCATAAAACCAAGAAGTAAAAAATAAAAAATAAAAAATAGAAAGGCTACACACGTCTATATATCCCCCAAATTAAAATCATAGACCCTTTGTAAGGGTGCTATAATACGCAGCCAGCTTTGGAGGAATAAGCAGCAGAAAAGAGGTAAAATCCCATTTTTAGAAAAGCCACAGTGCCAGTGAGAGTTAGTCCAGAGGAAACTTAACACACAGAGCCCAAACAAGGGTTTGAGACTGAAATGCGTGAGGAGTAACAACCCAAAAAACGTGGGGAGTGGGAGGAGGCAGGAGGAGGGGCAATTGAGATGGTGGGAGGGAGTGGAGCTGGGAGAGGCCAAAGAAAACCAGGAAAAAAGGGAAAAACCTTCCAGAAAGATCATCACCGACTTCGTATTGATACACACGGATAACCCGGCGATAGGCTATGCTATTTAGAAAAGGGGGAGGGGGAGGATAGTGTGAATACCAATAGAACGAGAAAAAAATAACAATTTAAAGACACACAGAAACAGGAAAGTAAAATGATATCAAAAACCCAAAAGCCATTATGTTTCAGTGCAAAGATGAAAAGAAAAAATTAGACAAGAAAGGAGAAACACTCAAGAGGGGGTTAATGTTTACACATCAATTTACGTACTCTACAACTCAGATTTTTCATGGCAACACCAGACGTGTCCGGTTAGTAAAAACATTATTTAATACTGCTTTAAACAAAGTCTACAAGCATGACTTTACATTTTTTCCCCCCCATTATCAAATCCTGAATGGACACTTATTGCCAAGTGCTGCCACTTTCCCCAATTTACTCACCACTGGGTTGCTACAGAGCCCCCAGAGAATTTAGCAGCCAGTAAAGTATGCAAAATTGTTTTCCCCCTCTACTTTTCAAAGACAAACATTTACACAAAACACCAACAGAAAGAGAGAATAAATGTGATATTAACCCATCCAGAAGATATGTCCTGATCAGTAAAGTAATCCGAGCATCACGTAGCAGGAAGGAGGCAGGAGCGTGGAGCAGAGAGGGGGAGGGGAAGAAGGGATGACAAAAAAAAAGAACAAGTGTTAAACCATACATCAGCACTGCTCATGTAATGTCAGTCACATGACACTGCTATCAATACCAATGCCCAACGCTTCTAGCAAAAGGCCTTTTCAGAAAATGGGCACAAACTGCCATCGTAGTTACGTACGGCGATAACATTCACCACAGCGAGGCGTGCCTTAAAATTATCGCATTTCTACAGAGCAAGAAGGTTCCAAGAGAGTTAAGAGCGATCTAAAGCAGCAAAACCCTTCAAGTACGAGAGTCTCAGTAAAGTACAAGTAATCGAATGACCAACCCCAAAAGAAGGCTGTTGAACAGTGTAAAGACTAACATGCATAAAGTGACATGCTTATTGATCAGTTAGAACTCTTGATTAAAGTTTCTGAAGCTCTCTGGAGTAAATCCAGACGGAGCCTTCTGTTCTTCTCCACTGCCCTCTCCAGCACCCCACCTGGTCTCCTGCAGCCACTGGTGGAACGCATTGGCATGCTGCGCAAACTCCTGCCGTAGCTTGTCGTTCTCTTCCTGACGCCTCTGCTCCTTCTGGAGCTCCAATTCTCGCTCCTGAAGACATTGCAAAAACACAGTTGAACTACACCATTATTTTATTTTTATATACACACACATTTATATAATTAACCTTATAAGCTCAGTTATGGATTAACCAGTCAAGTGAACGGGGGACAAGTAGTATACGCAATTACACAATTCAAAGTTCTTACTGACCTCCATTCCCAATGTGTTTGTATCTGGGACATTCTACCATAAATTTGAAATATATAATAATATTGGAAATTCACTCAAGATGTATTTTGTGGGTTTCTTGCCCTCTCTCAATATCAGACCAGGGACATAATGAGCTGGGTCCTTCTACCTTGATAATTTTCTGCAAGTTCCTCCAGGTCTCCTCCAGAGCTTCCATGGTGAACCAGGTGTAGGGGTTGGACACCACATGGAAGCTCTTGATCTGCCGGTCCAGTTCGGCCAGCTGGTTGAAGTCAGCCTGTGCAGAGCTGAGGGAGGAGCGGAAGGCCTCGTGGGCATCGCGCAGGGCGCGGATCTCCTCCAGCGAGTTGCAGCGCACCGGGTCTGTCAGGTCCTCCTCAGCATTCTCAAACCAGCTGTTGAAGGCCGACGCCTTCTTGGCAAACGTCAGGAAGAGGTCCTCCACCTGCAGCGAGAGGTTGAGTGTGAGAGACTGCTGACTGATAACCTCCCTCCCTGGACAACCTTACAGCCAGTCTTGGGTCACCACATGGGACACCCGGCTAAAAATGGGCACTGGCACACGAACATCCGCAGGATCCTCAATAAAAATCAGGGCTCAGTCCAGTCAATTTCACTTCATAAATTTCATCCCAGTCCACAGACATTCCCCTCACACACCCACCTTCCTGAAGTGCTCCTGTGCTTCCAGAAGCTTCTTCTTGCGGGCAGTGGAGTTGGAGAGGAGCTGGTTCCAGCGCTTAATGAGGGCGGCGTGGCGTGCCTCGATAGCGCGGGACTGCACGTGCTGAGCCGCCAGAAGCTGGTCTTTCAGGGCGGTGATGTTGGTGATGCCCTCCTGCTGGAAGGCTTGTAGCCCAGCGTCAAATGTTTCCTGCTCAGCGGGGTGAGACGGGAACAGGACGTGAGGAAACGGGAACGAGACACCCTCTCTGAAGAATAACCACGTATCGGACAAATCATACCTGTTTAGTGAGGAGGGTCTGCACTGAGGAAAGGTCCCGTCCATAGTCATCAGTCTTCAGAATAATCTCCTTCTCACCTGAAAAAACAAGTTTCTTTCAGTCCTCGAATTAGGAATGGTCAGTCATGTCTGTACACCTGTCCCACAGCAGCAACACATCCTCTTAATTAAAAGGGGTGTCCTCCATAACGTGAGCATGTTACCCATTTTCCCTCTTGTAGTCTTCCAACACAGTGGCTGTGCACCCAATTATCCCAAGTGAGATACACAATGAGTCAAGTCACTTGGGTCAATCACTAAAACCCTCCTTGGGTGACAGTGAGGCCAGTAATTCACCCTGTGTTTCTCCCAGACAATCGTAACTGGTACAGTTGGTATTTAAATCTTCCAGACCACTGCTTTAGCCAGATACACCACCCAAGCACCGAGGACAGAGTGAATTTCTGTTAAACGGGGTACACACAAATATATTGAACCCTGTCAAAGCCCTCGCTTGGCACAAGCATACCAATCCAGGACTCCACCACATCGGCCTTCCAGTTGAACTGCAGGAAGGCAGAGTTCTCGTCCAACTTGGCCTTCCTCTGCGAAGCCGCCCTGTCCAGCTCCGATACCTTCCCCTTCAGGGCCTTCATTTTAGCGCTGATGTTGTCCACATAGTGGTTATTCTGCAGAACAGCACATTCACTCGCATCAAACCCTTTGCTGGCCCATTTGTGTGTGTGGAATGTGTCAGCGTGGCTCCCTCAGCCGAGTCGTACCTTGTTGATGAGCTCGTCTCCATTTGCGCACACATCGTTCACTCTGTCCCTATGTACTGTGAAGTCGGTCTCAAAGGCCTCATGCTTCTTCAGCAAGCCCTGTACAACAGATTAGTAATTGTAATTAGCACCCGCAGGCTTGATGTTTATGTTCCAAAAATACTTAACAGGCCCTCTGCTTGATGCACGCCATCTTAATTACATTCCCATTATCTGCGCACACTTCCATGTCACTCCTCACCTGCACTGCAGCCAGTGTGTCCCCGTAGTCCTCGCTTCCAACCAGGTTCAGCTTCTCGTTGATCCACGCCTCTTCCTCTTCCACATTCGCCACAAACTGCTGGTACTCCAAAGACTCTTCCAGCCTCTGCCCTCTACACACATGCACAAACAAGAACAAATTCTTTAATATTTGGTTAGCAGACACCCTTATCCAGAGCAACGAACACAGACAACACCCTATCCATTTATACAGCCGAGTATGTTGATCAAGGGTGTGTGCTACCTGAGATTTGAACCTGCAACTTCTGAGTAACAAGCCCCTGTGACCCTACATGACATTGTGACACTAAAACTGTTATTTCTCCAACTTAAGGTCAGTCAAATGAGCCACGTTAGACACCAGTTAGAGGAATGCAGTACCGCAGTAACAGACTTACCGTGCGGCAGCAAGGTCCTTCAGCTCCTTCCAATGATCCACAAACTGGGCCAGTCTCTGCTGGATCTCCTCCTGTCCAATGGTGTTGTCATCAGACAGCTTCTTCCCCGTGTCCAGAACAGACTAGAGGAAGTAAGGAGAGGTAATTAACACAAAACTAGAAAGGCACCTGAACGACCAGCTCGGGGATGAACGTTCTACATCTGTGCGAGTGGCCTAACAGAAGATAATTGGGGCCTGTACCTGTGTGTCCAAGTGGCCTAACGGGAGGTAATTGGGGCCTGTACCTGTGCGAGTGGCCTAACGGGAGGTAATTGGGGCCTGTACCTGTGCGAGTGGCCTAACGGGAGGTAATTGGGGCCTGTACCTGTGTGAGTGGCCTAACAAGAGATAACTGGAGCCCTGTACCTATATGAGTGGCCTAACGGAAGATAACTGGGGCCCTGCCTCTACCTATGTGAGTGGCCTAACGGGAGGCAATTGGGGCCTCTACCTGTGTCAGTGGCCTAACAAGAGATAACTGGGGCCCTGTACCTATACGAGTGGCCTAACGGGAGATAATTGGGGCCTGTACCTGTATGGCTGGCTCATGTGCAGCCAGCTCAGCCTCCAGTCTCTTGTGCTTCTTCCTCAGATTCTGTACTCCTGTCAAGTCACGTCCATAATCCTCCGAGCTCACTAGCAATTTCTTCTCTCTGCAGGGAGATGGAACATTAGTCGAGACTCGCCAGTCAGAGAACACATCAGCAGAATGCTTTGCCACAAACACCTTAGCTCACCTCACTTTGAACTAGGATTGTTTGTGTCTGACTAAACATGCAGCCTGCACATGCCAGAGTAAAACCTCATACTGCACTTCCTCCTCCAAGACTCACTTGAGCCAAGACTCCTCGTCGTCCAGGTCCCTAAAGAACTGGTGCAAGCGGTGCGACTCATTGAGCTTGGCGCGGCGGCCGGCACCCATGCTCTTGATCTTGGCGAAGCGGCCGTTGACGGCGTCTCGCTTGTCCTTCACTTGTGTGGTGTCGAAGGCGTTGCTGGCCATAAGGCTGTCTGCCTGGCCATTCAGGTCCTTCAGACGATCCTGCAGGGCGAGAGCGAGGAGATGTGCAGGGTCAGGCTCAGAGGATATGCACAGTCCCAATGGACACACAGTGTGCGTGTGGAGACAGGACAAGCCACCTTTCTAACGTTCTACTCTACCACTACCATCACCAATAATGTACCAACAATGTTTAAAAACCATTGGAATGACCATGTAGTTTTTTCATGGTTACAATACATCTACAAATGTACTTGAATGCAAAACCAGAATCTTCTATACATGACACTTATAAAAGCACATACTTTCTGAGTACCAATTTATTATGGTTTTTCCACCAATAACATTTATCCCCTAGTATTTGGAGGTAGAGTAAACTACCTCATGGGCAGAGATGTCAGCCTCCAGAAGCTGGTGCTTCTTCAGCAGATTGTTCACGGAGGCCAAATCCTTCCCATAATCCTCAGAGGCAAGCAAAGCATCAACCTGGAGTGGGAAAAAACAGCTGTCAATCATGCGACTCCTCCTACATATTCAGTGTAATTTTGTGACATTTTATCAGTGCCATTTCATCATCTCTATTATGTAAGGTCAAACAATCAATGTCATTTTTGTCTGATCTACATTTTAGAGCAAGATCAATGCAGGGAATTGAATTCACTGCCAAACTATCCATCATCAGCATACGCATATTTTAAAAGTTAATTTACAATAAAACATTTTTTACCTCAGAAAGCCAGAAATCAAAGTCCTTAATGCCAGTGTTGAAATTCTGCTGCTTGTTGGCCTCCTTCAGCTTCTGGCTCTTCTCTGCAGACTTGTTCACCAGGAACTGCCACTGGTCATCAAGGGCATTCAGGCGTATCTGGGGAGAGAAACACTGGTCATCAAGGGCATTCAGGCGTATCTGGGGAGAGAAACACTGGTCATCAAGGGCATTCAGGCGTATCTGGGGAGAGAAACACTGGTCATCAAGGGCATTCAGGCGTATCTGGGGAGAGAAACACTGGTCATCAAGGGCATTCAGGCGTATCTGGGGAGAGAAACACTGGTCATCAAGGGCATTCAGGCGTATCTGGGGAGAGAAACACTGGTCATCCAGGGCATTCAGGCGTATCTGGGGAGAGAAACACTGGTCATCAAGGGCATTCAGGCGTATCTGGGGAGAGAAACACTGGTCATCAAGGGCATTCAGGCGTATCTGGGGAGAGAAACACTGGTCATCAAGGGCATTCAGGCGTATCTGGGGAGAGAAACACTGGTCATCAAGAGCATTCAGGCGTATCTGGGGAGAGAAACACTGGTCATCAAGAGCATTCAGGCGTATCTGGGGAGAGAAACACTGGTCATCCAGGGCATTCAGGCGTATCTGGGGAGAGAAACACTGGTCATCAAGGGCATTCAGGCGTATCTGGGGAGAGAAACACTGGTCATCAAGGGCATTCAGGCGTATCTGGGGAGAGAAACACTGGTCATCAAGGGCATTCAGGCGTATCTGGGGAGAGAAACACTGGTCATCAAGAGCATTCAGGCGTATCTGGGGAGAGAAACACTGGTCATCAAGGGCATTCAGGCGTATCTGGGGAGAGAAATAATGCCAACAAGAGCTCAACCATTTCAACATTTTGCCCCCCCCAAATATTTTTGGTCAGAAGGATGGAAGCTGGTCGTTGCATCAAGTTTTTGCAATATGTCCAAAAATAAAACGTGCGTCAAATGCAGTTATTGCAAAATGTTGCTCACCTGGACAGCTACAATTATAATGCAATTATTCATTACATTCATTACAGAAAGCCCAGCTAGTGGTCTTTATGCTCCAGTATTGTACAGATAGTCCAGCTAGTGGTCTTTATGCTCCAGTACTGTACAGATAGTCCAGCTAGTGGTCTTTATGCTCCAGTATTGTACAGATAGCCCAGCTAGTGGTCTTTATGCTCCAGTACTGTACAGATAGTCCAGCTAGTGGTCTTTACGGTCCAGTATTGTACAGATAGTCCAGCTAGTGGTCTTTACGGTCCAGTATTGTACAGATAGTCCAGCTAGTTGTCTTTATGCTCCAGTATTGTACAGATAGCCCAGCTAGTGGTCTTTACGGTCCAGTATTGTACAGATAGCCCAGCTAGTGGTCTTTACGCTCCAGTATTGTACAGATAGCCCAGCTAGTGGTCTTTACGCTCCAGTATTGTACAGATAGCCCAGCTAGTGGTCTTTATGCTCCAGTATTGTACAGATTCTGAGAGGTGACCATTACCTTAACCGCATCCTCACTCCCAGCACAGGCTCCCCTCTGGATGAGTGAGTTGCCTGTGTCGATTACGCCGCGGATCCGGTCGGCGTTGGCGTGCAGCTCGGCCTCAAAGGCCTGATGCTTCTGGTGCTTACTCTGTGAGAGGAGGGGAGAGAGTTAGAGTCTGAGCAGTTTGGGGGGGCATGAAGTACGAGCCCCTTTACAGGCCAGCTGAGTGCATATGTGTGCGTGTGGCTGTATTTGCCTCTGATAATAAAATGGTTCAGGTCATAATGGGACTTCCTGACTTCTAAAATATATGTCAGTGAATTATCCATCTAGTTAAGATGACTGAAGGCACTTTGAGTAGTCTTATCTAGTCACTTATTTTTAAAAACCCCACCAAATACATCATTATTAAATTGATACAATGAAGAAATGTACCCAAGCAGGTTTATTCTGAGTGCTTCAATTCATATTGTGTCATTCCTTGAGGGACTGATCAATTGAGTGATAACTCCATTTTTAAATACTACCATTATAGTGTACAGGAGGTAAAAGTGAAATGAAAGCCAAAACTAAAAAGACACCATAAAGACAGATTCCTTCAAACACCACCAGTGACTGACAAAGACGTGTGGGGAAAATAACACAGGAAATGAGGTGGAGACTTCCTCCGGAACACAGCAAATGTTTCTGGAGCACCTTAAGAAGTTTTTTTTCCTTTTTTAAGTTTTTTTAAAAATGTCGTTCCACACCTGCGTTTCAGACAGAGAGTGAGGGAGAAACGTCTACGCTGTGCCCCTGTCTAACCTGCAATTGTAGTCAGAGCTTTTAAATTCATTTTAAAGAAAAATAATAATAATAATAGAAAAGCGATGCATCAGTAAAAGCAGAATAAGCACTTTTTTACTTTACATTTGAAAAACAGAAAGCAAACTATGCCTGTCCTTTTAATAGCTTAAATCGAAAGCAGCACTTTTCCTAGCTACATATTTCTACCTCACTCACTGGATCACCTCTAATTTATTATTTACACAAATTCTGTGGTCAGTTGGACTTTCTGGAAATAAACATTTTGGGTATCTCAAATGAGTAATTCTGACTGAAGTACGGCAGCTCTATATTTATATAAAGACCCAGATTTAGTCTTCATTAAGATCACAGAGCATTAGAGAAGTAACTGTGGTTTGCTAGAAAAGTAACTGACACCGTATATTAATAAAACACAATGTGTGGAACGAGTTTAAAAGACAACCCAACTTGTTAAGGCGAAAACAAAAATATGGAAGCCACACCCAGCAACTTAAAGCAACTTAAAGGCACAAGACAAAAGTACACATCTACAAACAAACAATGCGACATGTGCATTTACATTTTAAAAACGGCTCAAAAAAATCAATAAGAAGCAAGCACTCATGTAGGTGAACACGAGACAGATGAATGGAAATCCAGCTAAAAGGGCTGTGTGTCTACAGATGGCAAAGACACAAAGACACAAGTGAAGGACCCCTACGGATGTTAGTGCGCTGACACACTACTCAACTTACCAGCAGTTTGGACAGCTAAAAACAGACAATAAAAACAGAGACAGATTCAGATTTTATTGCCATTAAAAGGCATGGGGAAGTCACAATACAGTCATTATACACAGGGGTAAAACAGGACAACAGCAGTAATAGTTATATGGGGATTGGGGGACAGGGGTTCTTTAACAGAAGAAAAAAAAGGATTAAAGGGTAAAAAGTACAAACACAAAAACATCTGTTAAAGAAGCAATTCAGCCTTCACTTATAAGGAAGAAAACCCTTAGATTTGACAGAACGCCACCTTGTCTAATAAAAAAGATAGTAAAGGCGTTAGAATAATGTGATAAAATTAAAAAATAAAAAAATAAAAAAATAAAAACACTAAAATGTGTCCGTTGTAATTTGCAAAGGTTGTAATAGCGCACCTGGATGTTGGTGGGGTCCTTGTAGGACTCGTCTGTGGCGGTCTGCAGCTTCTCGCTGATCCACGCCTCAATCTCGTCCACGTCGCGGCTGAACTGCTGCAGGGTCTGGGACTCTCCCAGCTTGGAGCGCTTCTCGATCATCTGGGCCTTCAGCCGCCTCCACCTGTGGCGCACAGAGCATCCCTGCAGTGACCAACACTGTGACGCTGTGTGCAGGAGCCAAGAGGGGCCAGGGGGAGGGGCTTACCTGTCCAGAACTTCATTACACCGGGCAGAGATCTCGGGCTTGGCGTAGTGGTCTGCTCCAATCAGCTGCTCGGCAAAGGACTGCAGGGCGGCGATCTTGTCCTCCTGCAGACGCAGTCGGGCAATCAGAACACAGTTACAATATAGTCATGAACTTGGGAGAAATCTGCAAACTGCAGCACATGTAGCACAAATACATGTACTGCACCGACGGCACAGCACAGCACAGTACCGACCCTACAGCACAGTACCGACCCTACAGCACAGTACAGTAGCCTGTACTGACGGTGCAGTAGCCTTTTTAATCACCAATTCCAGCTAAGTGAGCCATGCTGCCCTATACCCAGTTTTACAGGTAAGACAAAACGGGTCAAACATTTAGCCTACAGAGGAGCTGCAGAGGAATGGCTGCAGACTGCCTGACCTGCACGTTGATGGCCTTGTCAAAGTCCTCGTGCTTCTTGATGAGCGCCTCCACGCTGTCAAGAGAGTCGCCCTTATCGTCGCTGGCCAGGAAGGCCTCGCGTGCCGCCATCCAGTTCTCCGCCTGCTCGCAGTCGCGGTTAAAGAGCTGCGGAGGAAGAGCACGGACATACAGTCACACAGAATTACAGAGGTGGAAAGTCCAGGGGTCAGAAAAGTAAAAGGTCCTGCCCATGTGTTCCTTCCACCCATAAACTGATTTGATTAGTCAGCCGATTTGACTAATTAGCTCCACCTCCTGGCTGAAGAATTGTACTAATTAGCATATCGAGGTCATAGAAACAAAAAACTGGAGAGGACTAGAGGAATGAATTTTCCAGCTCTGGTGCGTTATACATCTGGTGCGCTTGTGTGCGTGTGCCGCAGGCAAGTCAAACCTGCAGCTCCAGACACTGGTCCAGCATCATCCTGCGCTGTACCCAGGCCTTCTCCAGGTCTGCTCGCTCCCGGTCCAGGGTCTCCAGCTTCTCCTGGATCTCAGGGCTGGCGTAGTGGCCTCGGGCCAGCAGCTGCTGTCCGAACTGCTCAAAGGCCTGGAAGGTGCCAGCGCGGGCGTCGATCTCGGTGCGGTGCTCCTGGAGACGGCGTGTGTGGGAGAAGATGGACGGAGTGAGGGGGGCGAAAACGCAGACAGCCCTTCATTCCGTAACTGCATTAATGCACTACTGAACCAAGCACTCTACCAATCAATCCATCTTCGTTATATAGTGCCATTTATAAACACTTCACCGAACAGGTTTTCCAGGGGGAATCAAAATAAGTGATGTGTATAAGTGTCTCCTATAGATTGGAGAGAAGTGCAATGCTTTAGACTCCCTGAGGCGTGTTCATTACAGTAATACAGCCTGTACCTGGTGTCTCTCCAGCAGAGCTTCAGCCCCGGTCACATCCTTGGCCAGCTCATCGGACGACACAAGCCCCCTGATCCCATTGATCCAAGACATCAGGTCTCTGGAACAGGAGAGAATCCGCTGTTCCGTTAACATGTCCTTACAAACCCATCGCTGGCCTCTTCGTCTCGCAGTGTCCATCTCGCTTGGCCCCGCCCCTCACCTGAAGTCACTGAGGAAGCGCTGCAGGTCGTGGGAGTTGCCCAGCTTGTCCTTGCGCTGGTCGGCCCGCCCCACCAGGCTGCTCCAGGCCGTGTTCAGCTCGGTGCACTTCTCCTTGATGTCGTCCACCGCCTCTGGGTGGGACTGGATGAGCCGATCGGCCGTCTCCCCCAGAGAGTTCACCTGCGCAGAGAACGCACAGGATCAGGACACAGGTAGAGCAGCACAGGGACACACTTCTTCAGTGGTGTATCGAGACTCCCGGTGCAGTTTGGGCAGCACGCTCGCCTTGTCTCCCAGAGCAGCCAGGTCCCTCTCGAAGCCCTCGTGTTTGCGCTGCAGGGCCTGGACACTGGCCAGGTCATGGCCGTAGTTATCAGTGTTCAGGGCCTGGTTCTTCTCCTCCACCCACTCTTTGGTTTCATCAGCATCTCTGTGAGAGTGAATCACATACAATCACAAAACATCGGTCTGTTTGCTGAGAGCATGTGTACATACATGCATATTTTGTGCATGTGTCTGTGTGTCTGTGTGACAGCCAGGCAGATGCGTGTATTCAGATGTACACACCTGTGGAATCTCTGCACTTCATGGGCGCTTCCCAGCAGGTTGCTCCTCTCCTCAGCCAGCTTCTGCAGGGACCTCCAATGTTGGTTCAGCTCCTGGAAGGAACACAGCAGAGCAAGGTTACCACCAATCAGAGGATTCTAGCCTCCATGCTGACAGCCAATCACAGTGCCACTTAAGACTTCTCAGGCAATCAGCTGACAATGGATCCTGGGTATAAATTTAGGCTGGCTGTGCAATTTTGGCAGTAATTTTACATTATTATGAGTTAAAGATGGAACCTACATAATTAAATTACAGCGCTTTAAACACAAAAATTCCCATTTCATTTTAATCTCCCAACTTGATTTTCATGTTCATCTTTACTTTCCATTATCAGGGAAAATGTACTGGAAGGAGCAGAGGTAGCTGCCATTATGCATGCATCCAGAAGCATGTCCCATTGAATGATACATCATTACTCAAGAGAGACCAGACAAGGAGACAAACAGGAGGGACACAGGGAGGTCAGGGGAATTATACTGTGAAGGGGATGGAACACAAAGAGACACAATCTTTTGACATTATCCAATCAGCAAGTCTATGCAGTTCACAGACCTGCATACCATTGAGGGCTTTTAATTCTGTGCTTTGAGGGGGAGAAATTAAAGAAAGGTTAATAATAATAAAGAAATTAAATGGACTAATGGGGCCCTTTAGGGACATGAGACAGGAGGACTGGACAGGGAACACAATGGAACTCATTAATGAAGACAGGATGGATGATTGACAAGTGGCAGACCCTGTGGGCGGGACTAGTGTCCTGCACACAGAGAACACGATGCAGGAGGGGGACAAAGACTTGGCAGGGGACTTAAAAATCTTACCTTGATAGTATTAAAGTTAGCCACCGTTTGTACAGTCAAACGTACGGACTAGATCAAAATAAAATAAGAGCAGAAAAAACACCACACCAAGTCAAAAGAGTCACCATGTTAGTGAGAAAGCAGGTTTTATAGCCCCACACCTCTACGACTAAGAACAGAATGCATCATCCTCAACCACCATGAAATCCCCATGCAATGAAATCCTGAAAGTCCTTGCATACTCAAAACAATACATTTTATATTCCTTCTCAAAGTACCACACAAAGTGGCATATATAAATTATATTGATCGGTTGTAAACAGCAGCATATATCACAGTATCAAAAAAAGTGCACAAGGACTTTGTATTGAAGTGAAAGATACCAACCAAACTCATGCTTAGGATGTAGGGCTGGGCGATACGGCAAAAAAAGATATATTGCTCGATATCGATAATAATCACGATATACACTTAATAATGCTCCATTTAAACTTTGAAGACTGAACCCTGAAAAAACTAGAAGGTTAATTATGGTTTAAAATAGAAAATTATTATTATTATTATATATATATATTTTTTAGAAACAACTAATTGACATAAGCATTCAACAGAACCATTTTTGTTCTGGCTTCAGAAGGGCTGTCTGCAGCAGGTGTAGGCAGCTATGATAGTTAGCGTTAGCGAAGTTAACTTTATTACCATCATGGTTTTGTTACTAATAAGAGCACAAGCTAAGAGAAATATAACTTTCAGCCGTACTGACGGTTTGCAAGGTAGGTGCACCTGATGTTGATGCTTTATTCGTTAGAGCAATATATTGGACATCTACGTTGATCCAATATATAAATTATTTCTGTATAACGTTGAACAAGTTAACGTCAACCAACGCCTATACCAACTACCATTTTCGGTTGATTTCGCCAGTGACTCGTTCCTATGTCAGCTAAACACGTGGTCACCCAGAGTAGCCTTGTTTTGAGTGGGTGGGCGCATTAGCAATGTGTAAGTCTAGTTCTGATTGGCTGATCGTGTTGTATTTGGGTAAGTAGAAGAAACGGACGCAAATGATAGTTTTATCAAAAATAAAATCTCATACGTTTGTCATCGTTATCATGGCAAATTTTATCGTGAAAACTATCGACGTCGTTTTATCGCCCAGCCCTATTAGGATGGGTGTGATACAACTCTGGTATCAATGGATACATTCAAACAATATCCCGTACATCAAATGCTGTGGCTCAAGTGCCCTGTCTTGCAGCTGGCAGAGGCCAGAATAATCTTGGCTTTACCTTCCATGGTGAAACATTTTTTGAATCTGCTTCATCCTGCACACACACAAAAAGAAATCAAAACTGGGTCAGAGGCAGGTAAAAGTTTGAATTACAGTATGTACCATGAATGACATTAGCATTATGTATTACTTTATTACTGTACTGTGGTTTAATTGTAACGTTCTATTACGCATTCCTTTTAATCGTTTAACTTCCACACCAACAAAAAACCCATACAAATACTAAACAGTTAATCTAATCAGCAATTTACAGACAATCAAAATCGATTAACAATGAATTTTAATGTTTTCAGAATAGTATGGAATTTTACTCAAGCATCAAAATGTCTTACCTTTCCTGGGGCAGCACCTAATAATTCTTGTTGCTGAGAGGCAAAGAGATAATAAAAAAAAAAATTTAATTACCAACAAATCCATTTTATCACTTCAAGACTAAACTGCACACTAAGGAATGTTAGTGGACTGTGGATAAGAAGATCTACTAAATGGCAGCAAAGATGTTAAGATTTTACCAACTCAATTTTCAAACACGTAACACCAAAATAATTTACCCCACAAACGCACGCACACGTACACTTCAACACTTGGTTCCTTCCTGTCGTTACTCAGACAGTGTAGCCACACCTCCTCACCTGAGCCTGCATGATGGGGGCCTCCTCTGCCATCAGCCCCTCAGACTCCAGCTCTGATGCCACGTTGTTGATGTCCCTGAGCCGCGACTCGTTAGCCTTTAGATCCTGGGATGCACAAACACACAAGGCTATGACTGCCTCTCCTCGTGCGGACCTAATCATGCACAAAAGAACTGGAGAAAACCTTTGCGGTTACGCAAGCAAACTCTGACTACGGCTGAATGCTACGAACCACGCCGTGGCTGCAGCTGATCTCGTACCTTCTGGAAGTCGTCAAACTTCTTCTGCAGAACTTCCACCTGCTCCAGGTCGGAGCCCACCTCCTCGTTGGTAAGGGCGCCCTCTTTCTCGTTGATCCACTGCTGCAGCTCATTGGCCTCACGGAACAGCATGAACTTCTTACAGCTCTTCTCCAGCATGTCCTTACGCTTATCCCCCAGCTCCTGCAGAGTGCCATACCTGAGTGAGAGGGAGGAAAAGAAGAGGGTAAGAATCTCACACAAATGTTACTCATCTCCAGGACTGATGCGCCACAAATTCAGCAGGCTTTTCCAGCCATTTAAACCACCCAAGATGGATTCAGACGTAGAGACAAACCGGTCCCAATATGACACAGTAGTTCACTCAAGTAGCTCCATGTGCCTTCCCACTAATCTCTGATGACATCATAGTTTCAATCATATTTTATAGAAGACAGAATTGGCTTCAGCACAATGGACTTTAAGAAACTGCCACTGACAATTTGAGTACCACATCTATATCCATACACAAACAAACTTGTCACATCGATAATCTGGCAAAATGACATACGAGCTAAACTTCTTCTTTATGAATTCAGAGGTGAGGGACACAACCACCACAACACACTCCACAGTCACAATGATTGAATGAGCCCACAGGCAGAACAGCAGTGGTATAAAAGAAGACCTAGCATCCAGAGCAAGAGTGCAATAAAAGCTATGCAGGTCTAAAATCATTTCACTGGGGAAACGCACACAGCCGGTGCGTGAACCAAACCAATCAAGGAAACAGCTCAGTGCTCCGCCCACCTCCACTGTCACACAGTCACATGACTCACAGCTAGACTGCTCAGTGGGGGGTGGGAGGGCCTTCAGCCATTTGCGGTCTTTCTGAGGCAATGCAACGCTGGGGAAATTAACAGCTGGGCTTGGTGAAGAAATACATAGCCTCTATAATTTTTATGAATATAAGTGGTGAACAGAAATGGATAGGAGGAAAATATATATTTAAAAAACGACAAAACAAAAAAATAAAAAAAAACAAGTCAGCAACAAATACAGGCAATTAATGTGATGGGGGGGGGGGGGGGTGTGACAGGGTGGGTGGCGAGCGATGGATTGGACTGTCCCACGTCAAACACAGAGGCATGGAGGAGTGTGGAGATATGGGTCCTACTCACAGTTCCTCCACCTGCTTCATGCGCACAGACACGCTGCAGGCCTCCTTGGTGACCAGAGACCTGCGCAGACACGGGCCGCGCAGGTACATGCAGGCGTGAGGGGTTAAAAATAAGGACGAGAAAGAAAGACAGAAGAGGCCACGGTGTTAGTCAGAAGCAAGGTGGCAGTGAAGAGCGGTTTTCTTTTCTGATGGATTTGACGAAGTTCAGGGGAGAAACATGTCATAGTTAATTGTTATGGAAGAAGATGAAGTTAACAAAAGGGAACGCCCACTTGCGATGGAAGCAAAATAAACTGAAATAAAGTTACAGAAATAAATGTGCAGTCTTCCTCTTCACATGGATACATTACACAGCATGGATTAAACAGCAAAGCACAAACTCTCTGGTGCATTCTTGCCCCACTAACAGCTGATTCTCTGCATTTTTGGAGTGGTGAGGTCAGCTATTTTTGGTCAGACTAGCAAGCTGTATATGCATACTCTATGGATAGTTTCCATGCTCTTACAAGAAGGATAAGACTTTTTGAAAATCCTGTATTAAATCCTGTGTACTTCAACAAGAGGAGCCAAAACTGTATTGTTATTTTGATGCAAAGGAAGTGAGAAAAACAGTTAAATTTCAAATGAACTTGCTCAAACAAAAACAAATCTGCTTTAACAAAAAAATTAAATAAAAATGCTTTCACTGAACCAATATATTTCACCATCTGGGTGGCCATCTAATGTGAGAACCACACGGACAAGAATGATTACTATACACAGACGAAAACTGAAAAAAATTATTTCTGAAAACAATAACACACAACCACAGCCTAGGCACTGAGCCAATTCATCATTAGTATTCCCAATTTAGCTGCCTTTGAAAAAGGCCCTGGCAAATAAAATGAATCAATAAATTACAATCTTGAAAAAGTCTGAAAAATTGACCATTACATGGCCGTATGCTTTTGTGCATTTAAATCATCAGATTATCTGCACCCTAAAAAATCATTTAAAAGCAAAGCTGCACATCCATTTGGCAGTGATGCAAAATTGTTTAAAAATTACAAGGCAATGTCAGAGTGCACCTGAGCCAAACCTGAGGGACTGCAAGACTAGAGAGATCTTCACATTTAAATGGCAGACTAAAACAGAACCCCCGCATAAGACAAATAACCTTCTTGATGAGGCGTGGGAAAAAATCCCCCCTTTTTATCTTCAAACGCGCACTGTACTCATGCGAAGGACACCAGAAGTCTTTTGCAGATAACAAACACAATGGCCACTGGTTAAACGGTTTAAGTGGATTTTGAGGCTTTTCGGCCTGGTCTCTTACTGATTATCAATCTGGTCCTGCCGCAGGGCGATGCTGCCCTGCTCTTCCAGAAGATTCTCGCGGGATGAAGATTGGGTCGGGTCCAGCTTCTTCACATAGGCGGCTGGCACAAAGCCCTGCCTGTCATTCACCTCCACCTTCCACCAGTCCTGGGGGGAGAGGCAGGGCCACAACAGAATGAAGAAAAAAATCAAATACATTGGAAGGAACGGAGGAAATATGGACTAAAAATCACCATCATCATATTCCTAGAGCAAAGAAAGCCAACATTATAAAGCCTATAATACAATTTAATATTAGAAAGACAACATATATCTTAGTATTGTTTGATTTCATCAAGTTCTGCTTATGTGCCATAAGATAAAGCGGGAACCTCAAACATCAAAAGAAAAATTATTTGATGCCTTACATCACAACAGCAGCCTTGTGGAAGATCAGTACACACAACTTAGCAAATGGGAATCCTCAGTTTTGTGAGTGATGAAGACTACAACTCATTGGAAGTACAACCACACGCAATATATCAGATAAAAATAACATGTGAAAATCTGACAGCAGGGGTGCTATACCTTGTTGGTGCTGTTGAGGAGTGTGAGGATGTCGCCCTTCTTCATGGTGACTTCTCTGGGGCTCTTCTCCTGATAGTCATATAGAGCCAGGACCAGTTCCTTGCCAGTCTCATCATCTGTGGGTGCCACTTGTTGCTAGAGAAAAAACAGGTTGGCAAGAAGGTTCAAAACTTTACTACAGAAGATGCTACTACGGCAGATGTCATCCATCTTCTAAGCAGTTCTACACTATAACTTTTGCCGTTTTTGAATCCAGGTGCATTTTGCACAATTTGGGTATTTGCATCATGTACTGGATTCTGAATTTCTATGCAATATTCCATAAGAAAAAAAAGTATTGACCAAGTATTCACTCTTAAAATGTATGAGTATAAAAAGATGAGTATGATATCCCAATCCAGAGACCACCTCCATCCCCCTGACAAATTACACTGCAATGTGACTTTTAGAAATTGTTTTGTTAGAATTTTAGTTTGGTTGATTCCTCTGCCCACCCTGACCCACAGCGAGCGACTCACCCTGCAGGACTGGGCCTGCTCCTTCAGGGCCTGGATGCTGCTCCCATAAGCACTAAGATCAGACACCAGGGCTTCGTGCTTCTTCAACAGGGCCTGTGGGACGAGAAGGACAAGAGAACACATTCAATTTACTGCCACCCACAAGAGGACCTGCCCTACACCCTCCCCCCAACTGTGCTGCTGTCCATTTCATTCACCAGAAGCTTTACCATTCATCATTAAATCTGGACATCACAATCTGCAGTAACATTCCTGTTATTTTCCTCTAACCTCCTCCACCCCACTCACCTCGGCAGAGTCCTCGTCCTTGCCGTAGTCTGTGCTCCCCACGATGGGCTCCTTCTCTCTCATCCAGGACTCAGCCTCGTTGGCATCGGCGAAGTACTGCTGGGCCTGCAGAGAGTCCTCCAGGTCCTGCCGGCGCTGGGAAGCCTTCCCCTTCAGAGAGTCCCAGCGGCCGTTCAGCTCGCCCAGCTTGGCCTTCACGTCTTCCCCAGCAAAGTGGCCTAAGGGGGGAGGGGCAATGGGGAAGTGCAGGGTGATGGAACCTTTAAACATCATCTCAGCACAAATGCCTCAGTCATGACATGGAAGGGTTTCATTTTACCATAAGGCCTCTCTGTGTGCACTGTAATCATTTTACAGTGAGGCTTTCGTACATAAAGACATGAAAGTATTTAATACACTTGGTCTGCAACAAAACAGGAAACAGGTGCATGTTGGTTTATATCAGGGGTGTAAATTCCCTGGGGGTGTCTGTGTGGTTTTGTGGTTCACCGATGCCTGATGTTGAGAACACCCCGGAAACCAGCAGACACTGTAGCCCACCAGGATTGGTGTTTGACACCTGTGGTTAATATAAACACCCTAAATTGTGATTGTGACTAGAGTAGAGAACAGGAGAGCCTACCCTCCTCCACCATGGCCTGGCCCTTCTGAGTGACAGCCTTGATGCGGGGTTCATGTCCTCCGATCTCAGCCTGCAGCGCCTGGTGCTTCTTCAGCAGGTTCTGGACCCCGATCAGGTCTTTCCCTGGGAGGGGTGGAAAAAAAACACATTCAACACAGTGCACTAACCTGCTTTTAGTAAGACCTGGACTGGCTTAAACGGCCATGCATCAGGAGTGCAGTTTTGCTCACTGCAACACTGACCCCTATTGGTGGACGCGGCAATGGGCTCCTTCTCACGGATCCAGGTCTCCTCATCCTCCACGTCGCGGAACAGCTGTTGCAGGCGCAGGGAGTCTGACAGTTTCTGCTTCCGGGCCGCCATGGGGTCCTTCAAGGCCTCGTAGCGGGCCACCAGCGCCTCTTGCTTCTTGCGGATGTTGTCAGCATCAAAGTGGCCCGCTTCCTGGAACTGCCGCGCTTGGATGGTGATGCCGTCAATACGGTCCTGTTGGGAGAGGGGGAAGATGGGAGAGAAAGCTTCAGTCTGAGGGTGCTCAAATTACACTTACACTTTAACAAATCAACTTACAAGGTGTGCTACAATGATACTAATGATGAATAATGTTTATTTTCAAGTAGTTAAAATGTTTAGAGGGTGGAGTATTGGGTTTTTGGTAATCTCCTGCTTTGGCTACCACTTCTTTTTACTCCATGGCATGAGCTGGATGACTGCACAAAGAGCTGGAATGCACCACCCACCAGACCTTGCACAAGTCCGTTTTCTGTAATGCACATTTATGACTTCCTGTTCACATTCCAAACATTTCTGTGACATTAACCAGTCATTATCATCCTCCACACTCGAGGCCTAGAAATATCCATTCGATAAACACCAAGCTTCCCCTCTGGCAGGCTTCCTAAATGGATACCTGGTGTGCAGCCACGTCAGCCTCCAGCAGGGCGTGCTTCTTCTGAAGGTTCTGCACGCTGGTCAGGTCCTTCCCATAGTCGTCTGAGGCCAGGTGACCCTCCACTTCGTACAGCCACAGCTCAATGTCCTCCACGTTGCGGTTGAACTGCTGCTGCTGGTTGGCCTCACGAAGCTTGATGCCTGAACAGAGACAGCACAGGTGTGTGGATCTGTGCAATCTTTGGGCATGACACACACTAAATTTCTTGCTAGGTCAATTAAGAACAAAGTAGGATTTCCAGGTTCCAGGTCTAAAACCTGCTACTACAGACATTGGCAAGTTGTATCTTGCACTTTTAAATTCATATTCAATTCAAAGTAAATTCCATACAGAAAAGGCCACTGGCCTGGATTTGAACCCAGGACCTTCTTGCTGTGAGGCGATCGTGCTATCCACTGTACCGCCATACTTTATTTATCCCCAGGGGGCAATTAAAAAGCGTCTGCAAATGTATACCATTATGTCATTTTTAAATTGAGTACTGAACATACATACACTGTGCCCCTTTGAAGGAGGGCTTGTCAGTCTCTCTAACCTTTGAGCTCAGTGGCCTCCAGTAGTTTCTTCCACATGACGCTGACCTCATCCATGCGGCCTGACACCTCGTCGGAGGCGTAGTGATTGGCGTCGATCAGCTCCTGCCCGGACTTTTGCAGGGCATCGATACGGCTCTGATTGGCTGAGAGTTCGGCTTCAAAGGCCTGGTGCTTCTGCACTTTGCCCTGCAGGTTGGATGGATCCTGAGGGTGGGGGGTAATGGAGAAGGGTCAAGGTCAAAACAGAATATGACACAAAAATAAGTATGATTGCAGTGTCAGCGTGAATATTTTTTTAATTTTATTTTTTAAAAGCTCCTTGCCTTGTAGGACTCGTCAGTAGCGGTCTTCATTTTCTCGTTGATCCAGCTCTTGAGTTCGTCGGAGTCCCGGAAAAACTGCTGCAGGTGGAAGGAGTCCTCCAGCGCGGTGCGGCGGGACTGAGCGCGCTCGTGGAGGGCGTTTCGTCGGCTCAGCAGCTGAAAAGTTACACGCGTTTAAGTCCCACGAACCACTTCTGCTACTCATGATTGTGGGACTTTAGACACACCGTGTAAAATAACGTGCGTGTGAATGAATGCATGACTGTCGGTATAAGTTTTTCCCTTCCCAGCACTCACCGCATCTCTGCGGGTGGCCACATCCTCCTTGGCATAGTGGTTGTTCTGAATCAGTTTGGTGGCAAATTCATCCAGGGCCTACGGAACACAAAACACAACATTATGAGTAAATTAAACCATGGAGAACAATACAACATGGACCACAGAATAGCTATAAACCCAAAGTAGGGCCACTCACAGTTATTTTCTCCTCCTGTGCGCTGAGAGACTTCTCAAAGTCCTCGTGCTTCTTCAGAAGAGCCTCCACACTGTCCAGGGAGTCGCCCAGGTCTTCGTTCAGAAGGAAAGCCTGGAAGAGACATATCCACAATCAAGTTACTCTGCTTTACATGTAGACAAATGGTGCCTATGGGCATGTCTAGAGTACTCTGTGTATTGAGAAAATGCCTCTGCATTCTGCGTGTGAAATATGAAGACACCAAACAAATTCACTGTGCCTTTTCACAAAAAACAGCACTGTGGTATTTTTGCCAATTGTATATTTGCATTATGCAATATTTGTCTGTGCTTTTATGCTGGGAACATAGAAATAAAAAATATATATTCTTCCCCTGCAAAATTGCTTCATGCATTATAACATTAATAGTCTACTAAACAATAGTCCCATCAATATTGGCTCATTCTTCAAACCATTATTATATAAATTGTATTAGTCTTTGTTGTAACGGTCTATTGTAATTGGGCGTGTTGTGATCTCTAACCATGCTCAGAAATGTATCACCCACCAGGGAGAGTAAAGATTAATTTGAGTGGACGTGTGTGGAATGGGACCCACCTCCTGCTTGCTCATCCAGTTGTCGACCTGCTCGGTGTCTCTGTAGAAGAGCTGCAGGTCCATGCACTGCTCATACTGCTGTCTGCGCAGCTCCCACAGCTCCAGCAGAGACTCCTTCTCCTCAGACAGGATGCCCAGCTACTCAGAAACGCCCAGAAAACCCAGGTCAGATAGGGGGGGACACACGCCCTGGCACAGATTAACCACCCCACATGTGAAATGTAGTTCCCGTGTGCCATGTACACGTATGCACATAGCATACGGGAACTACAATATCTGGTAGGGGTGCCGATTACACAAAGCCGTTACCTTCTCCTTCACGTCCTCAGAGGCGTAGTGTCCGGTGTTCAGGAGAGCCTGACCAGCTTCATCGGTGGATTTGAAGCTGTCCTCATGGGCATCGATCTCTCCCTGTAAGAAACCCAACACCGATTGGCGAGTACACATACGACTGACACAGCATGTAACTGCAAGCCAGCATCTGAACCTCCATTTTGAATTTCCATTTCAGCTACCATTTGCCATGCAGGTTACCAGCAATCTTTGGTTCAGCTATGCGACGAGTCACTCTTCACAACAGTTTTGGATATTCACCTTGTGCTCCTGGTGACGGTCCAGCAGGGCCTCGGCCCCAGCAACATCATTGGCCAGTTCATCTGCATTGATCAAAGCCTTCATCTCAGTCACCCAGCTGGTCAGGTCACGGAAGTCTGCAGTAAAGCGCTGCAGCCTATAGGGGGAAAAACAGAGCACTGCACTCAAGTTCTAAAAGGTGTGTAAGTGCTATCAGAATTGAGCCCTGTGAAAAATTGTAATTCATTTTTTAAAATACGGACAGATTTGCACTATAAGATAATGGCTCAATGCTGTGCAACTCTCACCTGTACGAGTCGTTGAGGCGGGTGTGGCGTTCGGCGGCCAGCGTGCGGATCTGCTCCCAGTTGGTGATGAGCTCGTCCCTCTTCAGGTGAATCTGAGAGGCATTCTGGGGGTGGGTCTGCTGCAGGCGCTCAGCCTCCGAGCCCAGGGTGTTCACCTGCCAAAACGGTACCGTTTTACACACGCCCTCATCCATGCAGAAGCACGTACAGAAAGAAGCACATTCAGACTGGCTACATAAGCGCACCAAGAAGTGTGAAAATTAATTGCACTATTAGGCGGGCGGGTACGCACTAGAGGGTGGATACCCGACCCGAACCCGACGGGACCCGACGGGTCGGGCCGGGTTCAGACTAAACTTTTAAAATGATGTTCGGGCTCGGGTCGGGCTCGGACAATTTCTTGCTTCGCCTTACGAGCCTAGACCCGAGTTACGAGCCGAGCAAGCGGAGCATTGCGAATGCAATTTCGGAAATTGCATTCGCATTTCCGAAAAATTCTGAAGGGAAGGAAGAAACAAACCACCATGGATAGGTTTTTATCGAAACGCCCTGCAGATCAGAGTCAGAAAAGCGTGACGAAAAAGCCAAAAATCAATGAAAAATATGCAAACGTCACTGATGAAGATTAAGTGTAAGTGAAGAATAATAATGTAGCAATTAAGTTTAGAACCAGTTTATTTCTTTATATTCTATTTTATTATCTTTGTATTATGTTTTGTATTAATTATTTATTATTTATAAATACATTTCTCATTTTTATAACTACGTAACAAAGAAATTAGGGTGTTTTTTGGGGGGCTGGAACGGATTAATTGTATTTAAATTAATTTCAATGGGGAAAATTGATTTGATATACGAGTAAACCGAGTTACGAGCTCGGTCACGGAACGAATTAAACTTGTATGTCAAGGTATTACTGTACTAATTAGGATGGGTTAGCTTACTTCACATGGTGCTTCAAGTTGTTTTTGGTGAAAATATAGTGTGAAATAAATAAAAATGATACCGAATATTGTGTGTGTGTCTGTTATCTACCAATAAAACAATGCCTTTTGACGGTCATTTAGGTGCCCAGTGACCACTAAACAGAGAAGCTGTAACCATGGTAACTACAACTGCGTGACAGGGAAACACAATGTCAGCGCTTCAGTGCCTTACATTAACTGCGTCGGGCTCGGGTCGGGTTCGGACATAAAAAGCAGAATTCCTGTCGGGTTCGGTCGGGCTCGGTTACTACTATCTCGGGCTCGGTCGAGTTCGGACAGAAATATGCGGCCCGATCCGCACTCTAGTACGCACACACACACAAAGACGTTTCTTCCACACACCTTGTCCTCCAGGGCAGCCAGGTCTCTCTCCAGGCCCTCGTGTTTGCGCAGAAGGGCCTGGACACTCGCCAGGTCACGCCCAAAGTCATCCGACGCCATCAGCTGCTCCTTCTCCTTGATCCAGCTGATCGTCTCGTCCACGTCCCTGCAGGGCCAAAAATACTAATTAGAAACCCACCTTTCCGTAATGAAATTCCAATAATGGAAATTGAGAAAAAGAAAAACACTTTCCCAATAACACAGCAGTCTTACCCTAATTATTTCAAATATTGCCATTTAAACATTTTGACAGCGGTGTCTCAATGCCCTGATTTCACCCCTTCACAATATGTCCTCTCTCATAACTCCAGATATGCCACTATGAAATTAAATATGAGGTGCACTTTATAACAAGGAAAAATGTGTTTTGTTTTGTGGGTGCTTTGCGGTTACAAATTTAGGGCAAATCATCTTCCAAGAGGAAGAAGAAAAAGTGGTTCTTAGATAACTCTAGCCAAGTGCATGGAGGATTGAAATCAGGGTCCAATGGACAGGAGGAGGACAGGAGTCGTACCTGTTGAAGCGCTGGACCTCGGCGGCCCCAAACAGCTTTCCCTGTCTCTGCTGGGCCAGGCCCTTGAGCCTCTGCCAGGCAGCGTTGACCTCATCCTGCTTCCTCACGATCAGCTCCGCCTCCGGGTGGGACTCCTGTACCAGTTTGCCAGCCAGCTGGTTGACATCGTTGACCCGCTCCTCGTGGGCCGCCAGGTCAGTCTGGAACTCCTCAAACTTCTTCTGCAGGACCTCCACGTGCTCCAAGTCCTGGCCTAGCTCCTCTGAGGTGACGATGGCTTCCTGCATTCGTAACACACAAGATACTTACACGGTGCACATTGTGTGCTGGTGTCTGCGGTGCGTCCGTGATGCGTCTGTACCACGGTGCGTTTGTGTACAGAGGCGTATCAGTGTGTGGGGCACTCACTTTATCAGTGATCCAGTCCAGGGCGTCCTCACACTCCCGCAGGTACTGCACCAGTTTCTGAGCCTGCTGGAGGCGCACTCCCTTCTCCCTGGTCTTCTGCAGGAGCAGGTCCCATAGCCTGTGCAGCTCCTCCAGGCGAGTCTGACAGGATTACAGGAGCAGAAACACGTTTTAACCGCTACTGCACCACATCAAGGCCTTCTGACCAAGAACATGCGTGATCATTACCGCACCAGTGGAGCTCCCTGGACACAGCGAAATAAAGACTATGTACCTAGACATTCTGCTAATATTATTTAGGTATATCTTACCTACACCATTAAAATTAATTATCAAGATTATTCTTCAATTCCAAACTTCAGTGCATGCAAATCTGATGGTCACACAATATATATATACTCCATATACATATATATATATATATATATATATATAAAACACAGTATATAACACAGATAAAGCACTGCAAGTAGAAAGCCTTTCTGAAGAGCAGAAGCAAGAAACAGAGGAAGCAAATCCAAGATTTTGGCAGCACCCAACCAAGCACCTACTTGTTTATAGTAAACGTTAACAGACACTTTTTACACTCGATCACTGGGCAGTCCTTGTGGGCATGAGACTGCACCAAACACAGGGGGGTTAGGTTCACCTCTCACACAAAAAACTTACAACATGCCAGCAGCTAGTCACTTTACTGCAGTGAGCCTGAACATAATGCAAGGACATGTAAAAATGGATCAAATAAAAGTTAACTGTGCTTTTCAGTATTTTTTACAAATGTTTAAGATCGCATAAGAGCTATAGCATATAGCAAACATAATCTGGACTTGACTTTCATGAAGTAACACAGGTGCATTTGGCCAATTACTGCCAAATTAAAGGGTCTCTTTTTTAACAATACTGCGTAAGGTAAAAGGTACTTGAGCGAAATTACTGATATTTGGCAGAGTAAATTACAATGCATTTATTGTGGACTCATCCTCGGCTTAGCCAGCTGAAAGCAGCTCACAGCTCGACGGAACTGTAAAACAGTAATTTGCAAAACTGTGTACGCTGTTGCTACAACTTCCTGTATCCTGTAACAGAAATGCACTGCTGAGTCATTCCATGTCAGATGAGCCAAGAGCTCGCTAATTAAGAGGACTAGTGCAACAAAAATTAATTTCCGTCCGTTTCTCATGGGTCCAAATCATTTTCAAAAATTTTAAGAAAATCTGAGGGGTCAAGAGAAATTCTTGGCTCATCTGACATGGAATGACTCTGCTGTCTGTTCAGCAAATGAGTATTTTGCCAAAATGGCCGCCTGCTGGCCTGCATTCCGTAGGAGTGCAAACTATCTGCACTCTATTTCAGCAGCGAGGTTCCCTTTCACAAGCCCTTAACGATAGATCTACCATTAGATATACTAAAATCGTTTCAGTACTTTGTGTTTCAGGATTTTTACTTCGCGATTGCTGTTTTTTTTGTGAACAGATCTTGAAAGTGAAGCCCTTACTCGGATGATCTCGGAGGCGAAGTGGCTCTCGGAGATCATCTGGTTGCCAGTCTCGTCCAGCTTGATGATGGCGCCAGCATTGGCCTGCACTTCTGCCTCAAAGGCCTGGTGCTTCTGCAGCTTTCCCTGTGGGAGAGAGACGAACGGTAACACCAGGCGGGAATGCAGGGGAGAGAGAGGAACGGTAACACCAGGCGGGAATGCAGGGGAGTAACACCGCATGTGATCACTGTCCAGAGGTCCTACAGTACTCACAATGGCATCCTCAAAGACATTCAAGCCACTTGCATGAAAATGGGTAAAAATCAATCGGATAGATTTTATTTTAAATGGGACTTGTATTGTGATTGCTTTATTCACATCATAGCACATGTCCCCAGAGTACAGGAATCTAGATTATAGCTAACAGAGTAAACAGCATGGATCTGCTTTATGGCTTTATGTAATTATTCAATACATTAATCCTAGACACAGAAATCACCAATCTAGTCCTACCGTTTCTGTATTGAGCAGCTCTGAAATCACATTAACATCAGTACCACCGACGTCTGACTTTAAAAAAATATTCTCTTCTTCTTGAACCCATTTTTAACCTCAATTTCTTGTCACCCAATTTGGATGGCCAATCTCACTCGTAAAGGTAAAAACCCACTCTCCTCTGACTCTTCATTTAACTCAATGGGTACACCAGCTCAAACAGCACATTGGTGGAGTGCACTTTGTGCCGTTGAGCTTAACTCTAAGAGCTGTAACAAGCTCGGCTCTGACCTGCAGGTTGGTGGGGTCCTTGTAGTTCTCGTCAGAAGCGATCTGCAGCTTCTCCTGGATCCATTTCTCCAGCTCATCTGCGTCCCGGCGGAAAAACTGGAAGCGGTAAGAGTCCTCCAGCTTCTGCCGGCGCAGCGTGGACAGATCTTTAAAGCGCCGGTACCGGTCCAGCACCTGCTGCCTGCGGTCCTGGATGTCATCCGCAGTCTCCAACACTTTGACCCCACTGGTGTCCATTCTCTAAGCACGCAGGCAACGCAAAACACAGACACACACACCAGACGGAACAGAAAACAAATGTCAATTTATTTATTAAAAAAAGACTAAGGCAAATAAAAAACACATTAGTCTCCTTTTTCAAGTTCCGCACTGAGGCACAGGAGATCACCGAGTGGTGTTTAGAGGCAAAACAGACAAACTTGATTTTGATAAAAAGACCTTTGCCCTTTATATTGCCCACAGACAATATTGACAGTTACCTGGCTAGCCATCTGTTTCCATCATAAAATGGTCAGCCTTTAATTTAATCGTGTAGCTTATGGCATGAGGTATTTTACACAAGTTTTCAGAAAATCCAGCTGACCATGAATTATTCATTTCTATGCTACAGAAGGTACACCATAAACACTGGTGGTTTTCAAAAACAGTAGGACATGTGAAAAGCTGGATGCCTCACCACCACATGGTAAATTCTTAATGGGTTCTACAGCTGCCTTTCCCTATGAAAAGCAGCTGAGGACACAAGAGGGCAGCTGTCAAAATTCCACACGGCAGATAGGGACAGGACAGGGCAGGGCAGTGGAGGTGGGGCGGGGTGGTGGGCTACAGTGGGGGAGGGAGTAGACCGTAGTGCAGACTCTCCTCTCCGTCATTTACAGCCTGGTGAACCACACCCAGTCACAGTCACCATCGATCACATTACAAGGCTGCCTTCAAGCAAGTATACCAGGAACACAGACATAGCTGTTCTTTCAATTCCATAGCTATGTCAGTTATCTATGGTTCCAATTCAAGCAGGAAAAAAAGGAATGTTCTCCACCGAAGCAAACAAGAGCGTACTGTGATAGGACTAAAGCAATTCCTCATGGTCTGTTACACAACAGTTACTGCGCCCAGTTACCAAGCAGTGAAAAATGTTGGGAGAGAAAAGAAAATAGCTGGCAGAAAAAAACAAAATGGGGTGGCTCCCCCATCACTTCTGGGTCTCTGGCAAACACTTTGCTTTCTCGGGAGCATACCCGGAGCCCCGCTAACACACAATCACGCCCATTGTCTTTTGGGGTGGTGATATAAAAAGAGAGACCAAGAGACGATTACTGAAAAGAGGCAGTCAACCCAAGGCCACTGACGGCAAATAAAATGGAAAAAAAGCACAAGCTCATTTCGGCAGGCCAACGGGAGAGAGGCAGGATAGCATGCCGCAGGGAGGCCTGGTCGAATAAAAGGTCCCTTTGTGGATGGCCTGAGAGACAGCACAGGGACACAGTCAGGCTCCCATTCACTGGTCACAGTGTTGCTCTATCAAACTGGAATCAGCTGACAGCAGCAACATTCCACTCTGCCAAAGCGCTCCATACAACAGAGCTGGCCAGACCAGTGCAGTTCACTGGAGAACAATAATGTATGCAAGGGCTCAGATGGGTATTCCTATACAGACATGCAACTGAACTCCCCCAAACATCAGCAACTGGGCGGGTTATTCCGGAAATGACGCTACAAATCATAACGCTTGCACGACAGCATCTGTAGTGAAACTTATTATTATTATTCGTGAGTTGCTTATTATTCAACAGTTGCTTTTACCATTTGGATACACCAAGAAAGGTGATTCTTCTGCACCTTCTTAAGTTGTATAAGTAAATGTACTGAAATGTCACCGGAACATTTGAAGTAACTTCCAGAAATGCAAAGAAAATAAACAGAACAGAAGCCAAATGTATTCAAAATGAAGGAAAAATATAAAAAATATTTAAGATGTGCACGGTTAATTTTTGAATTCAGTTGAATTAGCTGAGCAGGCCCTCTCAGTCATCGTTCTATTTCTCTGCACAACAGGTCCAGCCAACCCCACCACCCGTCCCCATCCCAACCATCCATACCCATCCCCCACCCCACAGCACGACTGGCCTGATACAATGTGACAGTTCTGAGTTTCATTCCTCTAGGGATTTAGCGCTTGCTTCCCGAGGGTTTAAAACCGGACACAAACTGACTTCACCGAGCTGGGATCCAGCGTAGTGATAAGAATTAGGACACAGGCCCACGATTCAGACCTGGGAGCACACGTCACTTTGCTTAGACCTCACGGCCACCGTTTCAGACGTCTCCTAGACATTGTGATTCTAAGAGTGAGGTAACAGGCTCCTGTGCAGCAGAGCCGGTGTGGCAGGATGAGCAATCAGTTTTAACCAGGGCAGACTGACATAAAAAGCCTGACTGTCAGCTGAGCCCATACATTACACTATTTTTTATGGTCACCTGACTACACAGTTTTTTTTGGTTGGTGTTAATGAGGTAACTGATCAACTCACTTGAAAAATTATTTCCTATGCATGTCATAAAATCATAAACTAACCCCATAATCATGAGTCCTAAAAGCTGCCTGCTCACTGCTGGCACCCTGCCCTGGAGTTCAGAGAGCAGCCCCTCCTCTCTGCAGCTTTTAACCATCAACGGCCGGTTTAAACACCAGCACACATGCAGAGGCTCTGGAACATTCTGTCTGCTGTGTACTACGGCCCCTCTCTCTCGCCTGCCCTCTCCACTGAAGAACACACCCATAGCCGCTACACACATTCCATTGCAATGACATGTAGCACTGCAGCTCTGATAGCGGCTGGCCTGCTGGTCCCTCTGCAACTATTAACACAATGCAGCCTATCACACACTCGGAGCTTTCAGCGTGTGTTTTATGCATCTATCCATGTGTGTTAGGAATAAATCCACTGGACCAGCACAGAGTTGTGTGTTGTGCTCCAGTCAGTGGAGGCTATTTTTACAGAAGCAATTGAGGTTAAGAACCTTTGCTCAAAGGCACAAGAGCAGAACCCAGCCCCTTGGTTTTGCAAGCCCAGTTCCCCAATCCTGAGGTTTATGCTACAATTCTGCTCAACCCGAGTCTTCTGCCTGTCAGTAATGACGCCAAGGCTATAACCCAGTAGGACAACACAAAAACGACAGGAAATGTATTTTATAAATCTCCAACACATCACACATTTCAGGTTACTGAAACATTACCAGCACCCCTTAAACACAAATGTGAAATACTTCTGTCAGGCTTGTCATAGAAGTGGCGTTACTTGCTCTGTGCTCTGTCCACTTGCTCCCCTCCCCTGTCTTGATTAGCCTTTTTTCGCTACAACATGCCACATTTTATGACAGCGAAGCTGATATTTATAGACTCTCACTGTGTCCTGTGATTAAATCACTGAAGATAACTCGGTGGGAAACTGAGAAAGGGCGGAAATACCTGTGCCTTATCACAGTAATTTCAACAGTTACAGGGCTGGGCACCTAGGCAGTTCTAAACTCTGCATTGGATTAGGACAAGAAGTTAATTTAAGAAAACATAAGCTTTCAGAATATCACAAAAAAAACTGTCGCAGCCAATCAAAAACATAAACTAAAACTGGAATATCATCTTTAAAAACTCTATAAGGTGAATTATGCCTTTAAAAGACTCTTGCAAATGTCCAAACCTGCTTTATTTTCACTTGAAGAGGTGCAGGCACTACTGTGACTCGGGTCTCTTGGCTGAAACAATGCCTTTCTGGAATGAGATGCCTTCGTGCTGAGGAAATAACGTACACCCATGGGCGGGGTGCAGTTAGGAGGAAAAGGATGAGGTCACATCCCTTCCAGAGTTCCCAGGGGCATGGAGGCGTACAACATCCAACAGAGAACCGAAGAGGAGGCCGCAGGCTTTGAGAAATTTACTGGAAACGGTCAGTTCCAAGTGAAAGGGGTGCACAAGGGGCCATGCCTAAAAGGCGTTTCAGTAATAACTGCAGAAACATCTTTCCTTCATCAGTGTCAGCTCAATGCATGGCGTATACCCAGCATAATTCGAACAGCAGAGACGTGAACCCAATGCGGGATCCCCAAGAGGAGAGGCCGATCAATACTGAGCCCAATGACATCACATCAATCGTGGCATTTCTGTTGCAGTAAAGATGCATGAGGTTGGGCGGGTCAACTGATTACGCTCAGCATTCCCGGGATAAATGTTTCAAGCATGCAGAAAAAATTATGAACTGAACGGTTCCTTTTTGTGCAAAAGTATACACAGTTACAAGTTCAATTACCATGCAACTCAATTTTGATGCGTAGAAGACACACACATGCAACACTCAATCAGTAGGAGGAATATATCTGGCCCAATATAGATTTTGCATGATAATAGCAGAGAATATAAAACCACACCAATCAATTATTGGAACTTCACAGTAACCGTTAGCTTGTCGTAATCAAAGTTCGGAACAGACATTCCTGTTAAGTGCCTGTATGCTGAGAGTAGCACCAATGGAATCAACCATGAATGCTATAAAAATAAAAAAAGGTCTGCGGTTGTAGAGAAATGAGAAAGGACTGAAAATCGAATTAAAAAGGAGAGGCAGGCTCATGATCTCTGGCACTAGAGGCAGACGCAGTGCCCCTGCAATAACACAGCAGAGCAAGGAGGGAGCCAAGCATGAGTCCAGCCCAACGCATCTCCCAAGAAAGCTGACATGCTGGACTATCCACCCTCCGAGGCAGAATTTCCCCTCCCTGGACTACTCCTTACTCTGCATTCCAGAACATTCCATGCAACCTTACCTCTCGCAACTGCAAAAGATGCAAAAACCACCCAGCAAACAGACACACAGAAACACTCTGGAGCGATACTCAGTACCTTTGCTTTGCGTTTACGGGATGAGGGCATAGTGACTGGTGCAGGTGCTGGCTACAGAACTGTTAAATATGGAACAAATAGTCTAGCAAAAAATATATATATCTTTTTTTTTTAATGACACCAGTACCATTCATGATGATCCCACGCAAATTTAAAATGGCCACACACTGAATCATTCCAATCAGTGATTTGGCAGTTCGATAAAGAATATTTTGAAGAATGAGGATATATTTTGAAAATGAATCATAAAAACTCCAACACAATACTGGACAATAGCTGCATCGTCACTTTCTTTATGAAGTCTCAATATTATTAAGGCGCTCATCAATCTATACTACCCTTCAAAGATAAGTCACTATAATAAAAATATCTCCTGGATAATAAAAAATATTTTTCTCCTGGAAATCTGCAGCACTGCTGGTATGTTCACCTGTTCATCAGGACAGCATGCAGGGGCACTTAGAATGACAGACACTCTAAAATATCACAAAAGACTTAATCAGAGGAACAAGCAACCAGACAAGCGACAGATACAGCAAACAATGGCAGACCAAATAATTATTTTACGGAGTCTCTGGGTACGCCTAAGTTAACAAATCATTTTTTTAAAATGGCAAACTGATGTTAATATCAAGATAGAACGTTGTAGTAAAATATAAACTCAGAACTAGAGGTAATCTGCAAAAGGGACTAAGAGTGGGAGACGTACAGTCAAAATGAAGAATCCATGGCATGCCTAACACATGGCTATCTTTGGGTGCATGCCTTTGCCATTCCAGAAGAGCAGGGTGGAGCTCGGCTGAGACAGCTACAGGAGTGGACAGGGTGAGAGGGGACCAAGGGGTAGCTGAGCCCTTATACAACACATACGGCTTGCATTTAAAAATGCAGACATGGGCGCGACTCTCATTGCAAAAAAGTTTCAGGTATTGACCGTTAGCAAGCTACAGTGGCTAACTAACATTAGGCCTGCGGAGCCGTTATGCGCCTGGTGTGGTGGCATTGCTCTAACGTTAATTAGTTAGCTGCATTCAAAAATAATTAGATATGTTTAAGGTTTCCACTCTGCTCAACGTAATGCAGTATCGCTATAGTGTAGGTACGTTGCAGTATTTGTGCCATTGCGGTCATTTTGTGAACATCAAGGACTGCTGGTGGCTGCCTGCTAGCAGGGTAGCTAGCTAACGTTAGCTAAATACTAACCCTTATGATTATTGAAGTAATTAGTTCTACTACGTGGCTTGTTAACTAGCTGTGTTTGTTTTACAGTGACTTCACATTATCTGCACATAGCGAAAGCATAACTGTCAAAGAAATACGCTAATCACAATGTTATTGCTGGCTGGTTCGCTAGGCTGGTGGTCTCGTCAGCAGCTGTCTACGCCATTTGTCTTGGCCATTTGGTTCAATGAAATTCTTACCGGCGCTGGGCGGCTCCTCGACGCCTGAGATTTGACTGAACAACAATGGCTAGGTAGTATCTAGCTGCTTGCTAGCCAAGTCTGTCTCAGGAAAACGCATCTCTTCCAGGCAAGAACATAAACCAATATTCAAATATAGTAACTAAATTATGCGTCTTACATATAACGCAAATTGGCTAACAACTAGCTACCTAAATCAACCAAATTAGCATTATTTAACGTTAGCCAGCTAAACCTGACCAACGAACGCTAGTTTAGTACGTTACTTTAGCTAGCCAGTTAGCTCGATTGCTTGAAAGGACGTAAGAAGTATGCAGTCATCATTTAATATTAAGCAAAACATTCAAAGCTGTATTATTTTTGCAATTAGGCTATGAAGAATACACAATATATTACCCAATGCAGCACTAGTTTAAGTAAATACTGAATTATTCTTACCTAATCTGGAAAGCTTTCTCGCTGTAAACGACACAAAAAGGAGCGACCCCCGAATGCAGTCCTCTGCGCGGCTGTGATCCAGATATATTGCGCTGCGTGAGACGGTGACATCATCACACACCGCAGCAACGAACCGAACGAAAATCGGAAACTGACGAAAACGGTCGAATCGCACAATGCGGAAACGACCCCAAGTGCACACTGTGCTGAAACGTTTATTTTGCATTTGTTTTTCCAAAGCCATTTACTTTGCTTTTCGATCAACATTCACGCCAGAATGGGAACCAGAATTTGTTTAAAATGTAATTGTATGCCAGCTTGCTATTTATCCGGTACAATAAAGTGATTATAAATATTTGCAACATATTGTTTGTCATATTTTCATTCTAAAATCTATACCGTTTTAAATAACTAAAGTTAGGAATTGGCACCTGGTTTTAAATCTGTGCATAGAACACTCATGGATGGGAACCATTGTACACTGCTCAAAGAAATTAAGGGAACACTTAATCAACACAGTATAACACCAAGTCAATTAAACTTCTGGGATATCGATCTGTCCAGTTAAGAAGCGTAAACTATTGTGAATCAATTTCACCTGCTTTGGTGCAAATGAAAGTGACAACAGATGGACAGAAGAGGCAACAGCAAGACAACCCCCAAAATGTAAATGGTTTTGCAGGCCACCACCACAGACCATTTCTCTCTCCTTATCCTTCCTGATTTTTCTCTAGTTTTGCATTTTGCTAGTGCCCTTGTCACTACTGGTAGCATGAGACGGTACCTGCAGCCCATTCAGGTTACACAGGTAGTCCAGCTCCTCCAGGATGGCACATCCATATGTGCTGTCGCAAGAAGGTTTGCTGCGTCTCCCAGCACAGTCTCAAGGGCATGGAGGAGATACCGGGAGACGGGCCATTACACGAGGAGAGCTAGACAGAACCGTAGAAGGGCAACAACCCAGCGGCAGGACTGACATCTGCTCTTTTGTGCGAGGAGGAACAGGAGGAGCACTGCCAGAGCCCTACAAAATGACCTCCAGCGGGCTACTCATGTGCATGTTTCTGACCAAACTGTCAGAAACAGACTCCATGAGGGTGGCATGAGTGGGACCTGTGCTCACAGCCCAGCACCGTGCAGCACGATTGGCATTTGCCAGAGAACACCAGAATTGGCAGGTTCGCCATCGGCACCCCATTCTCTTCACAGATGAGAGCAGGTTCACACTGAGCACATGTGACAGACGTGAAAGAGTCTGGAGACGCCGTGGCGAATGTTATGCTGCATGCAACATCATCCAACATGACCGGTTTGGTTTAATTGACTTGGTGTTGTACTGTGATGATTAAGTGTTCCCTTAATTTTTTTGAGCAGTGTATTTTGACATACCTTGATATAGCTCACACCCATAACTTGGGTTCTCATTTCTTTTTGATACCCACTAACTTACTTTCCATGTCTTATTTGACATAACACATTAAGGGAAAACTCAGTCCGAATTGATTGAATTCAGTTCTTCAAATAACTGCAGAACACAAGCACCAACCCTGGTGGCTTAGCCCTTCCATTTGAGAAAGCAGTGAAGCTTTAGAGCCATTTCTTTCTCATTGAGTTCTTTGTTTGGCATTTGCCAGCAGCAAGCGGAGGCCTGAACGGTGCTGCGGAGGCCTGAACGGTGCTGCGGAGGCCTGAACGGTGCTGCGGAGGCCTGAACGGTGCTGCGGAGGCCTGAACGGTGCTGCGGAGGCCTGAACGGTGCTGCGGAGGCCTGCATGGTGCTGCGGAGGCCTGAACGGTGCTGCGGAGGCCTGAATGGTGCTGCGGAGCCCTTTATTGTCAAACTGGGCATTAATAGCACAAGAAAGTGCTGACTGAAGATCAATATTCCAGAATTATTCTGTTCAGGTGCAGGAAGGCTTGTCACTGCTGAGACCTTTCCCCCTTGAGAACAATTTATTGACCCACAAGAGCCCTGAGTCAGAGAAGCAAGAAACAAATCTCAACAGAAAATTATGCATTTAGTTTGCATATTTAATTCTCGCACTATATATAAAATGTTATGCATCTATATACAAGGCTTTCAGGTAAATTATTCTTTGGACAATTATATTACACAACATAATGAATAGCTTATAACTAATGTACAGTTTTATATCACAATAACATACTTGGATATGATGTAGTATGTATTAATCTGTGACACAGTATGGCTTTAGTAGAGAAGATACCATGGTTTATGGGAATAATCGATTTTAAAAAAAATCATTAAAAATGTTAAACAACGTAGGAAAACAGGGTGCAAGGATATTTTGCAAACTGAACGAATGGCATTCATTAAAAGGTCTAACAGGCAACGGTCTACTTTTGAATACATCTAGTAATATAATATTCCAAAGCAAACTTGCACTGCACATACTTCAAGTTTTATCAAGAATAAAAATGAGGTTAAGACAAAGTTCACGTCTTCAGATGAGTTTCATGTAATTCATCAAACACCGACACAACCCCACCCTTACACCATAAATGTAATTTTACCAAAGTTCTTCTGAGAAGGAAAAAATCAAGTGCAATTTAAAACCCTCAGTTAATTCTCTATGCATGACACAGCCACGACCTTGCCCAAAAACACAGTAATAACATGAGCTAGGCTTTCTACATGTTACATCCATGATGAGTGTATGCAAAATAAAAACTGCATGAATAAATTGTAACATATACACTGCAGATACATTTCTGCCATACAATTGTTTCTGGACGGAATTAAACATCGTCAGTTCCTCTTGGGAGGCTGGGCGTTACTGAGATGAGGACCGTCATTCCTCCAGCTGTGTTGACCAGATATTCTCAGTTATGGGCGTTTCCTGTCCCTCCCTCCCTCAGCGATTCAAGTCCTCCAGAACGAGGAACTAAGCTGACCTTTCGGGGGTGGAATCTCTTTGCGCCTCAAAGAACTCTGTGGGGAGCAAGAGACATGAGTATGAGGCACAAAATATTACCCCTCAATTTATAACATGCAAGTGCTGTGACAACCAGAAATTATTTTTGCAGCTGATAAAGAGTCCAGTAAGTTGTTCATGCAATGAAGTCTGAATAGTATTATTCCAGTTATGCGGTCCGCAAAAAAGCTACAATTGGAGAAGTTGGCTCTTGATTGGTTATACACCTTTAATCCCAAACTGGAAGTTAAGAGTAATGATCATACATGCAATAAATCAAAAGACATGGCCAGCAGGCTTTTGGGGTTCTAACCTCGAGAAACTGCTTCAGTCTCATCACAGAGCCCATCTGACCTGTGCTGGTCACTGCCTCGATTCTGAGGGGAGGAATGAGAGTGAATCTGAATCAGGACAGGCATCTCTTTCACAGTGGGCTGTAATTATAGACTCAAGCCCCAAGGAAAGCTTAACAGAATCATAAGACTAACGTTTGTTTTGAATTCAGAGAATTATTAAATCTCATAATAAATGCAGACTAAATACTGGCGAGTCAAACTACACGTAATATTAAATCGGTTACTTTGACTGATAATGGAAGACCACGCCAGTCGTGCAGGCTGAGAAACCTTTGCACTGCCCAAATGTATCCGATACCTGGGAAAGTACTCCTCCTTAATGAGAAGGATGAGTTTCCAGAATTGTCCTTGGTACTGCTTCATCAGGGCGTGGCCGCACACCTGCAGAATGTAGAACTGGTCAGGTATTTCCAATCTTGTAAACGGAGTGAAAGTAAAAGTCTCTGAAACCACACCTACCTCCAGAAAGTCAAAAAGAAGGGTGGCTGTGACATCAGCCAGGGGCTCCATGTTCAACATTTGGGCCAGCCAGCGCCAGCCATTGTTCAGGCCATGAGGAGCAGGCTACACAAAAGGTTGGGAGGGGGGGACAAAAGCCAGTTAGTAAAACAGGTAACGCCACCTTGTTAATCAATTCAGAATTTAAACAATTATGTATACTCGGGCATTTAAAGCCTACCCCTTGTTTGTTATAGGGCCATCTCAGCTGTATAATGGCAGCATAGAGTCGGATCATCCCTGACATTCTTTTAAGGAAGCTGTCTTGAGCTTCCACACCTGAATCATCCACTCGGTATCCCAGGATCCTGTAGGAGAGACAGAACATCCCACAGGACTTTGTGATATCAAATTTTCTATAAATCTATAAAAGTACTACCCAAAGTTGTCCAAATTAAAGAGTACAGTACTGGTAAAATGCACAGCTCTCACCTCTGATAGTCTTCCACAGATGTGCCATCCTTCATGGGCGGGTAACAGGGCACAGAATAAGGGCACTTCTTGTGCAAGTGGGCCAGGATGAGGTCCCCAACCTTGGGGTGCAGGTCCCACACCCCAGAGGCCACCACAGCGATCGGGAAAGCCGCCTCATGGTGTGAGGCGACCTCCTCTTCGCCTTGTTTCTGAGAAAGCATGGAAACAAGACTCAGCATGACCTCATGACCTCAGCAAATCCAACATCCATAAATTATTAATTCGCTTATCTTCCAACTTCCAAAATGGTAAATGCACAAATATGCACTTTGCACCATCAATTTGGTTGACAATAAATAAAATGTTTACAGCTTTGACTACCCAACTGTGATTTACGATTAACATTTGGAAATGCTGAGTTTGATGCACTTGTGAAAACTCTCCCAATGAGATTAGGGTGTAGTGAATAGTTTTGTTTTACATTCATAAGCAGACAGAATAGCTCACCACAAACTTCTCTGCCAGTTTGTAGCTGACAAAATCCAGGCCGTGTGGATGCTGAGTGGCGGAGATTGACTTGCCCCCTGAATGTACTGAACGTCCAGATAGCAGCTTGTCAATCTTGTCAAAGATTTCCCTCAACTTGGATCCTAACGACACAAACACATCACACGGCAGACAAACTCAGCTTTGGTGAGCAAACTGATGGTCATCCATTACTCTCCCACTGTATAAATAATAACAATGGATTGCAGTTACATGACTCATCTCAAAGTACTTAATAGTGCCGTCACACTGTCAGTGCATGCACACCTACCTGAGGTTCTGGAGATCTGGCTGACAGGGATTGAGGCTGCCTTCTGCAGCTCCATCTTTAGCCTTTTATTCTGCTGCATGGGGAGACATAAGTGAAAACAGAATGAGCACATTAACTCACTCAATGCCAGATTCCCTGCAGTGCCTAGCCAATATGGCTACTAGCATTCTAAACTTTAAGATTGATCCCGGCAATATTCAAACCTCTAATAAGACGTTATTTTACCTATAGAACAAAATTACTTGTTAATCATTTGTGATGTGTAATAGTGAAAAGCTTTCAAACAAAATCAGCTCTTGCTTGAGAGATTTTAAGTTGGACACAGCTGGACAGTTTGACAGTTGGGCTGCACGATTATGGCAAAAATTATAATCACGATTATTTTAGTCAATATTGAGATCACGATTATTTAACACGTTCATTCATTGGTTTTCGGAAAACATAATACTTTTATTGCACTATAACATTTTTAATGAACAGAATAATGCTTACATTTTCACATTTTCTAACCCTAACCATCTCCTGCGAGGGAGGTAAAATAGGAGTGCTTTATTTGATATAGAACACCTGAGAAAGTCCAGTAAAGTAAGTTTCATTCGTAAACAGACTGTCTTCAAAATTGTCACTGGATTATTCTTGTTTAGTAATCGTGGAAAGACAATATTTATATCACGATTAAAATTTGATTAACTGTGCAGCCCTATTTGACAGTATGTGTTTGGACACACCACAACCACAAATGCATTGTATTATTTGAGTAGATGGACAAACAAACTGAACAACTACCTACTGTATGTGACCTGCTTCATCATTTTGAGTCGCTTTTTACTCAGAAACGCATCATCTTTCTACTCCAAATATGAAGTGAGATATGCTCATTTAAATCTTGACTGTTACCAAACCGTGTTTTTTATTTATTCAAATAAATAAGAGCTGTAGCAATTTGTCGAGTTTGTTACAGTTTGTTGGCCGAAACTGATAGCTACATTTTCATTGACATAACTCCTTTCTCTTACTTTAGCACAACATCATAAAGAAATGGGGGGGGTGGGCTCTCAAGCCTACCTGGTCTTTGGTGTTGTTGAAGTCTTCAAATGACAGGGCACACTGGTTGGCAGAGGCTTGCAGCTCCTGGTACCATTTGAGAGTGCCTTCTTCTGCTTTTGTCTGCAGCCCTACAAGACCAAGAGTGTCACTCAATGTTTAGAGCTGAACCGCTCCTTCATTCCCTCAGAAATCAGAGCATGCTCTCCCCTCAACAGTCCACCTTACATCCCTACCCTTTTTTCTCGCTTTCTCCTTGGCAGAGAGAGCAGCACTTTTTTTCTGCTCCTCCAGCTGAGCCTGCAGCACTGCCTGCTTCCTACGCTCCTTCTCCTCTTCCTCCTCCTTCCTCCTCTTCTCCTGGGCCTGGACGGCATCCAGCTGCATGGCCCGTACCAGTGCCCTCATGTCCTGTAAGGCACGGTCAGCCACGGCCATATCCTCCATGCTGGGAAACTGCCCCTGTGAGGATAGGGATAAAGGCCAGGGACCCAGAGACACAGGTACATCACACACTCACATCTACGCTCTTCATTAAAACAGACTGCATTTGCACATGTGGTGGCCTTCGTTTATCAGATTTGGCTTCTCTACACCAGGGATAGACAACCATGCCCCTGGAGTGTAAGAAAGCTTTCAGATTTTTGTTCCATTCTAACTACAAAATTGGCTCAATTATTTGGCTGAATAAATGCAGATGACCATGTGCTAAAGTACTCAGGGTTTCACCACTCAGACTCTTAAAGGTCACTCCCAATATTCTATCAAGAGCTTGTTTGGAACAAAACTAGAAACATCTCTGGCACTCCAAGCCCAGGATTCCCTTGCCTTAATATCATAATAAAAATTGTTTTAAGAAAAAACAAAACAAAACAGTACTTTCCAGGTCCAATGTGTTGGAGAGCAACCATTTACACGGGAATAAAGAGGAGCACAAGTCGTACCTCAGCTGTGGTGCGCACAACCTCTGAAACCTGCGAGCAGAGCTGGTTGCCACGAGTGAGGTAGGACACCAAGTCAAGGGTGGGCGTGGCCTGAGATGGAGTGGAGGGCTCCAACAGCTGGTTGAGCTGCAGAACCTCCTCCTGGATGGCATTGAGGGTGCGCAGACTCTCCCGGCCTTCCACCTGCCGCTGCTTCTCAAGCTCCGCCTCCCGTAGGCGCTGCTGCTCCGCCTCTCGCAACCGCAAGTTCAGGATCTGCAGGCAAAAGAATGCACAATGAGCTGGGACAAGAGCGGAGACGCCTCAAGAACAATAACAGAGTGTGTGTTGCGTAGTATAATGGTTAGGAACTGGGCTTGTAATCTAAAGGTAGCAGGTTCGATTCCCAGGTAGGACACTGATCTGGTACTTAACAGAATTGCTTGAGTGTATACCCAGCTCTATAAATGGATACCAAGTTATGCAATCACTGTGGATAAGGGTGTCTGCTAAATATCAGTAACATAATGTAATGTATTTTGGAAAGCCCGCTGATATTTGTAGGTCCACTTTATAAATGCAAAACAATATCCTCTGTAAATTTCAAGAGTGCACACAACGTTCACATTTCCTCCAAAGCTCATTTGCCATTTTGGTTTCCACTTGCTGAGCTGTGCAGTCAGAGGACAGCACTTTATGCAAAGATCGCACTAGTAGACTGCAGGCACCCAATTGCAAATTGACCATAGGAGTCGTTGGCGTGCAATGAAATTAGGAGGAGCCTACCGAATTAAATCCAATTGTGCACTATATTCAGGTGCTGGCAGAGTCAGAATTTGATACCATACTGTGGGATGCTTTACACACTGAAACCCAGTGTGAGGACGACGAGCTGCCCAGCAGCCCCTCAAATGCGTGCATTCAAAAACAGTAGGCAAGCCTGCGATTATTAAATTGCTACGACTGATGAATCTAAAGAAATAAAATTAACCAACTCAGTCTGACAGAGCAAAATAAACTGTGTAGATACAACACAAGCAGTACCTTCATCCTGTGTCTGAGCTCCTCCTTTAGCTTCTCCTGGCGCCCAAGACTCTCCTGCGTCCTGTTATACCAGATATAAAAGCCAAATCAAATCACCTCATTTGACATCTACAGGTAAATTAAAGCATATGGTCCAGAACAATGCCTACTCTTTGTCAATCATGTCACGCATGCTCTGCTCCTCTTGTCTCTGCTTTAACTCCATATATTCCTCAAAGCGCTTAAGCTGCTCAGACTCACGGCTGGCCACAGCTTCCACCAGCCGCTCCTGCAGCTCTTGCCTAGCACTTAACTCTGCCTGTGATAAGGGACACAACAAGAGGAAGGTCATAATTATGGTCATAGAAATCTTTTTTTTTTTTTTACATAATTTTTTTTAAATAATAGCTTTCAACATAAGAGGGAGACACACTGATGTTACTTACAGAATGACAGCGTTTGGATATCCATACACATGTAGTCAAGTTAAGTTACACTAAAAATATTCCCCAGGACATTTTGGCAATTTTCTCATTTTTCATGACTTTTCCATGACTGGAAAACAGCATTTAAAAAATGACAGGTGTTCCAGGACATGTGGAAACCCTGAGTTAGAAGATAATCAACATACTCCCTCTAATATTTAGAGAAATTTGCCTGAACCAGTTTATTTCAACCATCATTCATCCACTGGTTCACACCACTCAACATTGGCTCAAATAATTCTAGACTGTACAGAATTCCACCCAGCGATATTTATAGTTGTTATGTAACCGTTTCACATTGGGTAAAATTGATTCAAACAGCTACACAAAGAACCCAACTAGCCATAACACAGCAGCAGACAAGCAATGGCATGAGATGCCTGACCTTGGCTTTAGCACGATGCTTCTCCTCACAGACACGGATGCAGCCTGCCATCTGAGTCGCCCGGGGTGACAGCAGGGAGATGGTGGGGGGTGGACTTGGGCTGAGGGCGGCATTGAGCTCTGGGCTGGGTCCACGAACTGTCTCCTGACCATGTGTGTTCTGCTGGAAAGGGAATAAGTTTGAGCTTAAAAAACACATTCCATTGATTACTTTACATTCACCCCAAAAGTATAAAATGTAAAGCCTAAATGAATAAGCACGATTAGCAGTGACAACAAAGAACAAGGAGGATGTGGATTGTGTGTTGTGCTCAGCTCAAAGAGGGGGTTTAAAGTTGTGTTTTCCTGCATAAAGCACAACAGACCACAGATCTCACCTCTTCTTCCTCAACCTCTGTACTAGAGGGGAGAAGAGGGGAGGCGAGGGGAGACTGGGGAGCTGGGGCGAGGAGAAGAGGGGAGGCGAGGGGAGACTGGGGAGCTGGGGCGAGGAGGCGGGGGCTGGTTGGCGCAGAGCTGGACACAAGGACATCCTCAGATAGGCCTGGGCTGGAGTCGCGGGAGGGAGAGCCGAGGGAACAGGTCTTCTGCAGGGGCCGGGCACTCAGTCGTTTCAGGATCACCCCAGAAAGAGGTGACAGGCTTGGTGGAGCATTACACTCAGACAGAATATCCTGGTGAGGGGAACCGGCCCATTAAATCATGACAAGAAATTTGTTATGTGATCTGACTCACACATTTCCCTCAGTCCAGACAAACAATAATTTTCTATCAACAGTTCCTAACAGGTGAAACGTGTACATTTCCTTGATTCGGCTGGGCAAATAAAGTACTGTAGTTAATTTATTTTGTGTCACAAATGGTGACTATGGTCAACCACCACAACTGGTGACTCAGTAATGAGTAACGTATACACAGCTCTGGAAAAAATTAAGAGACCACTGCAAAATTATCAGTTGTCTCGTTGTTATTTTGGTTCTGTACTCTAACGCTTTGAGTTTGAAAGGATATAATGGTTGAAGTGCAGACTGTCAGCTTTAATTTGAGGGTATTTTCATCCATATCGGATGAACCGTTTAGAAATTATAGAACCTTTTGTACTTTATTTTTTACATTGTTAAATATTGGACAGTTTAACAATGTAAAATAACGTAATCTCTTAAGTCTCTTAATTTTTTTTCCAGAGCTGTAGGTATTTGAATTTTGCTATAGGACAGTCAGTCAGTCTTGGATAAGCAACGTTAGCTAACAAGCTAACATACGTTAGCACAGCATGGAATGCAACCTCACGTTTTAAGCCAACTTAACCTTCACTAACGACTGAGTATCTCGAGACTCAGACATTAGTGAACAAGGAATGTTGCTATTCATTAGCTGCTATTTTAAATATAAACAATAAATAGCAACTTAACCTCCTAGCTGGAAAACTTAACTATAATTTGGTGACGGCCGTCAAACATGCTATGGCTTGTTAGCTAGCTAAGTTACCTAGATAAGCAGTAGAAACTCTCACTCACCTCCCCATCTTGTGCCCAATACGTGTTGTATTTTAGTTTCCCTTTCGGGGAATTTTTCAAGGCGTCAAGCGTTTCCCACCTCCGACTTTCAGCAGGCATTTTGGAGGCACAACAGGACTGTGGTTATGCTTAAAAACAAGCCTCTGTCTGTGTACCACTGTGCCGCATTGAGAAGGCGGCGATAAACCAAATATGGGATTCTGCGAGTATTTCCGTTTCCGGGCAATGCACTGTTGAAGCTGGTTCAGCCAAAGATGGTGAAACAACTCACAAGATACACGTTATAAACTGGCAGTCAGGCACTGGATATGGTTGAGAACAATCCATTTATAAATTTATATTTATATTGATATTCAAGCAGCATGCAGGGGTTGAGACACAAAAAGGGCTTGCTCAAAATTAAGCTTGAATTTATGTTGGTTGTTTAAAAAAATGTATAAAAGTAGAACAAATTACAATTATTCAAAATAAATATTAGTGACATTTGACAGTAAACCATCTCACTTGTGACAAGGTTGGAAAAAATCCCATTGTTCAAACCAGTAGACGGCATCATATACATAACACATTTCGCGCGGACAGAAAACACTACCTCTCTCGACGCCACCCATTCCCTTGTTCGATTTATCGCTGCTCTGGGAGAGTTGCATCAAAGGAGCAACTAGTATGATCAGTTTCCTGAATTTAAAGGTTGTTACGTCCACTGTACATAAAGTTGGTCGTTGCAGTCCTTACAAATATGACTAATATTTTACCCGAAAAGTTTAAGAGTTTTTATAAAGATAGACAGTTATTATAGTATAAACAGAATTAATTTCAGTCCAAACTTTCGGCTAGCTCTCAAGATTTTTGGGTCAGAGTATGCAAGGTATTTGCAGTGAACCGATTTAAGGTTTTGGTGCCATCCAAATTAAATAGCTTATATGAACGTAATGATCATAACGTGAACTACATTTGATATTTGGCTGACTAGTTATCCAGAGGTGGCAGTAGGAAAGGTTATATTGGGAAGATTGGAATATTGTATTTTTTAAATTTTAGTTTTGTTCCAAAAAAAAAGAAAAAAGTTCAGATCCTACGCTGATAAACACGATGTCAAAATGGCCATTTTTGAATGAAGGCTTTATTATTATACATACATACTTGTATACATTTTATGTCACCTTCATAACAGTGTAAATTTAATTGCTGTAAACATCCTTGTCATATTAAAATACTATTAGAAAATAATAAGACAAACACTTGAAAGCCTTTTTCTAATTTACCTTCATCAATATTACCTTCATTGTAAAAATTATTAGCAAATATACTTGGAAACAATAAGCTGAAGGTGACCTAATTACTGGTATCACAATTAAAATAGATAATAAATGTTCACCAAATGACAGACAACGTCCCATAAACGAGTTTCTGATAATAGCATGCAATAGATATGTTTTGTTTTTAAATATTGCCAAGCAGATAGGTAGAGGACTGGAGTGTAACATTCAGTTGTATGAAAATCTTTGGTTCAATAAAGTACTTGGACAAAGAGATCTCCCATGAGGCCCACTTTTTAAAATGCTTTTTCCCTCTTCTCACAATTTGCGTGATCACATTCATAGACAGCGCTCATTGCAGAAAAGTCCACAATCGAGGAGTATGCTCTCCACTTTTTGTCAAACTGCAGACTCCAAGTTTGGCTAGCATAAGCATGAGTTGAAGGAAGACACTTCATGTGCAGCTCAACAGGCAGTCCCTATAAACCAGTGGAGGTCACTAGTGAGTAACGAGATGGTGTAATCCCGGCCGACTGAAACACTTCCCCGGGCAATGTTAGTGGCAATTGTGCAGCACCTTGCATCAGCACATGATCTGAATCCAAAACCACACCTTGGGGCCCATCTATGCACTAGAACTTTGCCTTAACGGGATGGGCGCCCAGCAGCCTCTGAATTTGTACTTAGGTGTCTGAGTACGTATGACTGGCAATGCTGTAATGTAATACATTATATATCTTGAATGACTAACAAGAGTGCAAGCAAAAATAATCAACTGAATAACAAGGAAGGCAGGGAGCAGACGCGGTTCCACAAGTGGAGAAATGGGAAAGGGAGTGTCCATTCAGAGAGGGGACAGGGGCCGCAGAATGGAGCTGCTTAATCCTGAGTCACGAAAAACATTAGCGTAAGAGGCCTTGAGGAAATCCACGTAATTCTGCAGACTTCGATTGGTGCTGTCAGACTGCTCCAGGCGATCCTTCACATCTTGCAACCGCGTCTGGTGCCGACGTTCTATCTGCATGAGCAATGACCACATACACACACAAAATGCACATTCATTCACACTTCCCCACATCTCAGCGGCCTGGTTTTCATCAAGATTTTCAAAACAGTATTGCCATATGAAAACCATTCTAGATACAATTACTGTATAGTATAACATCTCTCAATCAAAATTACTTTCCTCCAAATCTATTAGAGATTAAAGGTTTAAATATGCAGTTTGTTGTGTGTGGACAACATATGTTTAAATTCATACGGTTTGATAAGTTCTTCTCTGTCTTTGCATGTCATTGCTACTAGGTGTAAGAGGAGTATTCTTGTAACGAGACGCTGCCTAATTCTTCTAAAACAGTATAATTCTATAAAAGCTGCTGTGCAAGTTAGACATGATTTATATACGCTCACATCCTCTTTGGTGCGACGCAGCAGGTTGAGCTCGGCTTGGGTGCGACTCAGCTGTGCCTCCAAGTCCAGAACCTTAGACTGGGTTAACCGTTCTTTGGAGGTTGCTCGTTCCAGGGTCTGATCCAGCTTTAATTCCAAACAAAAATATTGTCATTCAGAACATTTATTTGCAGAAAATCGGTCAAAATACTAAAAATACACAGTTATACATTGAATAATGCAAACATCATGTTTATATCCATAAACAAAGAATTAAAATAACAATGTTCGCTTAGAAAGGGTTCAACAATTAATATTTGCTGGAGTTCTTATTCAAAAATTATGGGGTGGTCTCTTCATTTTTACCAGAGCTGTAGATGTCCCGCACTCAAAACTGTGTGTCAACTGCAACACAAATTTGTTGACTGAACAGAACATCACAGCAAAAAGAAAAAACCTTCAAGTGGGAGGTCTAACACCAGGACGCATTTCAACCTTTTATGAGTTGGCATTAGACAAGAGCAGAGATCAGACTGGGCAACAGAGTCCAGTTCACATTGTTCCTCTTCACTAAACACACCTGCAGCTGTGCATCAAGAAAGGCCCCCTCCAGCTTGTGTGCTAGGACACTGCACTCCTGTGACCTCTCCTCCAGGTGCAGCTGGCTGCTGTGGATTGTGTCCTCCCGTTTGGAAATCACCTGAACCAAGTCTCTGTTCTGACCGTTGGTCTCCTCCAGCTTCCTGTCATGGATGGAGAAAATCACGATTGACATGAAACAGAGGAACTAATGTTTGAAAATTAGGTAAATGGAAATAAGTTAAATAATCACAATTTGCACAAATCTTACCCAAACATCTTGACAACATTAAAAAAATAAAAATTAACCATTGTCATATGTTAATTTAAATGGTCTCATACCAGAATTAAGGCTTCCCAAACAAACCAATCAAGTAACCTGACTAAGCTTTTTTCTGAACAATTCAAGGCAATTTTATTAGTGCTCCAATGCAAATTTTCTGTGTCACTTTTATTGAAAAAGAACTATTGCAACACCCCCCTCAAGTATGCGTCATAGCTGTGATGTTACAGACCTTTCTAGATTCTCCATCCTCTGCTTCAAGTGTTTGTTTTCCTCCAGCAGTAACAGGTTCTTCTCTCGGATAGCCTCCATCCGGCTGCCATGCTGCTCCACCTACAGACAGCACACACAGGTATTTCACTATTGCCAGTTAAACTTGATCACCTTTTATGGGGTCAACAAAGAAAACTTACCCAGTTTCTCCCCAACTTTGCACAGAAAATTGTTAATTGGTTTGGTTGGTTTACGTGTTGGTTTATTGATTAAATGGTATATTTAGTGAAAGACAAGCTGTGCACTCCAACCTTCAGGCGCACGTCAGAGAGGGCGCTGCTGTGCTCGCTGCTCCTCTTCTCCTGCTCATGCACCTGCTCCTCCGCCTTCCACAGCTGCTGCTCTGTACGCTTCAGCAGCTCAGGCAGCGGCTCCAGCTCCGCCAACCGTCCCAGCAGCTGCCTCCGCACCACCTCCACCTCCCGGTCCAGCTCCGCCCGTACCTGCTGCAGCTCTTTGTCTGCCAGCTCCAGCTTCAGGCGGTACTCGTCCACCTCCATACGGGTCTTATGCAGCTGCGGCACAACATGGTAGAAGACCCAACAACTTTAACAAAATTAATCATTGGTTGTGCTGTTCTAAAAAGTATGAATCTACTGGCTCTGGATTCAATTAACCTTTGTGTCTTCAGAAAAGATGATGATCGAGTTTTGATGACTTTTGCTTGAAAAATATGATTTTCAAATTCAGTTTGATTGGCAGTGTAGAGTGCCAGGCAGGTAAAGGCCAGTTTATAGGCCAGCGACAGTGTGTCGCTCGACTGAAATCGCAGAACTTTCATGAACATTCTATTGTCGCTCTACATACACTGTGGTCGTTGTCGTTCGCAAAAAGTTTTTTTTGCTTCACCCCTTTTTTGTCGAAGGCCGCTGAAATAAAGTTTATAAATGTCCACTTCGAGGTTACCTTATTGTTTGAAATAGGCTATCATTCACCGCATCTTTCATACACTTAGACTATGTGGGTTTTGAACGAGGTGGCAAATAATAAAACGTTTGTAATTAAACCTCAACATTGATGCAACTCCTCATATTAAACGTTATTTAGTAGAAAAACACGGAGGGCATAGCCTACGTTAGGGATGTAAATAGCTAGCCTACAAGACGGGACTCATTGGGGAGCAGCCTACAATGCTCTAGTTAGAAAAATAAGGTTCAAGAATGTGGAGTAGCCCATTTCACTCACTAGGCTACATCAGAATGCCACAAATCAGATGACACTCCAGTCGTTGCACGTTTAATCTGGCAAATCTAAATTACTGTTCAAGCAAATAACTTCAATGCACTACAACAATGCACTACAACACTACAAATGTGTAGTCAAGCTACAAATGTGTCTTTGTAACCATTCACAATAGCCTAGACTAATAGGTTATTGGTAACTAGTAACATCGGAAGCGAGCTGCTTCTCGTTTTCGATTGTAACGTTTTCTCAACAGTCTAGCTCAGTATCAATCGGTGAAATTACATTGTTATTATTATTAGACTATTAATAATAATAATAATCATACTAAATTGTGCTAATTTATAATGCTATTCACACGCTTGCTAGTTAGGTCATCTATGGGTAGATAGGCCTACCCTATGGCTGCACTTAAAAGTTTTCCAACAAAAAATCTGTCAGAGTCCATTAACAGTTAGCTTATGTACTAGCTAGTAAGTTGACAGCTCGACCAAAGCCTTCGCTGTTCAAGACAAACGTTACCATAACAACAGAGGGTCAAAGTTGAAGTATAAACCAAATGTCGCTGCAACCAGCGACATCCATGGCACGTCGTCAGTCACAAGAACACACTGTCGCTGGACTATAAACTGGCCTTATGAGTTAAATCGTAGCAGGTTAAATCATTAAATCAAGTAAATCACGTGAGTCACTGCCATTGCGCACTTCAAAGAGGTAATTAACCTGAACCGCTTAACCTGAACCATAAGTCTATCCACCTGTATACATTTTAATGCTTAAAATTCTAAATTGTGTAACTGGTCTGCTTGCTAGGTATATTATTTATAGAGTAATGAACCATTCTCCACTAGAGGATAATGCACAGTAAGGGCAGTTCTGTTCCCTCCTGCTACGATTCAGTCCATGCACATGCATTTTGTTGTGTGCCGTTTGGTCTTGGGTATGTTAGTATCTGTCACTGTGAGGCACCTGGCTTTTATAGCTGTCCACTAGAGTCTCATACTGCTTCACTGAGGACTTCAGCTGCTCCACCTCTGACTGTGATAAGCCCTGTTTTTCCTCCATGGCTGACTGAGTGGCCTGGGAGGAAGGACACAAGGGAAAAACAAGCGCAAACAAAATGAAGACCTTTTCCTTTTACCACAATCTTCAGCTTCAGTGGTCAAATTATGTCATGATTGTAATTTCAAGCAGACCTACAGAGAAGGGCAGACATACCAAATCTATCATAAACAGCTACTTCAAGATTAACAAGGGTTGTGTTGCCTTCTCAAGAAAAGCATGTTAACTAGCTAGCCAAATCTCCATCAATTGTCCTAAAGTATTGTCACATCAACGAGAGCAAATTGTCCAGATATGTACATACATCATTTCCTCACATGAAACAAATCAAGACTAGCAAAAATAAAATAATCACACCATGCTTCTAGATCTCAAAACTCAAATAATAATGCGCATATGCATTACATAACACAATTATACATAACACAAAAATATGAATTATAAAAAATAATTTAACATTGTATTAGTGAGGTAGTAAAGGACAGTGCGCTTCTCTTTGAGTAGCCATCACAAATAATAACTCTATCGATCACTTTAGTTCACAGAGCAACACAGATAAAACTGACACCTTTATAAATAGCAGACAGCAATGCAGAGCTCTCTTCCTGTATAAGACCCCTTTGACACTGACGCAAGCCATGCAACTGAAGAAGGTGAAGGTTCAACTGACCTTAAGCCTCTGGTTCTCCAATCTGGAGGCAGTGCTGTCGGAAGTGAGACGATGGAGGCGTTCGAGCAGCCCCTCGGTCTCAGCCCGGGCCTTGTCCTCTACACTGTGCAGCTGATCAGTCAGGGATGTCATCTGGCTGTACAGACACAACACAGGCAACACTTTCAAACAGTACATCGCCCTCAGCACTGTGCACTCTATATTACATCCGCATCGCCAACGTATAGCAGAACACCTTAAAGTGATAGCCTTTAGCAAGCTGTATTTTTTATTGTTGTTGTTGTCGTTATCCACCTCAAAACTCCCAATAAGTTGTAGAGATAATGTCAGCAAAAACAGAATAAACTCTTGTTTGGGCAATCTCACACTACTCACCTCAATCATACCAACTTTTGACAAACGAAACTTTGGGCAGCTTTAGAATGACAGAAATGTATTGAAGGTAAAATCTCCAAAAAGCACTTGTACACGCATAGGACATTTACTTGTATATTATGTTACTGCAACGCCTCCAGCTTCCCCAAACAGAACACTGAATATCACACTCAATGACTGGCTTCTCTTACAAGTCCAAGCACTCACTTGCTGAGAACAGTGATCTCAACCTCCAGTTGACTCTTTTCCTTCACCTCCTGGGAGTGACGACCATGCCAGCTTTTCACCGCAGCCAGGGTATCTGCCAGCTGGGTCTCCTGCACAATCCAACCCAACACATAAGGGCAAAGGCTAAGCTCACACATGAACAACTGCATTTGCTGGAAAAACATTAAAAGTTTATATACAGAAAAAAAATTATACAATACATATTTGTTCTAAATATATTAAGGGGTTGTGGCACGCTTATCACCTTCCTAAAAAGTAACCCATTAGAAACAAAGGCTTCCAGGAGCAAAACCACATACGAGTACACTACCAGTCATGTGTGTGCATACAGACAGGTGACAAATTAAAGAAAAAACCCCTACAGTGAGGGGGTCCGGTGGCTCTGTTATGCTGTGGGAGGCATTTTCCTGGCATGGTTTGGGTCCACTTGTCTGAGGGAAGGGTCACTGCAAATCAATACAAAGTTATTCCGAGTGATCACCTTTATCCTATGATGAAATATTTCTATCCTGATGGGAGTGGTCTCTTCCAGGATGACATCCACAGGGCACAAGGGGTCACTGAATGATTTGATGAGAATCATATGCTATGGCCTTCGCAGCCACCATATCTCAACCAAATTGAGCACCTATGGGAGATTTTGGACTGACGTGTTAGACAGCGCTCTCCACCACCGTCATCAAAACACCAAATTAACCAAAATAATGGTGTTCCATCCCTCCAGTAGGGTTCCAGAGACTTGTAGAATCTATGCCAAGGCAAATTGAAGTTGTTCTTGCGGCTCGTGGTGGCCCAACACCTTACTAAGACACGTTGGTTGGTTTTCCCTTTAATTTGTCCCCCGTCTGTATAAAGAACAGTGAAACCAGATGGTAAAAGAAGGCATCCGGTTTCAGTGTTGGCCTCAGCCCCATTCGCCCACACCTTCTCTAGAAGCTGGGCATTAAGCTGCCTGGCCACGTCCTCTCCACGCTCTGCCCGCTGCTTCTGCATCTGCGCCTCCTGTTTCAGTGCCTCTTTCTCCGCCTCCAAACTCTCCTGCACCTCCTTCAGCTCCTTATTCTGCTTCTCCACCTCCTCTTGCTGCTGATTGACTGCCTGTTCAAGGGCCTGACCAAGAGGAGGAACACACACAGTGAATCAAAGGAAAACTTTATTAAACTTTAGTGTGGTTGGATGCAAAGAGAAAAGAGGCAGAGAACAAAACGAGGGCCTTTACTCTGATCTGGACGCTCTGACGGTTATTCTCTGCCTCTTTTCTACGTAGCTGGCCTTGGAGGTGAGCGCGGGTCGACTCCAGCGCTTTGGAAAGCTCTGTGGTGGTCTTCAAGTTCTCCTGCCAAGAGGATGGAGGTGGGGAAAGAATGTTAAAGTCCGTTTACGTAATAATAATGGATCGCATTCAATGCACCTTTTAAGTGCTTTACAGTTAAAGAAAGGCGGAACTTAACTCAACTAAAGATGAGCAATATAACATATGTCATGAATACAACATATGGCATGATTAAATGCATGAGACTAGCAGAGGTAACTGAAGAAAGTAGTGTCTCCTATCTTTGTTTTAACCTTGTATTTAATTTCATAATTAAAAAATAAATAAAAATCAAGAGCATGCACCTACATAATTAGGTCCATTCACTAGGGGGCACATGACTTGCATTATCATCCAAATCCCCTTGGGGGCACTGTAGGCATTGGACTGTCGCAATCACCGGACTAATGGAAGGAATGTCAAACATATCAGGACAAAATTTGATGCAATAATTATCGTTATCGCCATTTCACCTAGCCCTAAATTTGACGACCGCTCACTATGTAGTCACCAATGATCGTGTTGTACAATAAACCCATAACAAACTGTGCAGTACAACGCCCCTCTGAATGTACCTTCTCAGTCTCCAAAAGTACAGTGAGCTGACTGGCCACCTTCTCTCTGTCTTGGAGTTTCACCAGTAGATTCTGCAACAAAAACAGGAGTCTTAATGGACTCAGCGTCTGAAGCTCAATGCTAACGAAGGCCAGGTTCAAACTACAAGCGAATCTGTGCTGCTGGAGAGACAATGTAGACACAGCAAACTGAATATCACCAGGTGGCCCATCTATTTTAATTTGTAAAGCCCTCTGAATTCAATGTAAGAAGAGTGCATGACGGATGAATATTAATAATAATCATTATTAGTAATAAATCATTAAAAATGTGACTAGTATCATCCAAGAGCTGACTGTGGCCAAACTCACCACCTTCTCTGTCTCAGCGTCGGCCAGATTCTTCATAAGCATATCCTTCTGCTCAGACAGCCTTATGAGATCTGTCTGTTCAGCCAAAAAAAAACAATCCAACATATTTTTATCTGGCCAGAATTTCAGCTGGATAGACACACATTACTGCTTGTGATGTAATACTGGGCGCAGAGTGAATCTCACCTCGCGCATGTGATAGTCCCTCAGAAGGTGCCGCAGAGTGCGGTTTGTGCCCTCAAAAGTCTCCAGTTTCTGCATCAGTAGGTCCCTCTGCCTGTCCAGCAGGGTTGAGTCTGACCCCGACATCTGCTTCTCCTGCATAGACAGAGTATTCCGCTAAAACAGCTAAGAAATTTACATAACTATAAACATAGAAATAATTTCTGCATGGTTATGATCTACCAGAGAGGAGGGCTGAGGTACAGGGAAGGAGAACACTCTAAATATTCCTGTCCCAAATTTTCCTACAGCTGTCCATCTTCAAGACAACAATTAGTACCACAAAGTAACTAAGTTCATGAACTCTCTCATTGTAATTGTGTATTCCCCCCCCCCAAAAAAAAACAATTCCCAATCATACTGACTGCGCCTAGCGCTTAGATTCGTGTTTGCCTTTTTAGGATTGTTTTAACGCACTTGTTACTTGTTCGGAAATGCACTATGTACGTCGCTCTGGATAAGAGCGTCTGCTAAATGTCTATAATGTAATGTAATGTAATGTAATGTAATGTTAGTGGTCTTTTGAACAGTAGCTTTCACAACTATACACAAACAGCACCAGTCTGCCATTGCAAATAATGAAACCAAACATAGCGACTCTTTACTCAGGTCTGGTACAAACAGAATTGATCCCAGTGCTATCCCTCATCACTCACAGTCCTTATCTTCCCCACAGTGTCTTTCAGGGCTGACACCTGCTTAGCCGCCGCGGCCCCATCCGTCTCCGCCTCCACCAGCTTCCTGAGCAGCAAGTCCTTCTGCTGCAGCAGCATTTCGGTCTCCTGCCTGCAGGGATGGGCAGTTGTCTTTAACAACAATGTGGAAGCTGTGAGAACCATTTCCCAGCACCTGGTGATGAATTAGCCTGGTAATGTAATGTAATGTAATGTGGGTCTCAGCCGTTTCTTATTTGTTGAATTTCAAGCCACTACATCCGTTGTGACACCTACTCCTCATAGTCCTTCACAAAAAGTTATAAAATGTTATAAAATAATATACACTTGTATGTCAATGGTTACCCTCCAGAGGTCCCCATAGGCACTCCAACAGCAGTCGTGTCTAATCGTACAATAACATTTCTAATTAGTTGACCCAACATGGAGAGAGTCAGAGGAAGGAAAGTGAACATGGATGTAAGTTTAAATGCAACGAAAGACATGTCTTGGTGTGAATGAATGAAGCAGTATCTGCCTGGTACGTTGCATACCGACGCATTTAATTTATTTTGGACAACTTGAAATTTAACAATAAATTAGGCAAAAAAAAGAACAATAGACTGACATTTAAAATGTAAAACATCACAGAAGAGACTGTTAAACAACTAGCCATGATAAAATATAATCACATTTTAGTTTTAAAATTAAATAAGTTTATATGTTCGATTTGTAGAAAAGTAGCTCTCTTCCTGATTAAAATGAGCTCTCAGCCAACTTTCTACCTGTAGTGAGAGCAGAGATATAGCCCCCAAACTACTGTGCACGGACCAGGTACTTGCTTTACTCTGAACTACAATAGCCAAGAGCACTTATAGTTTATGGACGGTGTCAGACAACACCAGTCAGTACGACTGGAGTGGAGCGGAGGAGTGGGAATTTTGCTGCTCGCCCTGCACATGCTAGTTCAAACAACAAATTCGAACACTTATTAATTTCTCATCCCTGTCCTCTAACGTTAACCTTTAACGTTTAACCGAGGTAAATGAATGGTATACCTAGCCTACATGTGGTAACTACCGCAATTACAACTGAAACGGAAATGTTTGCTACCGGGAAGTTTCATGCTGAAGCATTACTAATTAGCAGCACGTTCAGCGCAGGATCCGGCCGTGTATTCAGGCTCAAAACAGAAGCCTTCCACCTATTTGTAGAACGTTGACGTATACCTCTAGCAAAATTTCAACTTTATATTCAAATATCATTGCAAACATTTTTTTTGGCCAGTCACAAAGAGAGACTCAATTAGTTGCACCTTGATCTGTTAAATAAGGTTAATGTTGTTTTTGGGTGGAATTACCCTTTAACACAATGAGTGTCGCTTAATGGCAATTACTTTATCAACTTGAGAGGTGGTGAAAATGGGATAATTGTGAGAAGTGGCTGGACAAAGACGTTATCGCGACCTCTAGCTGGCAGAGGACTGAAGTAAAATTCAAGAAAACAAGTGGAAAAAGGTGGCCCTAGCTATCACATAACATAAGACAAAAACCAAACTCAAATGTACTCAGCCACACTCGTTTGTGCAGCACCTGCAAGAAACAAATACATCTCAAAAATACTAGGCTCCTCACACATCATGCCTGCATGGTTTGGGTGGGTGTGATCCTAAGGCAAACCTGGTAAAGTCTGTGTCACCCCTCATCTTCTCAATAGAGTGGCGGAGGCAGGTGTTTTCACGCTCAGTGACCTCCAGCTCTTTGGTGAATTCCACCAGCTCATCCTCCTGCTCCTGGATTACTCTCTGAGAGGCACTCAACTGCTGTTCCTTCTTTTTCAGCTCCACCTGGAAACCACCGTGATATTGAATAAAAAGCAAGGTTTGCTAAATGGCACAATTCACATGCAGGTTCAATTGAGCAGGTTCTCTTGGATGGGAGACCTCCTGGGAAAAACTAAGTTGCTGCTGGAAGTGGTGTTGGTGGACCAGTAGGGGGCAATCTTCCCTCTGGTCAAATAAAAAATCCCAATGCCCCAGTGCAGTGATGGGGACACTGTGCTGTAGGAGATGCCGTCTTTCGGATGAGACGTTAAACCGAGGTCCTGACTCACTGTGGTCATTAAAGATCCCATGACACTTATCGTAAAGAGTAGGGGTTTCCCCGGTGTCCTGGCTAAATTCCCAACCTGGCTCTTTCAATCTGCCACCTAATCATCCCCCAGTTTAATTGGCTAAAATCATTCTCTACCTCTCCACCTCAGCTGATGTGTGGTGAGCATTCTGGCGCAAAATGGCTGCCGTTGCATCACCCAGGTGGGTGCTACACATTGGTGGTGGTAGAGACGAGTTTCCCCCTCATCACTGTAAAGCGCTTTGAGTGTCGAGAAAGGCGCTATATAAATACAAGGTATTATTATTATTATTATTAATTGACAACAACTGGTAGCCTGTTGGAACCTGGCCTGTTGTTAGAGGAACTCATTTAGTGGTAACCCAAGCCCTTCGCCAACTTAAAACCAACCAGCCCATGTTGGGACAATAATTTGACCTGCTGCAGACTACTCCTGGTCATAGCCTGCCAATAACATGTCTGAGTCTAGAATCAACAAGCATAGTGCCCAGACTGCATTATGGGAAGCAGCCGGAGCACCTCTACCCACGGAGCCACTTGAGAGCTCACTAAATGCCATTTTGTAGTCCCAAAGAAAATGTGTGAGCAAGACCAACCTCATTCTTCAGGGAGCCAACCTCTGTCATAAGGCTGTCAATCTTCCTCTCATATTGGTGAATGCGGCCTTGCAGTGCTTCCTCCTCATCGGTGGATAGGTCGGCCAATCGCAGCGCAGACTGTGAGAGGTCCATCTCTGGTGCAGACCTCATCTCGAGGCGGTGTGTCGGTCCCTAAGATGCACGCACACACACAACTTTAGTAACCAGACAAGAACCATCTCATAAGTTGTGTTTCTAAAATACAAATCTGAAGCTAAAGCATACAGGGATTAAAATGAGGTTTTATGGTACCTCCCACTTGTACAGGGCATCACGTGTCGAGCCCTTCCCAGGAGGTATCCAAGGCACCCTTGCTTTCCTCCTAACAGAGGTTCGGTGATTCCCAGTATCCCCCTTCATCTTTGCCTCTTTCATCTTCTGGCCCTTCTTCAGGTGCACATGCACCGGTGTGGTCTCTGGTACATGCACGTGTACAGGTGGTGAGGAAGTGGGTGTATTCATTAATTTTCCCTGTGGAGTGAATTAAAGAGGCATACAAGTTAAATGTCTAGGAGACGGCTCATCGCATGATTTTGCCACATTTCTTGCATTACAGAAAACTAATGAAAGAAGCATGACAATTGTGAGCTACTCAGATATTACAGCACGTTATTTGTAATGCTGAAATAACGTTAACGTTAGCTCAGTGCAGAAAATAGTTTGAAAGCAAAATGTTTATTTGGATGGCAAGGTATGCCATGCACCAAGTGGTGCCTTGCTAGCGTCACGTTATGGGCATGCCCTATATATAGTTTTCAGTACCGAGTTTGGCACTTGGTTCAACCGTTGTTAACGTTAGGTAGCTTTGCATTGAATCACTCTGATGACGTTCCTTGAGTAAACAGAAAACAACGAGAGTGCTGCTAGTTGCTGACGTCTAACTAGTTAGCTCAGTAACGCTAATGTTTACTGTGTGTGTGTGATCTAACTAACATTAGTTATCTTAGATAACTTATTAGTATAAAGTTACTGTCAACTGAACTAGCTACTAAACCCACACATAGTATTCATTCGACATTTCGGCATTAGACAGCGAGCTAACGTTAGCTAAAGAACATTAACAGTGTAACTTAGTTAGGCTAACTTAATAGAACAAGAAGTAGCAAATAAGACTACTCTAACTAGCCACATGTCAACGTTAAAAACAGTCAGCTGGCAAGATGCTTATCCAGAGTTCTAAACATCTGAAGCTTATCTAGTGCTAACGGGTCTACTAGAGGTTGCTAGCTATATCTGAATTTTAATTTATAAGATATAAGAATATCATTGTGACAACGAGGCTATTGCGCCGGACAATCTTAAATATCGCCTCTTCTTACCATTTGCAGTCAAATGTGAAAGCTTTATATATTTTTGTTCATTCGGTAGTTTATTTGTCCGGCCAGCTAAATATGTGCTGTGTTGTTCCCTTAGTTTGCAGTCTCTTGATAAACCATCTCTTGTGGTACGCTCATTTCTTGTTTCCGATTGGCTCATTCAAATATGTTTAATGGCTGTTGGCTTGTGAATGGAGGAAGTGACAGGCCTCGTTTGTTCTTTCAGCAGCAAAAAGAGACTGTTTACCCATCCATTATTCCTGGTTAGACTGAAGAGTTCCGAGTAACGTTTAAAGCAGCGAAGGAAAGAGTTCCGGGAATGAAATTTTGGCACAAAAATGTAATCACTGTTTTTTTCAACAACACTACCCATCTCTGTAGTTGTTATAGTTCCTATGGTTCTATTTTCTTTTGGCGTTGCTCTAGTAACCGCACCAAATGAGATCGATGGATGGAACCAAAGGCAAAGGTCTTCAGTTTTTACAATGGGAAAATACATTTTCAGCAGGATGTAAAATGTGCCATATTTGATCTCTGAATGTTTTCTAAAATATTTTAATCTCTCTTGCCTTGCCTGTTAGTTATCTTGGCTATGTTATGGCATAAGTTACATTATGCTTATGCCAGCCTCAAACCATAAATCAGATTTATATTTACAGTGAATTTTATTTTTATTTCAACCATATTGATTCATTAAGGTAAACTAATTCAACAAATGATGCTAAAAAAGTAGATTTTGGAGTCACTTAAGCAATTGAAATGAATATAAATGCTAATTCCTCATGAGGAAAAAGTAAGTACACCCCTACTTTTACGATTGATTAAAATTGATGTCCGGTGCCCAAAACAGGTGTAAATGATTGTCCAATTACTAGATAATAATTTGGAGGTTCTCTGCTTACATAAAAACAGACAATTGGTCTGGTTTGGACCTAACATTGAGGTGTGTGCTGACATATCATGTCTAGGCCAGAAGAGCTAGCCGGAGCCCTGAGAAAAAATATTATTGATTCTCATGAGACTGGGTGGGGTTACAAAGCCATTTCAAAGCAGCAACATCATTCAACTGTTTGACGCATCATATCCAAATGGAGAAAATTCCACATCACCGGAAATCTACACAGGACAGGCCGTCCCACCAAATTCACCACAAGAGCTGACCAAGAGCTGACCAACTGCCTAGAAGTCTCCAAGAACCCAAGGGTAACATCTAAGGACCTACAGACGTCACTTGCCACAGTTAACATGAAAGTGCATGAGTCACCAATCAGAAATAGATTACACAAACCTGGCCTAGATGGGAGGATAGGAAGGAAGAAGCCCCTGCTCTCCAAAAAGAATAAAAGCACAACTGAACTTTGACAAGCAACATCTGGATAAAGTTCAAAACTACTGGGAAAATGTACTCTGGACTGATGAGTCAAAGTTGGGGTTGTTTGGGCGCAATGCAAACTGTTTTGTTCAGAAGCACCTCATTCCAACGGCAAAACATGGTGGCGGGGGCGTTATGGTTTGGGGCTGCTTTGTTGCCTCATGGCCCGGTAAACTTACCATAATAGATTCAAGCATGAATTCAACTTTATACCAGACCATTCTTGAGGAGAATGTGAGGCCATCGGTTCAGATGCTGAAGCTGAAAGGTCCTGGATCTTCCAACAAGATAATGATCCTAAACCTACACTCAAATCTACTAGAGAATGGCTCAAAGAAAAAATGGAGGGTTATGGAATTGGAATGTCAAAGTCCAGAACTCAATCCTATTGAAATGTTTTGGGGGGGACTTGAAGCGGGCTGTGCATACAAGGAAGCCTCTAACATCACACAATTAAAGCAGTACTGCAAAGAAGAATGGCTGAAAATTTCTCCCAGTCAATGTAAGAGACTTATAGTCAATTACAAGAAATGCCAAGAAGAGGTTATTGCTACCAAAGGGGGCAACACCAGTTATTGAAGCCAGGGGTGTACTTACTTTTTCCTCACAGGATAATTGCACTTCTGTTGATTTCTGATAAATAATTTAAAAGCATTTCTTTGTGTCCTTTGTTAAATTAGACAACCTTTAACAGTAAAAAGCATTAGAATAAGGATAAAATATCCATGTGTCCAAATATGTCTAAAAGAAGACGACTTATCTGGGGGTGTACTTACTTTTTCACATGACTGTATTTAATGTTAGCTAACAATATCCATATGAAACCATAAAACCTGCTATTACAATCCTCAACTAACGTTAGATAAGTGAACAAAATACATTTGATTGTCTTGTTGCTGTAAAAGCTGTTACTACACCAGGGGCAACACAATGATAACGTTAGCGATTAGCGTCTATATTTTCTTCCGATGTCATAGCCTAACGTCATATTTGACAGCAATAAACAAGAGGGTTTTTATGTAACTTGTATATATAATTATTTATTTAGCATAATGTCAAGTACAGACATTCAAAGAAATTGAAGTAACGTTAACAGCAATCAATCTCACACAAAAAAACGCAGACCCAGGGGTCAATAACAATACATTTAGACAAATGCATTAAATAAGATGCACAAATCCATTGTCTAAATAGTTTTGTTTTTGGAGGAAGACTTTGTTTTTATGTATTGCTTGGCTTCAATTTCAAATATAGTGAATGTTAGTTTAGAATTATTAAATTTTGACTTATGAATGTGAGATTTTGCCAAAATGATTAGGTTAATAACATAAAATTATTTGACTTTCTTGCCATTATACTTATTGAAACAAACAATACATTTTCTAAGCATAGAGTAAAGTCAGAGATAATTTTCATCAATGATAAACCTCCATAATTTTTTTCCAAAGCCGTTTTGTGTGGGCACAGTGCCAAAACAAGTGAAGAGGTGTTTCTGGATATACAGTCAAGCCGGAAAGTCTGAACACCCCTTTCACCTTCTCCACGTTTGGCTTGGGGCTCGTTCGATAGCTCAGACCCTTGATGACTTACAGCCATTTAGCCAGCCATGTGTTCCATACTGTACCAGTGTAATTAATAATAAATTAGATGGACTGAAATTGAACGACTTTGCAATGGAATTTATTCCTCGCGCTTTATTGGTGCTCAATACATACCTTAATAGCCATAAATAAAGTGGTTATAAGCATATTATGGATTTTCCTTGACCATCACTTTAAAGGGCATTATTACCCCAGAAGGTACTGCATCCATGACAATAGCATAGCCTATTCTTTGAATAAATTGTTAAGGGTAGTGAAATCAAGTTAAGTGCTCCTGATTCATGTATTCATAATAGCTGATTTTTAAACATTATTTAAATATATATAAATTAAAAAGCATGCCGTCAACCATTTATAAACAAAAGGTGTTGAAAACGTTAGCTGCATAACCATTTCAGTAACGTCATCAAGAAGCACCAAATTTTCTGCGAGTTAGTTATATTTCTGGCAATTTAAACCCAATTACTTTGAACTCAATTGCATTTTAACTGCTCCAATGCCTTACATTACCCATTATCAATTTATTAAAAATCACCCAATTTAAAAAAAAAACATTTCAGCTCTAATTAAATTTTTGTTGAGTGGTCCGTCTACTCTTAATAACATACAGTTTGAAAATATATATGACTTCATTACAGAATCTACATGTATATAGTTCACAAATTACCAGGGGGTATCTGTGATACTGCAGGCCTGTATCACAAAGTAGGATTACTGAGTTAGTGGGATAACTGCACTGAGTAAAACCCAGAACAGCTCTTTTTACTTGAGTCCATTTTCCAGATTTGGGATGGTTCTGGATTTTACTCTGAGCAGTTATCTACCTAACTCCATAATCCTGCTTTGTGATACAGGCCACAGGAATTGAATCCTACAGGAAGTGGTTAAAGCTTTAAAAATATGAAACAAACATATTTTCAATCCTTTATTTCATTGAGGATCTCTATACATCAATATGAGATCTTACCATTAAATAATTTCTAAATGTTTGTGTTCTGGTATGCAAGACCGTTTCCAAAAGCAAGGGCTGGCTTGATTAACAAGGGCCAACAGAAACATCCTTGGCCATCACATCCCTTGCCAAAGATTCACACACCCTGATCACTTAATTTGTGTGATTTACTTTACTTGTATGCTCAGACAATGGCAGGAATAGCATCCACTCATCTGGAGGCCCATAACCGTTTGACAGTAATGAGAAGAAAACTAAAAGGCCAAGGAGTGACGTGGTCACAGCCAGTAGAGAATACCAACGGGCTTGTTCCTCAGATATTTCAAAATTAACAATTAAAGCGATTAATAATTAATCTACAGGTTGAAATCTTTCATGTCTGGTGGTTGTGAGGAAATGAGAAAAACTGTTTTACAGTCACCCAACAGCAGAGCAATAAGACTTGGTGTTGTGATGGAAAGCATCAATAAATATTCAGGAAATATTACATCAAGTCACTTTCCATAGATACAAGCTTCTTACCACAAGGCCAAACAAAATCAGTTGCTGCCGAGTTGGCCTATGCTCATATTACAAATTTGCATATTTTTCTTAAAATGCAAGCTTTAGAAGTTGCCCGAAAGTCTGAAAGCTGTGATCAAACCCAAAAACAACAATAAAAAAAGAACCAAAAAAATGCAGTTAACTACCCAAATTTTTTTTGTAAAAGATCAACTCAAAGGTATTCTACATTTTCAAATTATATTAATGTAACAGAGCAGTAAGCTTTGTCTAAGCCTCGACAAACCGGAGGAGTAGCCCCACCGAGAGGCAGATCACAGCTGCCGTTGCCCGAATTGACCGTAATCAGAAATAAATTTAAATTAAAAATCCCTCCTTTACCATATTCATCCTTAAAACAAAAAAAAACGCCCCTGCGGCTTTGCCCAGTGGCTCAGCGAACACCGATTTCAGTTGTGTTCTGAACACAGCGATGTCAATGTCAGTTTTGTCCCGTATGTTGCTGGACAGCTCTCTCCATGCGTCGATACCAGTATTTCACCTTGGTGTTTTCCATCATTTCATCAAAGGCCTGCAGTCCCTCCATCACTCTGAGGACCCCAAATACTGCCTACAGGTGGGATAAAGCAATGACAGAACGTGTGTGCAGTGAGGAAAGAAGCAAAGACTTTTAAAAGGTTTGTGGGGCTATTGGGTAGTGCCTCCAGGTGCCACCAATTCACTCTCAGTTCAGTCATGTGCCATACAGTCCAGGAATCAAACCCTGACTGTGACCGTGTCATTTTTGGCCAGCAGCCTAGCTGGGCAGCACATAATTTGTCACAGTTTAAAAGGTGGAGGGTTTCATTCGGCAGGGTACTTATTATAAAAGAATTAGAAAAGCTAAAACGAATGATAGCAAAAAATGTATAAGCCAATATGTATTATATCCACACAAGCTCATCCAACATGACATTATTTCCGTACCAAGTCTGCTAGGTTAGGCTGCTCCCCACCCATGAACTTCCTCGTCTTGCCAATGGCGGACACCCAGTCATTCACAGCCTTGTACAGGTCCTGTCTCACATCCTCCTGCAGGTTGTGTCTGAAAACAGGGGAGCACTATGGGTGACCTTCCTGTTGCAAAAAGCAGTCATGTTTATGTATTACAAACCAGGTTATTACACCTGATCTTATTTCCAGAGTCCATAAACCAATTATTTATTTTTTCTCCCCACAAACATACATGTTAAAATATATTTGTGACTGATGTTTTGGGCTATAATGGTCATGTTGGAAGGACTCCAATGCATTTATCTTGCAATATAAACTCATAGTGAAAACAAACCTATTGGTACGTCCTAATTATTTGGGATGTCCTAGTAAATTGGGAGTCCATGTTCCCTTTTCTGTTTATTAAAAACAAAAATTAATTCTTTGTCCTTTTCAGTGCTGTTGGGAGTATACATATATTGCCGTGTCTTTTAGTCATCTGGTATTTTCAGTTTACTTTTTTCATAAATTTAATAAATCCATGTTTTAACCACTTATGTCATCACTGTTTTATCAGATGTCACACCACTATATTATGGAAAAATATGGTGCTGTAAAGCAGCAATGTCCACAATCTAGACCAAAATAAGAATAGCCTTTGGTTTTTAGCTCCAAATTTAGTTTGCACAAGTACAATACATTTTTTCAACACTTAGAGACCTTAAAATGGGGTTTATAAGTAATGAATCACTTTCAAGATTACTTAAAAACCTTTTATTTATCTCAGCTTCAATAATTGCCAGAACTTTCCATAATATAGTGGTGCCTTCAATGATTAGAATTGTTATAAACACAACCTGGAACATTCAATCCTTCCAGACATAAGCACAAAAATGTTTTTTTGAAGTTCATTATCAGGCAAGCATTACAAGAAAACTTTTTCAGCACCCACCTTCTTTTCAGTCTCTTTGAGATGAGAAACATGGCAAGTGCCCCCATGTATTTGGCAAAGAAGCCCTCAAAAGTACCAAACTTGCCTTCCCGTACTATGTAGTCAAAAGAGGCCAGAGACTCATTGGGGGTCCTATACACATTTGGTGAAATGAGGTGCACCAACCAATCATCTGCCCATTCACGCCACTTCATCTCCTCTCTGGAAGGCAGGAAGTGACACAGAAGCAATGCTGAAATAAACAGGGCTCAAGTACACCAAATACAGTAACAACAATGCAATTATTGCTAGAGGTAATGCATTCTGCACCAACAAGACATCCTGTCTTGAACAGAACATGCCTCTTCTTGAGTGTCTTCTGTATTATATTTGTCACCAGCATTACTGGCTATAATTCTACTGTCAAGGTCTGTCAATTCCTCAACAATATTCTTGAAAGACATTGGAATAATTAAACTAGTGTTATAAGTAGAAATAAAAAAGCATGACATCAACATACTTTCTTGACTCTTTTCCAGGGTAGAGCTGGTCTGCTTGGCTTTCACTCAGCATGAGCCAGTACTTGTTGTTGTACTCTATCACCTCTTTTCCACTATCATTTGTGGACTTCATTTCTGGGTAGCAAATAAGGATCTCAGGAATAGTCTTCTCTCTGCATAGACAAAGTACAAAACATCAGGACAAGATGTCTAAAGCCGGTTATAATATTAGTGAATTGCATACAAAAGCAACACAAAATCAAATCTCCCTTCCAGTTCGCTGTACTTACTTGCTGACCAAGAATGTCTTCAGAGTACTGATTATTATAGATGAATCGTTCAGTTGCTGTTCAGTGGAGTGGACAGTGGAAAACCGAGGGAGAAGAATCACATTTCTTTGGTTACAAAAAATTTATTACATTAAGCCCCTTTTCTTCAATTAATCATTTGATTAATGCTTATTTATTAACATTCAGTTCATGCATGTGTTTATCTCTTACCACAGTATCATCTACCATCAGGATGGGCACTTTCCTGTACTTTGACCACTTGATCTCCTGACGCATGACAGGGTTCACCTCTACAATCTGGTAGGGAAGTCCAGAGTAGTCGAGAAAGGTTCGCACCTTACTGCAGAATGGACAGGCCTTGTATTGATACAGGGTCAACTTAGGTTCCGTCTCGGGTGCCTGTAGGAACCACAATGTATAACACAGGCAGGTAGGAGATAAGTGTACAGAATGTCAGCTATTTACTGTGCCAATATACATCTTTAATCATGCGCTTAACTTTAAAATGTAGCTACCAAATTGAAAACTGTAAATAGTATAGCTTCATGTCTGGCGAGCTATGTACCATTCACGGCAACATACTGGACAAATTAATGCAATTATTTCAAACAGAACAGCAATAACACCACGGCGGCACGTTTCACTCGTCCAAAAGTCCACGTTGCTAGGCTTACGTCTGTCTTTTGCTCTGCGAAATGATGCTGAAAGCTGAACTTGATCGCCTGGTACAAACCGATACCACCTCCAAACAAGAAAGCACATCGCAGGGTTCGGCCCTCGCCTCTTAGTGGGGCAACGTTGATCAGTTTAGATCTGAACCCCGTGCCACCGGTTCCGTAAGTCTTTACGCCCCCCTGCCGAGATATTCGAGGTGCAAGGGCTGCAAAATTCCCCGTGCTACATCGTTGTGTCAGGAGAGCATGCCGCCCGATCTGACCCAGCGATCTTGCACAGGCGGCTGCCATCTTGCCTTCAGATAAACCTCCCACAATTCTTTGTAAAACGAAAGTAGCCTACACGTGGATTGGCTGAAAAGCTTCATATGACGCAGCTTCTTCTTCTTCTGTGTTTTTTTTACGGCACCTTGTATCCATGACTGTTCCACTACTACCATCTCCTGGAGTCAATCATCTATCGTATTCCGTTTCTCCTACAGACCTACATCAGAGACCCTCCCAAGGGGGAGACAACAATCTTTGGTCTGAAACGCGTAACGCCTCAGAGAGACCACAGACTGTTTCGGGCTGTATTTTTTGAGTGGAAGTCAATGGAGAAGATCCCGTGGCACCCTGAACAAGCTGCTGTTTTGTGGACACTGTTCGTGACATAATACATTGACTGCCTTGTCGCTTATCTTCAACATGTTTGTCACCACATATTCATTTTGGAGCGAGCTATGTTGTGTCGACTACGGGAAAAATACTGTTTTGTAAGATAAGAGACAGTAGGGAATGTTGCAGCAGTTAGAATTCATTTACGACACTACAGGCCCAGCGTCTCGGAGCTAGCAGCCAAACTGGGATAAGTACCTGCAATCGATTGCTCCATGCCTGTATACCATTGTTTAATACTAAAACATAAATCGGTGTTAGGTTGTGTGTCTGTTTGTTAGCGAGTCCGTTTTTTAAAGGATGTTAAACAGTAACTGATACCATAGCTAGCTAATTAGCTACATAACGTATCTACTCTTGGAATTGTATTCCACAAACATTCTACCAAAACATCAGTGTATAGGTCACATCGCCATGCCACGTCTATGTGCAGCGGTAACGTTAAATTGTAATAATAGGTCGAGACAAGGACTTTTTAAAATATATATTTTTATTTCCTTCTGGTGATCTGCAGTAGGCCCACGTTACATAGGCTAGCTAGGTAGCACCTTTAAAAACGGTTTCCATTCCTAATGCAATTAAAGTGTGGCCATGTGTCTGGTAAACACCGATATGTCAGTGTAACAGTGGTGATAAGCAAGCAAGTCACTCTTTGTAGGTGCATGTGGTAATATCATAAATGGTCGTTTTTCTGTCATTCAAAATATTAACGGGTGTGTGCAATACCATATGCCATTTGCCAACTGGCGTTGATAACTCGAAAAACTCTGAAGAGACTCACTGATGTCAATACTTTGAAAGGATTGGCTAGCAACGGTGCACGTGATCCAAGCTAAGCTACTGCTAGCCGTTACGCTTTTCACAATGCAAAAGACGCGGAGTCTCCCATCTCCCCTTTATAAGAAAATATCTGCCTACATCCTTGCAATCAGTCCAGTTGCCCTCAAAAAAACAAATAACTCCTTCCTTCCCACCACCGTACTCCCACACCCAATCAGACTCTCAATCCCTGCTTCCACTCCCAGCCTCTGCAAGCCTGTAAACAACATTGCCCTCCTTCTTCATACTTCCTGCAATACAACAGAACATGCTATGACGTAGCCTTGGGTTCCCAGTCTGTTATAAAATCATATACCGGTATGTGGGATTTATAAAAAATTCTAATGACAAATTTGAGTAAAAAACGAGGGTTTCTGTCACATACCAAAAATCATGACTCTTGTTGTACACAAAATGGCGAGAACAAAAAGTACAAACAAATGCATAACCCTGTAAGCTTTTATTTCAAATTTAGTCAAGATTTATAATATGCACAGATCAATTATGTAATATTAACAATAACTAAACTGTGTGGCTCTGTGGACAACTGTGAAACTACCAAAAAAGTCCCTCAACTGTGAAACTACACATATGACTTCACCATTCAGATAGGCATAAACAAGCAGTAAAAAAACATTCAGCATTTTTAAAGCCGAAACATTTCCTGATGCTAATTCTACTACTTAGTTTGGCATCCTGGCGAATAGAAATACATATCTGCAGATACGATTATAGAAGCAGAGAAGAAACAAATCAAACAGGATTCACTAAATCACTGTTGCCTGGGCCAATGTGATGCCAAAAAAATCCCTAAGTGAATTTACCATTCACATTCATAGCACATCTCCAAATAAAGTTATTATTAACAATGTTCTATTCCAAGTAAGCTATTAATGGGAATATAGATAAAACGTGTTTTCCTTAACACAACCACAGAGAACATTTGTCCACACATAAACTAGTTCAAGCCCATTAACCCAGAAACGCATTATCAATCTTCATTGATTGTGAAAATTTAAGTTTCAAAAAGATACTATCATTACATACTCTAAAAACCTGTCTTATTAACCTTCATGAGATGTGTCAGTTGTGATAATGGCAACCAAATCCTGATATGCAAGACTTGTAGCTCATCAGTATAACTTGATTCTTTATTCAGGACATCTTATTTCCATAACTCAACAAGGCAGTTGTGATATACAGTGATAAAAATGTATACTTCATTGTTTAAAGAAAGGAAATACAAGGTTCTGACAACAGAAATAACACATATTGAGTTTTAAAATCGGCTCTAAGCATTCGTTTTGCAGCTGACATGGATTTGTGATGTGTTTCATGAGTTTTTAAAAATATAAATAAACTATTATTTAGAAAACATCAGTAAAGAAAAAAGTGCAATGAGCCAAACACTTGAAATGCACAGTACAGCAAAAATGTTTAATACACTGTAGTTCTCTCCTTAATTATCCGTTTCATTTCAGAGTGTGGTTTTATAGCTTTGTAGACATTTTCTTTGATCCAGAAAAAGATCTATTGCAAGAAATCATAGGAGTGTTTATAATCATGTTAAAAACAAACATACAAACAAAAAGAAATTTACTCCCAAGTATGTACAATTCAAACTAATGTCTTTCTTGCTGTTGACAGTCTCCACAGTGCGGGGGAAGACCATGTTTGTTTGTTTTTTAACCTGTTGCTCTCGAGTCAGTGTCCACCCCACACAATGAGAGAGGAAAGAGATATAACCCTAACTAAAAGAGAGAGAGACATGACTGTGCTGCTCTGCAATAACAACCGTTCACAAAAACAATTCCTCACACAAACAGTCCACCCCCTGATCTCAAGGGTTTGTGATGTCTTTGTAGCAGAATTCCAAAAAAATTATCCCTTATGGGAGACAGACAGTAACATTCAGAAATGGACATTACTGAGTTCTCTGACAATGGGTGCTATGCAGAAACTAAGCTGATAGGACAAAGCCTTTCACCTAAGACCAGACCCTCATTAAGGGGGACCATTGGAAGCACTCCCTTTTTTTTCTCTTTCTTATTACGTAGAGAACACCTCCCAAATGTTTTGTTCCATAAAACGCACACACAGTGGAGCAAACCAGAAAAACAAAACACAACCATATAACTTGTACAAGTAGTATGCCTCTTGTGCAACACAAAAAAATAACACGTCCTATGCAGCTTCTTCTACTAATGTCCCACAGCAAGGTTCCTTCGAGAAACTCAGCTGAGCTGTGAATGGTTCCTTTCGTCACAATTGTTACAGTAAACCAACTGCAGACAATTCCCGGTGAGAGACAAAAAAAAAAACATTCTTTTCCTCTTCTGTTTCTGTAGCTCCCAGCGTTGTCCTCCTTGTCACCATTTACCTTGAAGTGTCCATGGGATCCTCTTTGAAGTTCCCACAGTGTTCCATCACCTTCCTGTAAATCCCAAAGTGGAATTTAGAAACAGGTCAAAAATTTGATTATTACTTAAGAGTTTAATATTTGTGGTGATATGGGCATGAGGACAAGATGCATTGCAGAGGGAGAAGGATTCTCTACCTACCGTGCCATATCCTTGGTCTCCTCGTCTGACGTATCTAACTCTAGCACCTTCTGCAGGAGGGCGATTCCTCCTTCTTTGATCAGCAGGGGGCAGTATTTACCCGCTGATGTATGTGTTAGGGAGAGAGAGAGAGAAGAGAAAATTAAAAAGAATTATAAAAATATTGCATCCATACATTCATTGATGATTCAGAGATTGAGACCACCGAAGCCATGCCATGCCTGCACTTCTTGTACCAGCATCTGGTGTACAAGATACTTACGGTAGACAGATACCAGGTTGAACAGCGCCCATGTGGCCCAGTGCTGACTTACAGGGGCAATACCTTGAGGCAGCAGGCGCAGTATTGGTTCAAAAGACCTGTGGAGGAACAGTTCATAGAGTATTTGACTTTCCACTGACTGTCTGTCACCTCCTATTTGTTTACATTTTATCATTTAGCAGATGCTCATACCCATAGTGAGCGACTTTCAACATAGTACAGGTAGAAAAATAAGTGCAACACAACTGAAACAAAGCATCAAAAACACTATAATAAAAATGTAATTGCATAACTGCCATTTTCAAATATTATATAGAACACCAACCACGTCTCACCTGTAGTTGATGTTCCTGTGAGAGTTGACGTCCCAACTCCGGATGGCCTTCCACATTCTGTCCATCACAGCATCCCTTTTGGGCTCGTCCATGCCCCAGGCGTCCGGCCCGTCAAACATGATGTGGGAGAGCACACCGCAGGCATTGTATGACACCTCGATACCATCCGCCTTGCTGTCCAGGAGATCACTGAATAGGGACATGGAGAAAGACGCTGCTTTGAGCCTGGCGCAAAGGGATTCTTTCCTTTCCTTCATGATCTAATAAAATATATTTTTATTATTTAAATATAGACAAACGACAAGCCAGGATGGGCTGAATATCCTGTTTTTGCCTGCAAATAACTCATAGTGCTTGGCATTAACTTCACTAAATAAAAGTGAAAAGGTGTGCACAAAACACAACTACCAACATAAAAGGAGTTGAGGGTCTTCCACAGCCAGAGAGAAATTGATACACAGAGGAATGGTGTGGAAGAAAGTAATAATTTTAGTGCGATAGGCGAGCCTGTGTGCCCCGTCTCTCACCTGAAAACAGTGATGAACTGCGGAGTCAGTAACTGTGGCCTCAAAGCCCGCACCTCTGCCACATTACCCAGAAGCCCCAGCATGTTACGGTGCAGCTCCTGTTTATCAGGAAACTCCTAGAGAGGCAGAAAATGCTGGTCACATGACTTGGATGTGTAAAGGTGGCGAGGCAACCAACCTAAGAAAAGTTTTTGTTGACTTTCTGGTTGACAATTATCTTGCCCAAATTCACTTGTAAATACTGTTTTCCAAAAATAATTATTTTTAGGCCTTTTGTAATATAATAGAAAAGCAAATGGGATGATACCAGTTCCATACTCAGTATCACAGATGTCACGTAAATAATGTTGAGGGAAGTGGAGGAATCTTCCCTTCCCTGCACATTATTTATGCAATATCTATCAGCAATCGAAGACGTTGGGTGACAAAGAAAGAAAAAGCCCTCTGTGTGAGCTCGGGTCTCACCTCTAGGCACTCCAGAAAAAGTGTCATTCCCCTGCAGTTGAGGAACATCTCACAGTTATCGGGCGTCTCATCTGTGATATTCCAAAGAGCGCTCCAAGAGAACTCCATTACCTGGTCACACTGAAGATAAGAGCAAGAGAGAGAGGGACCTGCTGAGTACACATGTGTGTGTGTGTGTGTGTGTGCATGTGTATTTTAGTCTTAATGGGTTATAACTTACCATCTTGTCATGTAGCTTTTTCTGTATCAGGTTCAACATTGTCTGCAGAATAGAGGAGGAATTAGAATTTCGTAAGTAATATGAAGCAGCACTATGAAACTTCAGCCATAAGCAAGACAGTTCTCCTACATTACACCATACACTTAAGATGGAAACGGCTCCCGAGGCTGCAAGAGCTACAGGATCATAGACCTCCCAGATTCCCCTGCATACCGTCACAAAGCCCATCTTTCCAACAGCTTCCTTATGGTCGTTGTCCACCTGGCAGACCAGAGCGTTGCAGAGGTGCACGGCGATGCGCTGGATGGACTCGTCCTGCCGGGCCGGCTCCAGAATCTTAAGCAGCAGCTGGTTGACGCGGTGATACTGGAACTCCAGCTCCTCCGGGATGCTGAAGTTGCACAGCGTCAGACAGCAGTTCCTCTGGACCTGGAGAGAGCACAGGGGCAGGTTAAAATGCACGCTGAATCTCTACAGTAATAATTTAAATAATAGTTCAGACTAAATACAATGTTATGCTGTCACTGACTGTATTCAGTTTATTACAGTTCATTATTATTATTACTGTTAATAATGCAGATGTATGAAAACATATCTGTACAAATACATAGAAAATTCAGATTTAGGACACTTACACAGTAAACATAGGGTAATTGCCTAACACTTTCAGAACTAAGAAACAAACATAATGCGGTTCAATTAAAGCAGCGTGCGAACAGAAAGGAACTCGGGCAGCGCAGCCTGCCGGCAGAGCGACGGAGAATCCCTGGGGCGGGGCGGGGAGAAGAGCAGCCGCGGGACCCCTCTGCTCACCGTGACCTCCTGGTACTGCTCCATGCCGTTCAGAACCACCTGGATCACCTCCCTGCGCAGCCTGGCACTCTGGTCGGTGCGGTACTCGGTGTTGGTCAGGTAGAACAGCGCCGCGCTCCCCGTCACCTGGATGCTCTTGTCATACTTGTGGAGCTTCAGGGCTGAGATCACCAGCTGTGAGGACACCAAATGCGTTACCCCACGGTACTGCCGACATCATGCTCACTTCTGCACAGTTAGATTTCCCCCCCCCCCCCCCCCCCCCAACCCACACCCCCAAGGACAGGTGAGCTCCTGCTGCACCTGTAGGGCCCGGAGCAGCTGGTTGCAGTGCTGTATCCTGGCGATGTCGAACAGGTGGTTGATAGCTCGGTGCGCCACCTCCGGGCGAAACTCAGTGTAGGCCTCGATGGCGTTCAGGATCTGATCCTCATTCTTGGCTCCTGTGACCTGAGCAGCACACGGGCAGTTATAAATATAAGGAGGGACAGAACAGATGTCAAAGTGACAAGGCCAAAAGGTAGTCATGATATATTTTTTAAAAGTTTCATTTTCTCCTCCCCATCACTGAAACGTCCTCCACCAATTTGGCAATTCAGTGTGATGGCACTGAAAAATAATCAATGTAATACCACTGCACGTGGTATTCCCAGTGTACTGCCTCTTTTCATTCTGCAGCTCACCAGCCCTACAGTAGTTACTGTGGTGGAGGATTGTAACTGGCACAGGGAGGCGGCTGACCTACCAGAGGAGTAGTCCCTATTGCCCTCCCAATGACCTCCCTGCCTGGGTGACACTATGGCCTAATATATTTTGTGCTGGGGACACTGGAATAGTCAGCATTTGATCTGGACCATTAGGCACATCACCGCACCGATTCAGAAACGCTCAACTGTATATATGCCATCTGGTAGCCCAATTCATCATGAATTTTAACAGGCCAATAAACCCACTACCTCACACTGGTATTCTTGTTTTCTTTGAAGGACTTATTTACCTTGTATGCTGGAATGTGCGTCAGGTTACAGAGCGTGGTGTCGTACAGCCCCAGGAACTGCAGCGGCCTCTTCAGCTCCTGGAAAGGGTATATGCTACTCTTGGAAGGCTCCGTGCTGCAAGATGAAGCAAGCCAGACCATAACTTAGCACTCTCATGCGATTCATGCTTCTCTCACATTCACATAAGCTGCTTGAAATCACACAATTTGAAGACCACAATGAAGACATGGTACAGCCCATCAGGCTCTTCCATGGCTACTTCAGCCTTACTACAGGCAAAAAATATTCTTTAAAAAATGTTTTCCCTGTAGTATGGTTCAAATAGCCTTTTTATTTTTAAAGGGGCAGTTCACCCCAAAATTAGATTTTGATATGTTTCTACATACCCGGAGCGCTATCTATCTATCCAGGTAGTTTAGCTGAGAACTCACTAATTTTGTAGATATCCACTGCAGCTCACTGTGATATCACCCTGATAGAAAGGACCTCAACGGGTCCAAAGTTTTTGCGCTCAAAGTGGCAAAAGTGTACATTGGAAAAGACCCAACGGCAACGTCTCTTTCCAAATATAATGACACAGTTACTCACGAACATCCACGGACCTTGTTGCGCGTGGTTTTTCGGAAACTACTCTCTACCGAAGTACGCCAACTGTGTATATCAGCGCAAAGTATCAACCAAAGCATGCCAGTATTGGAGGGCGCACTGTGAATAGGTATGTGGATGTTCGTGAATAACCGTGTTATTACACAGTGAGCACAATAATTCATTGGACAGTGACACATTTTTTGTTATTTTGGTTCTGTACTCTGAGTACTTTGAGTTTGAAAGGATAAAATGTGCAGATTGTCAGCTTTAATTTGAGGGTACTTTCATCCATATCAGATGAACCATTTAGAAAATTATAGAACCTTTTGTACATAGTCCCCTCCATTTTTGGGCATCAAAAATATTGGACAGTTTAACTTAATGTAGAATAAAGTAATCATTTTTAAAGCACAACTGAAGTTTGGTAGGACTTTGGGTTGTGTCATTTGGTCACATATATTAGAGGTGATGTCAGGGTGAGTTGCAGCGGATATCTACAAAACTAGCGAGCACTCCGGGTATGTAAAAACATATCAAAATGTACTTTTTGGGTAAACTAATACAATTGTTCTCCATATTGTACATTTTTTAAAGCCTTCATGAATTAACATTTTTACATTATAAAACCTGTAAAGCAGGAATTGTTTGTGGGTCCATTTCAACAGACCTGTGTTAAAAGTTCCCAAGTTTGGTGTGTGGCTAGACCTGTTTAAATAAACCGATTTGTGTTGAAAAATGTAAGCCAGTTTATGACATGACTGCATTAAAGGTCAGACTGGAATTCTCTTTAGTCACACAGTTGTCAAGATTCTAATTTGTAGAAAATTGGATTATGCTATAAAGTATTTGCCTTCAGAAATTATTCAATCAAAATTGGGACCCAGTATGATTAAAAATGATTGGACCAGAGGGCAAAGTTTTATATTTGCGAAAATCTTATCTTGAAGGGAACCTAATATGAGCTGGAAGTGAAATGTTAAAGACTTCTCACCTGGGACGTCCCATGGCCTCCTCAAAATATGGGACTGCACAGTTGTCCAGCATGACATGTCCCGAAATGTCCAGGGAGACCAAGTTGACCAGGCTCTGCACAATTGCGGTCAGAATCTTCCTGGTCATCTTGAATTTGGAGTTACGTCGGCTCTCACGCGAGATGTCCAGGTGTCTAAAAGACAAACCGGAATATTGGCATGTGCAATGATCCTGATCGTTTCTGGAATACACTTACAAAAAACAAACATTCATACTCAACACCTGATGCTAGGAAAATAACACAAAGATTGATTAAGTCCTTTGCAGACACATATATTTATACATGCGCCATCATGACAAGCATTAAAAAGGCTCGACTCTCACATGGCAAAATAATTACTTAAAAGGTGAAATCATTAAAAAAAAGAGCCAAAATCCTAAATCACCCCCCTAGCTTCCCCATGTAATCACCGGAGACAGGCCATATGCACAATGGTGTGAACGTGCTCCTCTGACAGGTCCACATTGTACAGCACCAGAGAGGCCAGGCGTTCTTTCCACTGGGACAAAAAAGTCATTTTGGGCAGGTGGACACAGGAGAGGTCCAGGGAGGTGAGGGAGGGCAGAGGCTTCAGCAGGGCCTCCACATCAACCTCTTCTGTCAGATTGCCCAAGTTGAGAAGGCGCAGCCGGTTGAAGCCCTGGAAGTTAAAATCGGTATCTAGCAGATGCCGGGAGGGTCGGTCCTCGTCATCGCACGCCAGCGGGGCCGCGCCCCTCTTGTTGAAGATGTTGCTGCAGCCGAACAGGCTGAGAGAGACCAGGGTTTGCTTGAAGTTACAGAGAGCTTTAAGGCTGCAAGCCGTCAGGTTGCTGCAATTGGTGAGGTGTAGCTCGATCAGGTCCTGAAACAGTGAGGGAAAGATAGGCGAAGACAAAAACCGTTGTTTTATTAAAAATACCTCCAAAGCTCCTGCAACTCTTGGCAGCACAATATTTCTACTAATCCAGACAGAAACTGTAGACATGCTACCGTATAACAGATGCTTTTGTGAACAATGAAATTATTAGATTAGGATTTGCAACTGCAATAACAGGTACAATCTTTGTTCCTGCACCTGTGTGGACAATCCTGATCCAAGGCTGCAGGATTTATATACTTCTGAGTCAACAGCTGACTGTAAACAGTAAATACTAGCAATTAAAAAGACATCACATGATCACATCCAGAAAGGCACTGAGATGTGAGAGCAACCGGAAACCAGACACATTTAACATAAGACTCAGCAGAAATCACCATAGTATAAATTCTCCAAATTAACATATTTCTACTCATATTTGTACCTACTGTGCTGTAAACAGCATTTTACTGAGATGCGAGTTTGTGCTGGATGTCTTGTGGTTCCCACCTGTTTCCCAATAGCCTCTAGGTCTCTGTCCCGCACAGTGTCTTCCCTCAGCTGTACCCGCGTAAGCCTGGTGCTGTAGGGGTCCGAGAACAGCAAGAAGAAGCTCTCGTGCATTTCAAAGTTGCTGTCTGTGTGAACCAGCTCCATGTAACTGGAAAAAAAACAACATTCAACCTCCATCAGAAAACCTTGTACTGATAATGTATTCTAATTTACAATATATAAACTGGCAATAACCTAACTAAACTTGTAATCAAATTGCTTTATTGTCATAGTTTTGGTTGTTGTCTCTCCTGCAGCAAATACATATTTGACTAATGAATTATGTTCGTTTTTGTCCATATGTGCAAAATTTACAAAGAAAATCTCCACTTACGCGCTCACAAGCTTGTCGCAGATCTCACTGGGTAAAAATATATCTGGGTTCAGACGTAGCCTATTCTTGTCTCCGAGACAGCACATCGTCCTCCTGAGGTTCCGGAGACAGTATACGGTGCTCAGTGCCATCAGGGACTCGGGGTTGTCCCCCGCTTTCGCCGCCATGGCAGCTTCTCTCCGCCGACGCGCTCAACAACGGGAAAAGCAACTGGCCTGGAGGTGAACACAAGTTTTCACACCGGCATCGGGATGTTCTCCAAATACGGATAGTGCTAAAGACACCCAACCCAGACACACGACAGGCAACTGTGAACGAAAAAATAAAGACAAGTCAGGAAGCATAACGTTACGCCGATATCTAGCGTTAGCGTCGCTGCTCGCTAGCAACAGATAATGAAATCGATGCAGCTAATAGAAAATACACACAATTGTATGAACACGATCGAATGATTAAATGTGATATCAATATATAAACAAGGCGTATAATCGTCTAACGTAAGCTACAAAAACTAACACGACGCCTTCTGTAACTATTCTGTACATTAAAATGTCAAAATCAATAGAGCGTAGATAGCTACGTCCAAAAATGACAAGGAAACAAAACTACGTCGTCCAGTTCGCTCACTGCTTGGGTAGCTAACGTTAGTTAACCAGGTAACGTTAGCTAGCCAACTGGCAAACCAGCTAGGAAAATATTATGTTTCTCGCCAACGAGTATAAAAACTGACTGGTTGAAACAACAAGTTGTTCAAAACCAACAAAATAACAGTTGACTAACAGAGTAGATTGCTCGGTAAACGATTCTGATATTTGTATGTCGCTAGGTAACGTTAACTTAGCTAGCTAGCAAACTATATAAATAAATTGTCAACTGAGGAGAGAGTGAAGAACAAGACTCAGTCATTACTATTAAGGTAACATTAGTCGACATAATCAAATATAAGTAATAATTCACAATCAAACCCGAGTAGTTATCCGCAATCAAGCTACTATACATTATAATGTAACATTAGCCAGATAATTTTACACCGATAGCCAGGTATGCAGCAAGCAAGCTACCGCACTCGCTAGCTCCCTTGTTATTCATACCTAGTCATGTAGCACTGGCTAGCTAGTAAAAGCTAGCGCGGTAGCTTGTATGCTAGTTAGCTAACAAATTCTCTTTGGAGATTCGTTGTTTACACTATCTGTCATCCCTGCTCAAGTGCACAGATTATTAGATACCCTCATACCTTAACGTTAACGACAGATGGTTGTTACAGTTAATTTTATTTTAATTTTTATTTACTTCGCTATTTTTCTCCCCTTTGGTTTTTTCGTGTTCTCCTCTACTGTCAACAAAACCGACTGTGCTTCCGGTTCAACCATGCTGTAACCCGAAAGAACTGCTTCCTTCGCCAGGACCGGTCGAAGAAAATAAAGTGGGTGGTCCAAGATGTTCTATTAGTTCCAGTTATGTACAGTTAACAGTAATAACCACACTTATCTTACGAAACTAACTTTCAATAGTATATTTTTACAGTGTTACATTGTTCTTCTGTATTATATACACTATATCTGTAAAAATATGACTTCATGTGCAAATGAACAGTTTCTTACTTTTTTGAACAATGCATTTTTCATGCAAGCTTGTGATTCCACTATGCAGCTCTATGCCAAACAGCAATCTTGGGCCTGGGCACATTGTGATAAAATGCATCTTGGAATGACAAGTAATGCCTTAGCACTGACAGTTTGGCAACTTGCAGGGCTTCCCACAGAAAAAAACAGACTCTCACTCCTTACAGACATTAACTTCTATACCCTCTGAATGAATGTAACCACAAATAATTCAGATACAACTTCGCACAGCCACTCTTATTCTTCTTCTTCTCCTTCTTCTTCTTCTTCTTGCGCCCAGTCCTGCTATCATTAATTCTTCCCATTGGACACTATTTAATTGGGCCAATTTGAAACATAATACAACTTAAATAATATTTTACAAACCCAGAAAGAAAACTGGGTGATTCTGGGGGAAATAGATTTTTTTTAACCATGACCTCTCAGATCTTTCATATATTTGACACCCATGATGTAACCATTATTATACTATTGAGGGGGGGGAAACACAAACCATCATTAAGAATATTAGGGACAAACTACGAAGTGTCCATTTTCACTTCATTTTTGGCCTACCCACCCCTATTTCAAGATCTAAGCAGTTTAACAACTGTAAATGGTTTGACAACAAGTAATGAGGAACAAGGTGACTGGATGGACACATAACTAGTAGACTGCCATGGGGGATTTACCTGTCAATAAGAAAAAATGATTCAATCTTTAAGTTTGAACTGTGTCTTTAACCCAGGTGCACAACAAAGGCTTTTGTGTGAACTTTTAAATTATTTAATAAGCTCAATCATATCCTGAGCTGATATTTGTATAAGCACCAGCTACAGCCATAGACTACAAGTGGATCCTATAGATTTTACTTTGCTTCAGCACAGGAGTGAACCAACGTATTTTTTAAAGCTGTCAGAAAGCTAAAACTAAGGAACAAAAACCAGGACCGGAGCTCTGCACCCCTGTTAACCAGTCAATCACCCCTTGTAATAGTATTGTAATACAAAATGTACAAGAGATCCCACTCTGTAAATTGACATATGTATACATTGGACTGTATAAATTGAGAAAAAATTGAAAAAGTAGTTTTCAAATAATGAAATTAATTCAAATTCTTAATTAAATAATGCCATGAATTAAGTCAAGTCCAAGATATTGTCTTTTTAAATATTTTTTTTTACCATTCACGGTCGTTTGGTCTGTCGGACTGTAGGTCTCGAAAGTGGGCAGGCTAAAAATGGAGTGAAATGGTTTTTTCATAATGGTTTGTGTTTTTTCCCCTCAAAAGTATAACAATGGTCATTACTCCAAGGTTACATTATGGATGTCAAATATGAGAAATATCTGAGAGGGTCCATTTTACCCCGGAATGACCCAACTATGGCTTTAAGAATGTTTTATATGTTTTTAACATTTCATCTTGCAATGGAGGAAACAAATGCAGTCACATTTTTAAAATCAATCTCAAAAATTTTTAATGTCTTTTTTGATGCCATCCACCACTGAGGATCAATTCACCGTATTAAGGCACAGTGTATCAACAAGGAAAACTTTCATATCAGGTATGATCAATTTTCCTTGAAGAATGAATCAAATATGTATAACATAATTTTCAATCCCATCTGTTGATTCAGTTGGGACTACAGATATTACTGTCAGTTGTTTTAATTTGTCCTCTAATTTAGATTTTATACAAAGCAGCTGTCTGCAGCACATACTTCTGTCAAAGCTATCTAGCTGATGGAATTGCCCTGCCATTTATCACATTTAAAACAAAATGGGATCATGTGGGATTATTAAATTTTTCTAGTGGAATATTTGCACTTGAAAATGTATCTGTTAAATCTTGAATGACATGCAGCTGACACGCAAAGCTGTTTTTAACTGTCTAACTAGCTGGTTCCACCAAATGTGAAGCTACAATAAAACAAAGACCTCTTATTCTTGCAGAAACATATGGTGCAGGTTTTTCAAAAATTCACTGTGAAAGCAGTGACTATGGCAACAGCAGGACAAGATTCCATCTCGTTGACAGCGTAGTTGTGGACACAAAGTGATCATGAATAGGGTATGTCCCTGAACTGGGGCTATTTGTACCAAATGTAATTAGAGACCTCTTTTTTAGGAACATTGCAAATTGAGTGTCACTTCAAACCAGCTGAGGGGGTCAGGGCCTTGATATCCCCTGCATGGCAATGTATTTCCTTATGAATTCCACCAGGTGTCACTGTAGACTGGTAATTGATAAAAATGTAATAGTAACCTCATTTTTTGATTTTCATCTTGTTCAGTCTGTTTTGTAAAGATAAAAATAATATATATATTTCTTATGATTTCTGAATTATGCACACTTTTAGGTGTAGACATGGCCATGGTTAAAAACAATTCACACAATCATTTAACCTGGACCAGAGATCTGGTAAGTTGCTGTAAGCATCCTCTCTGACATTGACAAAAGCATATGGGAATTAACATCTCTATGCGGTGGCTCCTGTGGTCAGATGTAAAGTAGATGGGCTATATCGTTGTGGCTGTGTATCCCATGGAGGCGTGGTTTCATCTTATTGCTGGTTTCATGGTTTCCCCTCATTGCTTTGGCCTATTAGGCCCCAGTATTCTGCTGCTAGATGCACACATTGGTGTACAGTACCTGCCCCAACTCAGTCGATAGATGGCTGTATAAAAGTTTGTTTTAAAAGGTTTTGTTTTATAATAATTGTCACTCATCCGCATGATGTTTTTTTTTCTCCGTGTGACTTCAAACCGCACCCCAAAACCTGATATTTTATACATACATAGTTTTATACTGACCAGCTGGAAACCCATGCACTTCTCGCTGCATGCAACACTAACACATTCAACGATTTATATGGGCTATATTCTGTGCAGTTTAATACAAATTATAAATGTATAATAGTATTTTTCGAAAACTATCTGTTTCTGTGTTACAAATCTAAATTAATGGCATTTCACGTAGCTGCTTTCTACATGCTGCTTTAATTTAACAAACCAGAAGAGTAAAATTTAATTTTTTCTTTTTCTATATGTTACGTTCCACCAAGGTTGTTTCCCAATCGGAGTGTTTTTGTTGCAACACGGAGTTCCGGCTGTTTTGATGAGGAAGTCAACATGTCGAGTTCGTACAGAAACAGGTGAGAAAGAAAATACACAGTACTTTTTTGTTTGAGCCGTAACTTGGTTGTGACAACATTGAGGCAAACGGAAAGTGTTCATTTTGTACATGGATGCACATTGTACTTTGGTTTTCTAGTTTTCCTGTGACGTTTTCTATAGCGTAGCTGCGCCCACATATCACTGCCCGCTGTTTCAATGAATGCTAACGGTACGCACATTACACTAGCTGGCAAGGTGGCGTAGTACATGGGCAGTGCTAGCTAGCTAGCTAGCTAATGCATTTTTGCTGACTGTTGGTGAAGCCTATTGCCTGTCGGTTGGTGTGGTTTGATGTTTGATGTATCCAAGACCGTATGTGTTATTACTCATTTGTTCTTGGCATATATTAATTAAACCTCGGTTGCTAGCTATTGTGCTATAGCCAACACGAGCGCTGGCTAACTAGCAAGCTAAACGTTTTAAAACCAGCTAGCTTTTAGCTATCAGTGGTAGCTAGAATTTTCAGATTGTTTCGACGTTTAATTCCAGCATTCTTAACCTGCATTTTAGAATGAGAAGATGTTGGATTTTAGCTAGCTTGTTAAGACTTTTAGCTCACATGTTAACAGTTGTCAAGAGATAATCTGCCTTTAAATCGAATTGGGCAACAGATATAATGGCAAGTAGTCTTAGCTAGTAAAAACCTGGCTCTGTTCATAAAAATTATTTGGACAAAGCTTGAGGCTAGCTTGCTTGAAATGTTTGCAGGCACGCCAGCAGGAAAACCAGCTGCATATTTAGCTAGTTCATATTGTCTACGGTAATATAATTAGCAAACAGCATTCCCACTTAAACTTTTCTTATGGTTTTACTAAATGGCGTAAATGGAAAGCCATATATATTAGCTTGTAGTATGAACAGTCTTTGTAGTTTTACCACTCGCAGTTAGAACATTGTCGGGACAGTATTTGCAGACTTTAAATTTAATTATGCATGGTCAGCTACCCATCTACATTCTCTTATCACATTAACGAAACTGACTGTCAGTTTTCCGGCGCTGTGGACTTACGACATTTATTTGAGATGATTGCATATTTTAAATGCTTTACCTTGTATTTGAAGCGCATGTGGGTACAATAAACAAAAATAATTATTATTGTTTTTAAAATTAAATGATGCAACCCCGCCCCTCTTATGCATGTTCAAAGCTCAAACTTATATTTTAATGCATTACGTTATCTGAAATATTTAGCCAACGATGATAGTTTTGTATATATGTGAAGAAAAAGAGGGACTGATTTGTCTATTCTGGACATTAACATATTCATATATATCTATTCGTTTTGTGATTTTTAAACAAATATAATTGTGGTGGAACTGTTCCAAGGACAGCACGTGACACAAAGGAAGGGGAAACCTAAGAAAAACTGCTTCCCTCAGATTGACTACTTCAAATTGGAGAAAAATCCATAAGTTAGCTTGTATAAGACCAATCAAAGCAACAGATTGACTGTGGTAACAGCTATTCTTGTGTATTTTACCATAATCAGACTTGTCTAGGTCAATGTCCACACTTGCTGGCTGTAGAACTTTTGATTACATACACATTAACTCAGCACTATGTTTTCCCACTGAATTCCAGGAAGCCAACTTTGCTGATACTATGCAGTTTTGAAAGTAGTGTAATAGGAAGCAGCATGTGCATAGTCCAGAGAGAGAGAGAGAAGGTAGTTGTTTTTGGATGGATCCAGCCCAGTTTCAGGGCAGAAAATTTGTCCTAATAGTTGAGCATGGTGGCTTTTCTGGACAGTCAGTGTTCTTTAATCGTTATCATATGGCTGAGAGACTATGTGTTTGCAAGCAGTGAAGTTTACCAGACATTGCATATCGGATAATTGAAGCGCACAATGGAGCTCAGGAATTCTCTGGAGTTTTATAGCCTATAGGCTATGCTTAGACAGTCCTGATTATCTTATATATATTTAACAAAAATATAAACGCAACACTTTTTTATGTGTTGAAATAAGATATCAAAGATTTTTTTCTATGCGCACAAAGATCTTATTTTTCTAAAGTTTTGCCCACACATTTGTTTACATCACTGTTGGCTAGCATTTCTCCTTTGTCAAGATAATCAAGATGCTGATTCAAAGCCATAATCACTACACAGGTGTTCCTTATGATGGTGTCAATAAAAGACCGCCTTAAAATGTTGAGTTTTTGTTGTACAACACCATGCCACAGATGACTCAAGATTTAAGAGATTGTGCAATTGGCATGCAGACTGCTGGAATGTCCTGTAGAGCTGTTGCCAGAGTAATGTTCATTTCTCCACCATAAGCCGTCTCCAGCGTCGTTTCAGAGATTTTGGAAGTTCGTCCAACCGGCCTCACAACCACAAACCACGTGTAACCACTCCAGCCCAGGTCCGCCACATCCGAATTCTTCACCTGCGGGATCGTCTGAGACCAGCCACACGGACAGCTGATGAAATAGTTGGTTTACACAGCCTCAGGGAAGCTCATCTGCGTGCTCGACGTCCTCACTGGGGTCTTGTTTGACTGCGGTTTGGTGTCACAGTCGACGTTTGTGGGCAAGAGCTCACTTTCCAATAGCCACTGGCATGCTGGAAAACGGTCCTCTTCACTGATGAATCACAGTTTCAACTCTACAGGGCAGATGGCAGGCAGCATGTATGGTGTCGGTTTGCTGACGTTGCTCAACGTTGTGAACAGAGTGGCCCGCCCATGGTGGTGGCGGGGTGAACAGAGTGGCCCATGGTGGTGGTGGCGGGGTGAACAGAGTGGCCCGTGGTGGTGGCGGGGTGAACAGAGTGGCCCGTGGTGGTGGCGGGGTGAACAGAGTGGCCCGTGGTGGTGGCGGGGTGAACAGAGTGGCCCGTGGTGGTGGCGGGGTGAACAGAGTGGCCCGTGGTGGTGGCGGCGAGGTGAACATAGTGGCCCATGGTGGTGGTGGGGTGTTGGTATGGGCAGGCATATCCTACGGGCAGTGAACGCAAGTGCTTTTTATCCATGGAAATTTGAATACACAGAGATACCGTGATGAGATCCTGAGGCCCATTGTTGTGCCATTCATCCAACGCCATCACCTCATTTTTCAGCATGACGGCCCCATATCGCAAGGATCGGTACAAAATTCCTGGAAGCTGAAAACATCCCAGTTCTTCCATGGCCTGCATACTCACCAGACATGTCACCCATTGAGCATGTTTGGGATGTTCTGGACCGACGCATACGACAGCGTGTTCCAGTTCCCACGAATATCCAACAACTTCATACAGCTATTGAAGAGGAGTGGGACAACATTCTACAGGCTACAATCAACAATCTGATCAATTCTATGCGACGATGATGTGTCACGTTGCATGAGGCAAATGGTGGTCACACAAGATACTGATTGGTATTCTGTTCATTACATGGTGCCTTCTTTTTTGGGGGAATTTGTAACCAACAAATGATTATCTGTATCCCCAATCACATGAAATCAATAGATAAGTACCTAATGAATCTATTTCAGTTGGCTGATTTACGTTTATTACTTTTGAACTCAATAAAATTTTTGAAATTGGTGAGTTTTGCGTTTATATTTTTGTTCAGTGTAGGTGAGATTTGCATCAATAATGAAACTAAATATTTTTTTCCCTCACAAGTGAGTGTATAAATGGTCATAATGCACTCTCCCTGTGTACATTTATTCATTTGCACATGCATGGCCTTTCAATTTATAAAGTGTATCAACAGACAGGGCCGCACACAAGGCACTTATAAGATCGTGTAGACAGTTATCCAAAAACAGATCAGATTAGAAAACAATCGTAATTGGGCTAGAGTTTTAACAGTTTCCCCCTGTCTGCTATGTAAAGTCCTTTAAATCAATACAGATTTTAACCTCCCCTTTGGTCACGGAATGGAAGAATCCTGCTTGTGTTCTTGTTGAGAACACCCACTCGTTTTATTAATATCAGCATGCTGCTCAGACTCTAACTGAATGTGGTTCCATTGGAAGGTGACTCAAGGTTCTTCATGCATTCATTCTTTTTGCTTTCTGCAGCCCATGTTCGTTAAGCACCCTTGAGTATTTTAATCAATACACCACATGCACTGTTGGATCATTTCACTGGAAAAATGTAACATTGTGAAATGACGGAAAATAAGAACAGCAGTGAATTTGTCTGTTGAATAATGTTTTGTCTGTGGCTTGGAATCGCAATGTCCGCCCTTAGAAGTGCTAGCGTTGCTCTGTATGGGAGATTGTACATCATTACTTGCATATGCTGTAATGATTCTTAGGTATACAATTTTTATCCTATTTGTTTAGGATTCAGGAATTTAACGTGGCCTTAAAAGAGGAGAAGATTAACTTACAGGCACTTCGTGAACTTTGCTTCAGTGGTAAGTAGTGTTTAAAAATGAAAAGATAATTTAGCATACCTTACTCTTACTGCTATGGTTGAGCCTTGATCGAATGGTTTGGTTTGTTGATTTGCCGCTATTTATGTTATATGGACTATATACTGTACATATATATATATATTAGACTATATTTCTTTAGCTGCTGAAGAATAATCCTTTACCTCTGAAACAGGAATCCCCTTTGAAGGAGGAATCCGAGCCTTGTGCTGGAAGGTGGGTCCATTTGCTCTCCATTTCCCAACAGCCCTCCCCCCTGTTATACCAGCCTTCTATATGAAATCACTGAGTAACAACACTCACCCCTCCACCAACAGTAATCCATATGTGGCAGGGGATTGAATGCCACTGCCAGCAGCCCAGCATCCAGTGTTCTGATTACAGCTGAAAAACCTTTCCCAAGGAGACTTTTCGGTTTAAGGACGTCTGTCGAATTAATTATTATATTCAGTCTATCCTCCAAAGACATCAGAATAGCTTTCTGAATGTATCTGTCAAGGCCTAATTAATGAACTGCATGACTGCATGCAGATCTACCTGCAATGTTCTATATTACGTTCAATATTAATCATTTCTTACCAGACACTTCTGGATCGAGAAACTCGTTTAGCTAAAATATTTTAAAAAATTTTCAGGTGAATATCATCTTAAGCAGTATACATAGTTCAAGTACTTTTCTAAAGGGTACAACAGCTGTGTCTGCCTCAGGATTCAAACCTGTAATCCCTTTTATTGCCTAGCCGTATTACTTAATGGCTATTTCTGGATGCTTTCAGATTCTGTTGAACTATCTGCCTTTGGAGCAGACGGTATGGGACTCCTTTTTGAAGAAACAGTGGTAAATATTTCCCAAATGGGTTTCCTTAAACCTTCGCATGCACAGACACATTGTTGTTCTATTAGTTAGTATGCCATCAATGAGCTTCTTTTTTTTTTTTACTCCCAACATTATTATTATTGTTGATATTAGTTTTTATTTACTCCATTAGTTTGGAAGTAATGCGGAGTTAGTGCTAGCTGAAAGCTTGCAGCACCGAATGTCAATTTGTGGTATAGCAACAGAGCCCCAAGGATGCGTTGCTTTTCTTTATGCTCCAACAGTTGCTTCTTGTGTACAGTTGATCGAGATCTGTCACATGCGTTTCTGTCACAGATGCCTGAGACTCTATCAAGGAAGCACTGTTGTGAAAACAATTTAGCTCTTGTTTTTATTTCCACACATTTTGGAATGGCCATTTGCTAGTGTAAGGCTGCTCTGCACTATGAGGTGGAGAATACTGAACTTATTATGCACCACTCGATGGAACTTCTGGGCCATAGAAGTGATTCATTTTGTGGGTCACTGATGGCTCACTCCCCATTACAGCTTGTTAAGTGCAGGTGTTGACCTTCATTCATTCTCACTTTTTGATTGGTCTTCAGTTGGTGATAGCAGAGTGCTGCTGTTTGTTCTGAACTTTATTCATGTTCTTCACTTGCTCTCCATAAATTGGACACGTGTGTCCGCCAAAGGCTCTTGAACTTTCTGCACAAAACCTTTAATCACATTTGCCGAAACTAGCGTTCAAGTTTAAGATTGCTTGGATCTTTAAATGGAAGCCATTTGCTGTTTTGACAGGGAGCTAAGCGATGTCACTTAAGTCATTGCAGACGAACAAATAGAGTAATTATTACAGCATCAGCAAAGACCCCTGTGACTTGAGTATGATGACAGGAACTAATTCTGAAAGGCTCTCTCAGCCATGGTCAGTTTTTCATTTAGTCAGCTGTTTGTGGGGGAAGTGAAGTAAACTGGAGGAGGGAGGCGCAAAGCAGGTCCATAATCCATAATCATCATGCCTCACTGTGTGTGTGTGTGTTTGTTTTCCTCAGGGAGGTGTACTCTCAGTTTCTGAAGGAGATGATTATTCAACCAGGCATTGCCAAGGCAAACCTGGGTCTCTCACGGGAGGATGTGACCTTGGCGGACCACGTGAGTGCCTCCTCATCTCTGACTCCAGCGGCCACTTTCCATATTAATAGAAAGGAAAACTGTTCTCATGTTTTTTTATTTTTTGGCATTCAGTCATGTATGTAACCCCTGCATCTCCCTCTGGGTCTGTATCTTTTCATCCCTCTCTACTCTCAATTTCAAAACGGTTCACTAAAGTTCTGCAGGACACAAAGCAGTGTTTCACAAAGAGCAGTCGTATACAGTATGAAATATGTTTGAAGTAGAATGCTGTATTGTGTTTATATGGGGTTTGGGGGGACTGAATAATTTCTCTCCATGTGCAGCCTCTGAATCCAAACCCAGAGAGTAGGTGGAATAACTACTTCAAGGACAATGAGGTGTTGCTGCAGATCGATAAAGATGTCAGGTGGGACGCTGAGGGGAACACACCCCCAACAGCACATTTCTTTCAGCAAAACTCATTCGCTGAATAGCTTCTTCAAACTTAAGTGATAGCTCAGCTGCAGTTGAAAGTAGCATACATAGTCAGTTCCCTATGTAGTCTTATATAGCATAAATAATGAACTCAATTAGAGTTCATGGGAAAGCGTGTGGCATGGCTATACTGTTTGGTGACCCCCCCTGGTGCAACAGTCCTACTTTCGATGCTCATTTTATATATTGTGTAATGGCTGTGAATGGTGACTTGTAACTATGTTGGTTTAATGATCTGCGCATTTCATATTTCTACAATGCAATACATTTACTCTCACTGTAACTCTAATGGTCTAATACATTGATCTGGAGCTCCTTGGATGGTCAGTGTTTCAGGGCACCACTCCTAACTCAAGCTCCAACGGCCTCCCCTGTTCCCCTCCCCTGTTCCTCCCTATGCAGACGCCTGTACCCTGACATGGCCTTCTTCCAGAGGCCCACAGAGTACCCCTGCCTGCTCATCCTGGACCCCCAGAACGAGTACGAGACGCTCCGGCGGCGCGTGGAGCAGACCACCCTGAAAGCTCAGACTGTCGACCGCAACCGCAGCGGAGTGACCAACGTGAGTCTTACAACCCTCACCCTCACACGCTCGTCGTCTGCATATTTGGCTTTTTTAAGGGATTTGGATTATTTCAGGGAATTATTATCATCATCAAATCATCAGTGTGCTTGTGCTTTTGGTATTTAGTTATGTTATTTAATGTTATTTATTCCCCTAAATTAGCAGCTGTTCACCGCTTTACAAAAACAACAAATGTAAAAGGAGGCAGAGGCACATTAGACATTTCTGTTGTGAACTTGAAAAATGTCTGTGTTTTCTGCACATATTTACCATTTGATTTGTGGGACATGACTCTTATCCAGAGTACCTGTTATATTGTAAAGGTAGATGAGGGGCTGTTGGGTGGCTCATCCTGTTAAAGGGTAATTCCCTTCTTTTTTTTAAATTTGACTTGGGCCTATTTCTAAGAACTATTTCCACCATGCTGATCGGTAATAATAATAATAATAATAATAATGTTGTCACATCTTTTTTTTTTTTAGATTTGGTCGCCAAAAGAACTGCTCCACTGATTTATTTATTTAGTTATTTATATCCTTTATTTTTGCAGGTACTCTCATTGAGATCAAGATCTCTTTTACGAGAGAAACCTGCGAACAAAATAAAAACGTGTATAAAACTTTAAAGAGACAAGTACAATTCAGCCACGTTAACGTTCAGCATTCAAACATCATCCAGGGATATATCAAAGGAAACACGTACATACAACATTAAGAAAATCCACGTATAAAACTAGCATTTTCTAAAGGAATAAGAGGACAGATGAAAAGCAGTACTCTGATATTCTCTGCAGCACACACAAAACTTTAAAATTTGAGTGCTCTGATGTCCAGTATTATGAACTCTGATAAGTGTCTCTCCTGATCAGTGCTCTAAAGTTTGGACCGCTGTGAGTAAAATGGAGTTTCCTTCATAGTGTGTGGCTTGGTGTAGAAGCCTGTTGTGTGAATATGTTCTGCATGTTTCAAGAACTTTCTCAGCATTTTTTTTATACAGTCTTTGACACATTCTTTGACTTGTGTTTTACTTTGTGCGTCTGTTCGCGTGCGTGCATGTGTGCTGATGTCCTTATTTTTCCTGGTTCTGTAATACTCTGGTAAAGTGCAGGTATACAATTAAATAAAATAAGATATTTCCTCTAATATGGGGCAAGAATCCTGTTTGACATCGACTTGTATTGCTTTGTAATTGTAGAGTTTGTTCATAGCATTCCAATGTTCTGACTGATCTGTGTACAATCTCTGTTCAATCTCAGGTTAGCTCTCCTGGGAAGGCCCAGAACCTGTACCCGTCTAACGAGTATGAAGTGCTTCCCAATGGCTGCGAGGCACACTGGGAAGTGGTGGAGCGAATCCTTTTCATTTATGCCAAGCTGAATCCGGGCATCGCCTATGTGCAGGGCATGAACGAGATTGTGGGGCCTATCTACTATACCTTCGCCACAGATCCCAACAGTCAGTGGAAAGGTGCAGAATATCTCTCCATGGCTGGGGAACACACTATGTAGATTACAAGATAAATTTAGGGATTTCACACCCTTCTTAATAACTGCATAATTCAAGCAATTTCAGTCTCAGAATCCATTGCAGCCTTCCATTCAGGCTATAGGTAGGCAGATAACTCTGTTAAAAATGGGTTATCTGTAGCCACTGTTCTCCCTGCTGGCAAAGAGTGGGAATGCAGTACAATAAATATATTCTGGAACTTTATATCCCCGTTCTCTAGGATATACAGATGAACCTCGATCCAACGGACACCGATGCAACGGATTCCGGATCCAACGGACATGTAATTATATTTGGCCCGCGAGATAATATCAAATTTCAATTTGAGTCAGCCCGCCGGTAACGCATGCACCGCTAATACTACAAATCCCAGAATGCTCTGCTAGTGCCTTGGTGCGTCAAGACTTGCAAGCATCACCTCCTCTTAAGTATCTGACGCGTGTATCGACGTGGCTGGTTAACGGGTATTTACTTTCACGATATAACAGACAAACGCAGAAGCGGACGCACACCCGCGGTACATACGTGAAATAAAACGTAAAACGAAGTTTGTTGTGCGCTACATATCTCTTGTTATAGTGATATTTTGCGGTGTCGCATTATTCGCTGCAACGGACAAACGGCTTTAACGGACAACTGCTCCCCCCTATTAGTCCGTTGGATCGAGGTTCAACTGTACCTCTAAATATGAGCTATATATTTATGCTCTGGAATCCATTATATATTTTTTGTATTACTATAGTTGCTCAGCATGATTATTTGCATTCCTGTTTTTAGTACTTTGAGCACCAATTTTCTACAGAGACATCTGTAAACATATTGGGGGGATTTTTGAAAGATCAATACAGAATCCTTCAGTCGGATTCCAAAACCCGCTTTGGTAAATTGGGTTGAAAATGGGAAGTACTGCTGTTTTCAGTGCAGTGGTACCCTATGACAGCAAATGTGATTTGTATAAGATGAATCTTGCGAAGCACTGAGCTTTCCCTATTGTAGGTCTACAGTAAAAAGCAGTCTGTTACTTATTAAGTGTGATTCAGTCTAAACACAAAGGGACTTGTACTTAGGTTTGCAAGTGTTTCTCCCATTTCTTGCATTTTTTGGTTCGGGGCATGATTGCTGTTGTAAAAATAAATATCCGTTTTATTGTCTGTGTTGAAGTGAAGCACATGATGGAGCATGTGATCTCTGCGCGTCACATGACTGCCCTTTGAGCTCACCCCTCCTTTCTCATTTTCTGCCCTGTGTTTAAGCTAGCATTGATTTAGACTTTTAACTGCACCTCTGTGTGGTCTGGGGTTCTGTCCTTGCTCGCATTGCCTCCAGTAGTGCCTTGATTCAAGTCTGGACAGGTCTCTCTCACCTCACTTTGTGATGTTACCCTCCACGTGCCAAAAAACTCATGTTTGTTGTGACTTCTTGTCACGGGCATGTTTGTCGTGACGGGGGTGGGTATTTGTGCACCCTACAGCACACCTCTCCCGTAAATACACTGGGAGCATGTGGATTCTCCCATAGTCCAGCACTCATTCAATCTTCAGTAACTAACGTGAGGTCCTCTATTTGAATCAAAATAGCAGATTTAAACTCAAAATTAACTCTTTATTAAATTAAACTGTTGAATTTGAATTTATGGTAAGCAGTGGGTTGGTCATTACCCACCAGGAATGTATGCAAACTGCTGTAGACAACCAGGAGCATAATCAAAACGCATATACTGACATACAGCTACATATATACATATATTTCATGCATGGGTGGTATTAGGTGCACTTTTTTTTACATTTACCGCTTTACACTGCTGGAATGCATCCCAGGCTCAGTTTTCGTGCATAAAATGAAATGACCAGTCATCAGTGGGGCTGGTGAGAGCACTGCATTTTTGTCACATTCCTGTCTTCTTGGAATAGAGCGACCAGGATTCACCAAAGTGCTCTTGGCAAAGTGCACTTATTGATGTTACTTTCACGCTCTGACTCATTTGTCTGACTGGTCTAATCTCATCACGAGGACATATTCTCCAGTCCCCACTGATGTAATTTAACAGTTAAGAAATGGGTTATCTGTAGCCACTGTTCTCCCTGCTGGCAAAGAGTGGGAATGCAGTACAATAAATATATTCTGGAACTTTATATCCCCGTTCTCTAGGATATACCTCTAAATACATGGCAGCCTGAGGTCTACTATGAGCAGGTTAGGGAAATGAGTGGAAGCCACCTTTTGTTAGTAGACTAACCTGCTTATTGTTAGACCTGGAATAGCTCAACATGCTACGCATTATGATCGTTATAGCCGTACCTGCATAGTTATCTGAAATTGTGTGCGTTTCTCTTTTTGTTTGTCTGATGCACGAGGCAATATATTGAATAGGAAATCCAATGAAGTGACACTTTAATTTGCTTTTGTCTTGGGTCAGAACATGCTGAGGCAGACACCTTCTTCTGCTTCACCAACCTGATGTCAGAGAACAGGGACAACTTCATCAAGAGCCTGGATGACTCGCAGTGTGGGATCACCTACAAGATGGAGAGCGTCTTCTCTACACTCAAAGAGAGGGACATGGAGCTCTACCTCAAACTGGTCAGTAGGCCTCTGTGGAAACAGATAATTTCTATTTGGTTCTCCATCTTTCCTGATATCTGCTTGTTCCTCAGTTAATGGGGAACTCCAGCCAAAAATCATTGCTTAATATGTTAGTCCTCACCTTGAGAATAATATATCTGTCACATACAGTACTTGAGCCAACAAGAAAGAATATAGAGCCGCACCCCAAAAGTGACGTCATCTGGGTGTACGGCGTTGACATGGAAACGCTCAGTATTCACACTGCATTTCTCTCCATCTTGTCTCCCCAGCTAGAGCAGAACATCAAACCGCAGTACTTCACCTTTCGCTGGCTCACGCTCCTGCTGTCCCAGGAATTCCTGCTGCCGGACGTAATCCGCATTTGGGACACGCTCTTTTCCGACAAGGGCCGCTTCGACTTCCTCATTCTGGTGTGCTGTGCCATGCTGATGTGAGACCACGCCCTGCTGTTACCCGTTGCCTGTTTATACTACCTGTTTAAGTGTGAGATGGGCACATAGCAGTGCTTCATGCGTTCCTGTATTCCTTCATGCTCTGTGAATACATAGTGTTTTTTTATGCTTACTGCTGGTTCAGATAGATTTCTGTCTGCAATTTCAGTCTGATCCGGGATCAGCTGCTGGCCGGGGACTTTACAGTGAACATGCGGTTGCTTCAGGTAATGGACTCTTTGTTTTATTCGATAAACGGTAATTACTGTCAAACCTACAAACAGCTCACCATTAAACCAGAATAAACAAAGGCTGTAAAATGTTTTTCCATGAAGGATCTAAGATAAATAAAATGTAGATGTTTATTTTCGTCTTCATACATGCAGCATAGCCAAAGATTACATGGCAACATATTTAATAGCACTTCTTCTAATTATGCGTTGATGTGTTATCTATGAACTCATGAAAACATTTAATATTTTATATTACATAGCTCTGCCACCGAGCCCATATGTAGTGTTAGCAGAAAGAAAAGTAGTTGCAAGGAGTGAAATAAATATCAAAAAGGTGAGACATTCACTGTACCAAAGTAAGGCTACTTTGTTAAATAAACATACAGTCCAGTGCACGTAAAGAGATAAAACCAGCTTAATGGCAATGAGAGGAACAAGATAAGATCATATTAAGATGATAGGACAGGAGGGCACTATTCCTTAGGCTGGTTTAATTCTTGTTTAGTTTTAGAGGAAAATAGTGAGAAGGTTTTTGATTCCCTCATAAATTGTGGTTTATTGTTGGCAAATTTCTGGGGTTCTGGCCACTTTTTCTCTATTGTAAATTGTCCAGCCGCTTGAACAGGGGGAGTGGGAGTGGGAGTGGGAGTGGGAGTGGGAGTGGGAGTGGGAGTGGGAGTGGGAGTGGGAGTGGGAGTGGGAGTGGGAGTGGGGGCTTAGCAGCAACTTGGTGGGTGTGTGTTGTGTGTGCAGGTTAGCTCATTTTTCCCCGCCTGGTCATCCGCAGGATTACCCCATCTCCGATGTGCACACAATCCTGAGGAAGGCCAAGGAGCTCCAGGATGGAGCATAGCCCTTTTCTCTCTCCTCCTCTGCCACGGCATTCTGGGAAATCACAAACTGGCAGCATGGATAACGGCAGCAGTGATCCTGTGAACCTGTGAGACGATACCACACTGCTGTGCATTGTGGGGGAATAACTGTGTCCACAGGCTTCCTCTCGGCATTGTCAATCCCCACCCCCTGCAGACGGTATTCTGTTCAAGCCATTTATTTTTGCACTGAAGACTTTGAAACCAAAAGAGAAATCGACACAAAAAAGATAAACAGGACAGTACTACAGTATCTAGGTAATAAGTATAAAACACTCCATGGCTAGTATTTCTAGTTAGTTCTTTTTTTTTGGGGGCTTTTCTTTGATTGGGATGTTTTGTTTTTTTAACGTAATGCAGTATTTCTTTTGTAACAGTCTTTAATCACGATATGAAAGAATACTACTTTTTTATTTATATATCAAAAGAACAAGTGGGCGTTTGGTGGACACCAACGCTGCCTCCTTCCCAATCCGAATGCCATATGAATATTCCAGACCATATCTTGACTTTAACACCTTCGGGTTATGGAGGCTGGGGAACATCTGCATTTTGCCCCTGTCTACAGTTTGCAGGGTGAATGCTACCTGTGGGGGACATGCAGGATGTTATAAAATCATCTTGGTGTGTTTTACCAAGCAAAATTATGGTTCCTCAGATATTCAGTTAACCAGCCTGCGAACTGTCCGCCATGGTTTTCACAGGACTGGCTGGACTTTGAGAATCTTGATGTTCTTGAGTAATTCTTTGTTTGTTTTCTGTTTTTCTTAAATCAGATCGATATTGACCAGAGCATGCTGTGCTGTTGTCTTGAGTGTGTGTGGGGAAAGTGAATGTTCTAAGTCTTCTCTTTTTTTTATTGTCAGTGACAAAACTGAGGAGGGTTTTGGGGCCCCGCCTGGGCTCTTTAAAATTTAATCTGTGGGTGTGGCCTATTATAGCCCACTTGTGGTCTGTTCCAATTCACTGACCTGTGTACATATATTGGTACAGTTGTGACTGTTTAAACTGACCTCAGATCTGCAGGACAGTCTGAGGAGCTACCCACAGGGCGTTTTATTAATACGGGCGTTTTACTAACCTCTACCGTTTTGTCCTATTCACTCTCGTGGACTTACAGAAAGGAGAGGAGGGTGCTTTTGTGTTACTGAAGTTGTACCATCACGCAACAAGGTGGATTATGCAGGAGCTGTTTTGGATTTGCCATCCTGTGACATGAGATAAGATCTGAGATCTGAGATCTTGAATTTCATATTTACTTTTATGAGTAAAACTGTACATCATCCATCAGTATCAAGGCACTTTGTCACCACATGGTTGTGCTTCCAACATGCAAGTTCTTTTTAAAATACTTCTTTTTTTTTCTTCTTTTTTTTAAAGATCCATTGACTTTTTTTGCAGAATTCCTGCCTGTGTATCAAGGGTTGATTTGCTTTGGAGCTAGAAATAGATGGATTTGCCACTAAGAGAAGGTAACTCTTTCTGTCTTATAACGCTTTGCAGTCCCAGGTCCATAAGCATTATTGTATTGGAAACCTAAGGGTTAAGTCTAAGGGTTGCTTGTATGTTTCCGTGTGTATGCCACATATGCAGTCACCAGTTGATGAAGAGATTTCTTTTTTTAAATACAGTAATATGACCCTGACATTGGCTCGCGTATGATTGCACAATATTAATGCAAATATATTCCTCTCTTGAATCTTAAGTTACTTTTTCACTGTCCTGGGAGGAAATAGGAATGAAAGGAGTGAATGTTTTTCAGTCCTGCACGTTATGCGCTGCGTAGTTACTGAAGTCGGGCCTGCTCTCTGGAGTTTTCTGCCTTTTTCTTTGTTTTAAATCAAGCTGTACCTTTTGGAGCCGTGAAATAATGAAGGAATCTTTGATTGGTGATGCATGTAAATGTCGGTGTCTTTGGGTTAGTGTGCCAGATTTTTCGTTTTGTAACCAACCATGGATATGACTATTTTGCAAAGCCTTTTACCATTTAAAGTCTTAACATGATCAGTTTTTATTTTTTATGTTTTTTTTTTTGTGTTATCTTGGTAATATGGTGGTAGAATAACTTTCCAAACTCACCCAGAGACCAAATGCACAGGGGAGATAATCTACAGAAGAAGGTATTAAATAAGTTAACACATATTTCATATCAGCATATTTTAGGCCTTTGGGATTTTTAAAGTACTGTTTAGGCAAGCCTGTGTTCAAGATGAACTTAAAGACTTCTTGTCCTCGGGTGCTCCTTCTGCAGTGGTCAGTTAGTCTCACCGCAATCATAAACACCATAGCCAGCGGAGTCATGCTGCCTCCCACGCCTGCTTCTGTCCCCACTCTCCTTTTTTTATTTTTCCACGTCTTTCTCCAAAAGTCTCGTTTTTCCTTTTTTCTTCTTCCCTCCCATTTCTCCTGCTCCTTCTCCGTGCCTGGACTGAGATCACTGAGGTTCCAGTCCAGGGGAGGCTCCCTGACGTGGCCTGCCTCAAGCAGGAACGCTCCCACACAGTGCGGCTAACTGCCCCGGCTAAGGCTCTCTTTGCCTCAAGCAGGAACACTCCCACACAGTGCGGCTAACTGCCCCGGCTAAGGCTCTCTTTGCCTCAAGCAGGAACACTCCCACACAGTGCGGCTAACTGCCCCGGCTAAGGCTCTCCTTGGCTGATCTGACACGCCAGTCTGCCAGTGGGCGCCCCCTGCTGCTGCCCATGTTTGCTGAGCCCACACAGCCCACCCTGGAGTACAGTGGGAGGCAGGGTCTTTCCACCCCCCCCCAACGCACAATCACACTCCTACACCTTCTCCAGAGGTCATCCCTTAACCTGCATACCTCTATGATGTCACATAGCTGCAATAGCTCCAGCAACTGTTGCAAGCAGCAGTGACGTTGTCTTTTTGCGTGTGCATTGCTATGAGTTCCTTCTCAGTTTAAATTGAATTATTTGGATACTTGATAAAGCCATCCAGGAAAACGATACTGTTTTGACGTGCAAGAAAGTCCTGAAGAGGCTGTTTTATGTCTATATGCAAGATTTAACACAGCAGCTACATCAGATCTGGTGCAGGTTTTTTCCAATTAGGTCATTGTTTGATCTCAGCTCATTTTAACAGAACCTACTGAGAGTGTATGGATCGTGCCTTGTCAAACTGCGTATCGAGTGCGTAGCTTGAGCACGGCTAGTTGAGTTTTCAACAGCTATGTTTGTACTATTGGTTGTTTTTAAAAGGTTATTACTTATTACGTTGCATGCATCCTTTTGTTTTTGTTGCTTGGCACCGTTGTTATAATAATGGTTATCGTGTTTCCTGGATTGATGCTGTCATGTCAAAACTACACATAATGTGGCAATAGTTTCCTTTTCTTTAGTTATGTCCTAGTAACCACACCCTGGAATAAAATTGAAAAATTTGTTTCAGCATTGTTCTCCCTAATCATGTTTATTTGATGTGTTTTATTATTGTTATGATTATGAATTCCTGAAAGCATATTCATACTTTCTGCATTTTGAATACTAGAACTTCTGAATACCGTTTCAAATGCAAGTGTGAGACGTGTATCGCCCTGTTTTCTACGCTATCTCACCATGTGTTTGTAATCATTTTTATTATTTTTTAAAAAAGTTTATTGAGGTAACGAGTGGCCTTGTATCAGCCATGTGCGGTTGGGCTGAGTGGAGTGCATTAGGTGGGATAATGACTGGATAGTACCTCTAATCAAAATCACATGTGCGTGCGTGTATGCGCGTGCGTGTGCGTGTGCGTGCTTGCGTCAGTGTGTGTGCTTCATTCAAATCAGCCAGTTCAGAAAAGTAAAGAGAAATTATAATCTCCACGCCAACAAGTGCTGCCAGAAATGTATCGGACCTTTCTGAATGTACTGCATTGTGGTCACTTTTGTTACAAAAAAACGTGCTAAGATAAGGAGCAGTGGGCAAGGTCAGAGAGAACAGCCCAATGTCTTTCAAAGTAAACCCACACTTTCCATCTGCTAACTGCAGGGGACAGTGTTCCTAAGATTAACACTAATAAGGCAGAGAGTATATGTACTGTGGAGTCACAGTGGTGAGGTTCCGGTTTATTGATTGATTCATTCTCACTATTGCAGTGCCAGTTCAGGCAGGATCATTTCCCAGACTGGCTGCACTTAAAGGCACTTCTTAAGAGCTGTTAATACTATTATATGTGAATGTATGCTCAAGACATAATGCATTGGTATCTAAAGATTTTATATAGCCTAGTCTATTCTTGTGAGTTATACAGAAGTGCCAGGCTTCCTGTTGTTCTATATGATAAAACAGAAGGTTTTCGAATGACCTGGATTCTGTGTGATTACCATAGGATAGACTCGTGATTGTGGTGGTGGTGGCATTTCCTTGTGCAGGGGGTGATTAGAGGTCTTTAAATCACAAAGGTTTTAATGCAGGGACTTTTCCACACATCTTCCAATGGCAAAAAATACAGAACAAATTATTAGGTTGCTGTTGTAGAATTTCTCAGAGTCCCGTTGCAGTGTTTACAAAACGGCTCCGTGTAGCAACATGAAGCTGTAATGTTAAGCTGCTGAGATGATGTGTCAACTGAATGGACCACAGGAGAACACTCGGGTGTCTTGTACGGGGGGAAAAGGGTTGGACCATCACCAGATGCGGAACAACTCTGAGGTATTGATGAGAGTCAGTAGTGTAGTTAAAAGAAGAAGCTTTGTCAAAATGAACATGTACATAAGAAAAAGATTGCTGTTGGGTTAAGGATGTAATGCTGGAAGATGCACTTGCATATTCAGATATCCAGCTGGAGCATAATACTTTGAATGAGTTTCTTCCTGTTGAAATAACATCAATCATTTGTATTGTCTGGTTGAATTGCAACTTACATGTAAAATGGTGAGTCTGATTTCAATTATAATCATTACAGAGGAGTTAATTGTTGTGAATTCCAGAAAGCACCTAAGCAAATGTACCGGGACTAAGTAAAACTGATCAGCAGTGTCCACATGCTTTTTCTAACACATACTGTGCTCTAATGGCATAATTTTACAAAAGTCTCTTGTTCTTTTTTGATTTTGTGTGTGTACCTGTGCACATGCGCGCGTACGTGTGCATTGATTTTTTTGCTCGAGTGTGTGTCCCATGTGCACAATACTGGTTTCTGTTTTTGCATGTGTATACAATTTTATTTAGGTAGCCGTAGCTCTTAGTATCATATAAAATGTTTTTACAGTGTTTGCAATTATGTAATAAATGTCATGAAATTATTCAAATGTGTTCTGTTTTTTGTTGTTGTTGCCAATAACAGTTCTTACGCACTTAAACTGCTAATGAATAAAAGTTGGTGAGTAGGATACTTCAACTTAAATTCATGGCTAAATTGAGTACATTGTTTCTGCTGGCACCACCACCAAAGGAGTCATTGATGCAAATGGCCTGTTGTATCAGAGTTAAGTGAGAACTTTCAAGACGAAGACCATTTCCTGTTGAAGATGTACTTTGGGACCCATTTTTGGTTCTAATTTTAGCTGCAAATGGCCTTTGGTGGTTAAACAAAGTATACAGTGGTGCTCGAAAGTATTCATACCCCTTCACTTTTTGCACACTTTATTGTGTTGTAGATTTAATTTAAATTGATAAAATCGCCATTTTTGCCCATCAATCTACACTCAATAACCCATAATGACAAAGTGAAAACATGTTTTTAGAAATTTTTGCAAATGTATTAACAATCAAAAACTGAAATATCTTATGTGCAGAAGTATTCATACCCTTTGCTTTAATGTATTTTTAAAGTATCATATTTCATATTTGGTCGCATATCCTTTGCATGCTGTTACTTCCTGAAGTCTGTGACCCATAAACATCAGAAGACTCGATCTTATTTGCAGGTACTGTTACAAGTGATACTATAACTTCTCTGAATTTGAATGGATCTCTATTGGAATTGGTGGGTGGGAATAGATTTACCTGTAAATTACACTGGTACAGTATAGAACACATGGCTGGCCAAATGGCTGTAAATTATCAAGGGTCTGAGCTATTGAACGAGCCCCAAACCATCACTCTGTTGCCAGATATGGAGTAGATTTGGATGGATCACTGCAAGGGTTATTTCTCCTGACTCGTTTTTCTATATAACTCTATGGGGGGGGGGGGGCTATTCAAACCTGGACCTCGAGTCCAAATCCAGCCTTGGTTTTCTTTCTCCCAGGTAATTAACTGAACAATTAGCAATTAGTGCTACTGATTGGCCAGACTGTCTTCACACCTGACTCGCAAGTAAAGGGAGGGTAGAAAACCAGCAGGTCTCGGACCTCGAGGACCGTAATTTGAATACCAGTGCCTTACTCCCTTGATGGCTTACAGCCATTTCACCAGTCATGTGTTCCATACTGTACCAGTGTGATTTACAACTGAATCTAGTTTCACCCCCCCAATTCCCATAGAGATCAAATAAAATGCAGAGAGGTTATAGCAGGGGTAGGCAACCCTGGTCCTAGAGAGCTGCTTTGGGCTTTTTTTTTTTTTTCAACCTTAAACACAGCAACTAATTAGACCAAAGAAACCAGGTGAGGTGAGTTAACTGTGTAATCAACTTGCTTTAATCATCAATTAGTGGTGAGTAACAACAAAAACCAGCAGACCCTGCGGCTCTCTAGGACCAGGGTTGCCTACCCCTGGGTTATAGTATTGCTTGTAACAGTACCTGAAAATAAGATATTGAGAGTTTTTTGATGTTGATGGGTCACAAACTTCAGGAAGTGACAGCATGCAAAGGATATGTGAGCAAATATGAAATATGATACTTTAAAAATACATTAAAGCAAAAGGTATAAATACTTATGCACATGAGAGATTTCAGTTTCTGATTTCGAATACATTTGCAAAAATTTCTAAAAACATGTTTTCACTTTGTCATTATGGGTTATTGTGTGTAGATTGATGGGCAAGAATGGCAATTTTATCCATTTAAAATGAAATCTACAACACAATTGTTGCAAAAAGTGAAGGGGTATGAATACTTTCGAGCACCACTGTACTGTATGTGCCTTGTGCTTGTGATGTACTTTAGCACAGCCTGAATTGGGTCCCAGAAAGCTGCAGCAAAAACACGACAGGTTTGTTGAGAGGCTGTTCTTTATGTTTCTGAATATGACAGCCCCCCATGTTTCCTGTTTAACAACTCATTCTTTTCTTTTTGTACATCCTGTGAACATAGAAGTGGTTTCTAAAACCTTTGCACATCTAAAAATGAATTGCACATTGTCTTCTGGAACACAAATCCTGTCTCATATTTTTGCTGCAACTGAAGGAATTCGCCATCTAAATGACTGACAGGCACTGGGTTTATTTAGTTTAATTTAATTTTAAAAAATTGTGTATGTCTTCTATGCGAGAAATAATGTGATCGTTCCTGCTACTGGCATCATGTAACCCATGTGCGGTGTGCTGGTCCAAGTCTCACCTGCACAGGGAATGCCCTGAGAGCCACTTGTTTGACTACTATCACCTCTTTGAGCACAACTTAATGTGATTGTTTACAGCCAGTATCTCCCTGTTCAATAATGCAAAGTCAGACCCGCAAACCCACTTCTGTTGCTGCCACCAATGGGTATTACCGAAGCAGAGGAGGGTTTGGCCAGAATAGTAAACAAGGACCTAGCAGACTACTAGAATGGCGGAATGCATCACTAAGCAGGATGGCATGGATCACAGCTTATACTCCCCCTTTAAGAAATTTGTACTCCAGAAAAACAGCAGTTTAAAAAAATATATATATCGTCTACACTCCCAAGCATTCATTTTCACTGATGCACATGCCAAATTGACTTGACTTTACTGTACCTGCAGATCTAACCGTATTGAAAGCAAATTGTTATGAGCTAGGCCTATTATAGATATAGATTCATATCTTTAAGATATCATATAAATATGCACCCTATAAAACACACTCTAATGCAGGATTGATCAATTAATCACACTAGTTTAAAAATGGTATGCTACATGCCAACACAGTTTGTGGACAAGCTCTGCTGAAAGCATAATGCAACATATGTGGATGTGTTACCAAATAGGACACATTGGCATGTTGAAAATTCAGCATGGTTTATAACATTGCAAAATGTGTAAGTCTATTGCCTCCAGCTTTAATATACACCATTCCCAATATACTGTACAGAGCACCTACTCTAAGGGTATGAAGAAAAGCTCTTTGTTCTTTGTGAGCAGGTTTGAATCTTAAGCAATCTGCGCTATGATGAGTAGGCCAACGTGTTGAAGTATAGCAGACATATACAGGGCTGTAGCAGTTGCCAAAGCTCTGTATCAAGGGTGGAGGAGGGTTGCACCGGGAGTGGGCCCCTATATCACTGGAACAAACAAACTGGAAAAATGCCTTGAACAAACACGATGGATTTCTTTCTTTCATATATTAATACATGTTTATGATTAATGTTTTGATTTTGTTAGTAACAACCTCTATGTGTGTGCTTTTCTGGGAGTGGGGATTGGCTATGGTTTAATTAGGCAATTATCAGACACTTCTGGCCCCCCAGACATCATCTGCCATTTCAAATTAATAATTTTGGTATGCTGACATCACTAATGGCAGGGAAGTGAGAGAGGCATCACAATCGGTTTGGCAGGATGGATTAATTTAGGCTAAGGCTGTGTAGAAATACCCAGGGTGATTTTCCGCTTACGTTTGAATATGTAAATTAAGGCCACAAATGAAGTGACAGGCAATATCAGAGTAGCCTTACACTGGTTTACAGACATTGTTCTATTGTACATGGCCGGAAAAAAAGCTAGCCTACAAAGATGTCAGTTTACATGTGATGTGAAATGTAATTGCTCACATTAATGGTATTTTGTATGGTTTACATGTAGCCTATACATGTTCCGAAAGTAGGCTGCAAAGGCAATACTCTAGTTAAGTAGGCCTATAACAAGACAGATATTTGAATAGTTTAACATGTTTTGTAATATTGTAGGCTAGACCTATTGTGAAAACATGGATAATAGAAGTACTCCGTATTCTTTTTGAACTATTGTATTCTTAAGTAGCCTACATTGTATGACGTTGATTCCCATTTACCAAGCATACTAAGTAGCCTACTACTAACGGTCAAACAGTGACTTAAAATAGCACTCTTCGGAGCTTCGAGAAAACCGATAGCCTACACTAAAGCATGAGCGGCTACATTGAAGCCGGGCAAGAAGGCGCTTCCACAGCATAAACCGTTCACCCACTAGAGGCTGTGTGCTGCCGTCAAAGGCAATCCTAACCCCATCGCAGAGAAGACAGTGTGATTATAATATCGCCTTTGTCTTCCGTTACTTTTATTTATTTTTTGTTCTTAGGCCTATATTTTTATTTGGATAGTGTGTTTTGTGTATTTAAAGTGCTTTGTCTTCAGTGGGCAGCGCGTGCAGTTTCAACCTTGCCGCTCGTTAGTTTTTTTGACGAAGGAGCAGCCGGCGGCTGACGGAAAACAAGGATGTGACCCCAGAGACACTGATTTCACATGAAGGAGAATTTGCAAAGAACTCTTATATAATTTTGAACAGCAAGACATCCATTTTGTCTGATGATATTTTCTCGAGGAGGCAAAAACTGCCATAGTTCTGCTATGCCGTCATAATCGTAAAATGTTATCGTTTTCTAAATAATTGAAGGATATCCAATATTAAATATCCTGCTGTAGGCTATCTAATGTGCTACCTACATAGTAAGGCGGAATATAGCTTACATGCATCTAGCTTTCCCTAGGATATCATACAGCGACTCTACAGTAACGGCAGGATATTAAAATGTAAGTCATTGGGAAGATGACCCAGAAATGTGGATCACTATGCCAGTAGTGTCTCAAACCTCAAGCTGTTTTACCGAAGAATCCATTTTATGGAGGATTATAGCTACGTTTCATGATCTGGCATTTGAACCAGGACGACCTATTTTAAATACCTTGCATTTAATACTGTCGGCGTTGAAAGGAAATTCAGGCTATGTCTTATTAAATTGTAGTGTACAGCGCTTTTGATTTTCATCAATAAATAAACCCATTGTTGGGGTAAAACACACTGGGAAAGCTTTTCCAGTCAGTATATTGGGTACGCCAGAATAGCAAGCACTCTGTGAAGACCGAATCGCTGTATAGTTATCTTTTTATAATATAGAATGCTGGTTGGACGTTCGACAGAACACTGGATTTGGAGTGAATACTATTGTAAACGTGGACCTGCTGAATGGTACTGTGCTTATCGACCCTGCGCTTGGTCGTTGGATTCTTGGATGGGTGTGTTTTCGTCAGAACACGGTAGATTTTTGCATTTTCCGATGTCGTCTGGCGAACGAGTATTTTAAGATGTTGACTGTTCCGTGTTATGTTTTTTAGTAATTAAATCATTGAGCCGGTGTTTATGGCCCATTCGTGGATTTCAGTCTGACAGTCGATAAGTAGGATAGTCTCAGTGACTGTATGTAAACATAACAATTTCTAACTGAATTTTTTTAGTGTGGTGTTTTTAAGGGAAATGTATTGTTTCTAACCCATTCGTTCAAAATCGGCTTTATAGAAGAGTGACATTTTACCAAGGTGGGATTGATGACACACAGCTGGGCAGCGGTGTCATGTCCTGAAGATTTTATAGAGGTCTTTGAGACCCGTTCAGAAACGCTGTATTTATCAGGAATTCAACTCGTTCCTAATTCAGTGTCTGTTGGTTTTTGGCTATGTTGCCAAAAATGTGCGAAACAGTGTTTTAGGGGAGCTCAGCTCGTCGAGAATTGCCTGGACACGGATGCGAAGGGGGCTATGAATCTGAGATGTTGATGATGCTGGATACACAGGTAAGACCCATTTGTTTTCTACACAGTTACGATGCCATTGTGAACTTTTATTTGTTTAAAATTAAGCCAAATAGCCATCCTGTTTATAGGCCTATACTTAGTGTTTTATTTGTTTTATTATACTGTATTTTTACATTGTCAGAAATTGTCAAGTAGTTAGGTTGCTTAAGGTGCCAATAAATGTTTGTCAGGAGATAGGCCTGTACATGGAAAAATAGATTAGCATTTTGTTACCTATTCAATGTGAAATACATAACAATAATGATAGTCATCAAACAAAGGCGGATTCAAATGCATTTACCAGAATGGATTTAAATTAATTACCATAACAAAAGTCTGTTCAAATAATTGCCCGAGGCAGAATTGCATTGATGTATTGTGTATACAAAAGAGATTATGGACCCATGGCTCTTTTCGATGGAACGACTGTCATGGCACGCGGTGCAAAGGCAGAGCAAAAGAGAGGCTGCGCGCAATGTCCGGACGCTTCTCACCGCGAGTTGCTAGTAATAACTGGGGCATGAAAAATCGTTCTCTCTCTCTCTCTCTCTCTCTCTCTCTCTCTCTCTCTCTCTCTCTCTCTCTCTGTATTTTGGTAATATGGGTTCACATTGTTTGTTAGTTTGTTACCCTTACAAACCGTTAAATTACCGTTAGTCACGCTGAGAAATTTTACACAAATGCTCATCAGTAGAAATTGTGCTTCTAGCGGTCATCTGCATCTGAAGGTATTTCAGGTTCCAGGTTCCGGGATGAGGTATGGACATACCGTATACAGTATAGGCAGGAGGGTGCACGTTCTGGGATGAGTGAGGTGCCCTGTGAGAGGGTGAGGTGAATGTGTGAGAGAGTCTTGTCACCCCCTTGATCACTGCACCCACGCTTCCCAATTCCATCAAGCTAACAGAGACTTTCTGTTGTTATCACTGTCTCTCCCACTGTAGATGTCTGTTTATTTGTAGTCTTCAAATGAATTTTCGTAAATTTTTAAAATAACAATCACTGCTATATAGGCTAACATTTATACTGCGAATCTGTAGTCTACCTGTGAGCATTAACAGATCTGAATTGGAAAGCACATGAAAAAGTGGCCAGGATCTCTTTCCTGTATATTTGTGAGTGATCTTTTACATTTGAACAATATAACACAAACCAAAACGTGGGTAATAAAGTACAGAACAGTAAGTCTTAGCAGAAAAGCGACTTGTTAGATTCTGTTTCATGTTTGACAGTAGGGATCAGAAAAAGATTATACCCACACAGTCCACACCATCCTCACTTCCAATGGCTGCAAGCTGCAATCTGGCTGAATAATTAAATAACTGACAGAAGGCTTGTGTGTGTGTGTGTGTTTTAGCTGATTCCTCTGTCGAGTAAACTGCAGTCAATCTACTCCCTAGATTGTGTGCATGTGACCACACCACAGAGCTGGCTTGTTGAATGAGTATCAGGTATCTATTGTGTTTATGTTGGCCCAGAATTTGAATGCGTTTGGAAACGATTATTATCTGTTTGAATATCTCTGAAGGCGCTGAAGGCAGCAGTGGGAGTGGAGTAAATTCCCCACTGCCACATTCTTGAGTGCCTGTGTGGGTCAGGAAGAAAACAATGAATGCACACAACACGACTGTTGCAATCTATTAGAGAACTTGTATAATAGCACACATTTCTCCACTATCTGCAGTGGTTTATTACACCAGTAAGGAATCCCTTTTAAAATTTTGTCACCATAAGGAGACCCAGATTCAGGCATGGTGCTGTGTGACTTTCCCTGAGACAGATCTCAATCAAGGTCCATACTTCTATTTATGTCTTTATTACACTTTTAATAGAGACCCCTTTAAACATTATGTTTGTTCCCACATTTGATGTGCCTCCCAAGTAGGTTGATTTATGTATGTTATGTCCTCTCCGTTTTTCCATCTTGAATTTTGATTATACTTTTAAAATATATATTTTGAATGTATTCATAAAATAAAACAAAGAAAAAGCTAAGATGCTGTTCTGTCTCCGACAGTACATTTACAGAATAGCCCACATGCGTAGCATATTCATGGTGGGATTTACAGAATAGCCCACATGCGTAGCATATTCATGGTGGGATTTACAGAATAGCCCACATGCGTAGCATATTCATGGTGTGCTTACATATTCATGGCTTATATGCGTGGTACGTATGTGCAAGCATATTAAATGACTTATTAAAGCAAAATTGAACTTAGGTAGAACTTTGGGTTGTGTAGTTACCTGCCCATGATATGAGTTCAAATGGTCGTGAAATGTGTTAATTAGTTGCACTGTGCTCCCCTGGGGTGATAATCCAAAATAGGGTATTTGTCGCTCTCCATTCACTTCTATAGTGCATCTGAAACGGTCTGACACTTCTAGCACGTATACGAATACGAACGAAGCGGATTCTGTCAATACAAACAATTACCAGTCCTCTTACCAATTGTTTTCAGAAAATTAAATGGCTCTTTCCTGGCTTTTTCGTATTTTATTTGGAACGTAGATCCAGTAGGTACTATGATCTTGCGCTAGAAACAGCGCTATGCGCCGATGCGTCAGAAACCACTCATTGGTCCAAATTTCCACGGAAGCAAGCGTTCCTGGTAGTAAACAAACCGACTTGCCGACATATTGCTAGTTTTTTCTGGTAGCTTGCTACCACAGAGGGATTGAAAAAAATAGTACTTTTATAAATTATTTTAATTACACACAAAAAAATTTATAAGAGGACTGGTTATTGTTTGTATTGGCAGAATCTGCTTAGTTCATTTTGAGACCTTTTTTCGCTGCGCTATAGAAATGAATGGAGAGTGACAAATACCATATTCTGGACTATCACCCCAGGGGATCACACGCTTATGAAAATGCAATATTGTGAAGATAATTTTGATATATTTACAATATACTGCAGTATATTCCTTTTCCATAAGCAACTAATGAACATATTTTGCAACCATTTGAACTCATATCATGGCCAGGTAACTACATTACATTACAGGCATTTAGCAGACGCTCTGATCCAGAGCGACTTTCACAGCATTTTTACAACCCAAAGTTTTACCAAAGTTCAATTTTGCTTTAATGCAATGTCATTCATTAAAAAAGCTGACACAAGAAATGAATTTGCCTGTGGTGAGGACATCAAATGGAGATTAAACACTGGATATAATTCCTGCAGCCATCTTTGTGTCTACATGAGATAATGTTCGCAGAGTATGATTTTGTTGATGGCTCTGTACTTCATTGTTGAATTGTCAGACTGAATTTCACAATTCTCCTCTCTGCCATCTGTGCTCTAAGATAGTGTGTCTGTGTGTGTGTGTGTGTGTGTGTGGGGGGGACTTTAATAGTGTTCACAAAGTTGTTTGTTTGTATGTTTGTGATTATACAGTATGTGTGTGTTTGTGTGTGTGCATGTTATAGAGTTTGCTAATTTGTTTGTGATTACCACTGGGTTGTGTCTTTGTGAACAGCATTAGGATACTACATATGTAGCTGTTATATTTCTGTAATCTTATATTCTGCAGTGGAAATGAACAACAGAAGCGAGCAAAAAAAAAACAAAAAAAAAACTGACAGGAAAGAAAGTGTATTTTTTCATATGGGAAGTGCTTTGTTTATCTGTGAGATGGAGTTCGATATACTAAATTCTATCTGACTATACGAAATGATCGCAAACTAGCCTGGATGTCGCAGCACAGCATGAAAACAGCTGTGTGTCACGGAGCCGCATGCTGAGGCCTGATGTGTTTATCCGCCACACTGGTTTGGAATTTCTAAGTTTTGGGGCTTGATTGTTTATGCTGAACACTGCTGTTATAGGTCCATGGTGGGAGATTTGATATCAAGATGCTCAGACAGCACTTAACTTTCTCATCTGAAGTTTTAATTTAAATTTTTTTTTAATCTAGATTCTGTCATTATCACAAAGCCCTTCAGGCAGACTTTCACCCGAAACAAAGCAAGTTAAGAGCACAAGATGTCCCATACAACTATCCATCCACCATTTTCTTATATCTCTTTGTTGTGGTGGAAGGGCCTGCGAGGTTAAATGATCCCCAGAGCTATGTCGACGGGGGCTTTATACCCCTGGTAGGGTCTAAGCAAACAGGTCTGGGGTGAGGACCCAAACAAACATGATCCAATCAGGTCCCTACTATGGTGAACAGATTTAAGAATCCTTTACTCTTCCTGGTACAGGGTCACCGGGACCCATGCCTGGAGCCAGGCCGGGGGGGTGGTGTTCGTAGGCGAGCGCCTGGTGGCCAGGCAGCCCATGTAACCCGGCTACACTCAGCCCGAAAAGACTACGTGGGATCAATGCGTGGGCCCACCACCCGCAAGGTTCCAAGTTTAGCATTTGCGTGGTGGTGGACAAATGACTTCTAAAACAACATGTGTTTTACGTTATTAGAGATCAGCCATTGTTTGTTGGATTTAGCCATTCACAGAGATTTTGAATTAATTCATAGTGGAATAACTGTTGTAAGAGTGGGATATCTTTGAAAAAGAAACTCCATAGAAAATGATCTATATAAATGATTCTTCTTCTTCTTCTTATTATTATTATTGTTATGCAGACAGCCAACATAGTTGGCCACCAACTATAAAAAAAACAACAAATAAGTGGAAAAAGTATTCATTATTACCACATAAGTGCAGCATGCCTTTAAATAGCATTTGATCTTTTGGTAAGATACAAAAACAGTGTTCAGCAGGTGGCGATGTTGTTCTTAAAAAACATTGCCAAATGGCTGGCAGCCAGCATGTTCATGCAGTGTGTCCAGTCTGCTTCCGTTAACTTTCTGTGATGAAGGTCGGTTTCTTGAACCTGTTAAATGGACTAGCAAAGTAACAAGGACATTAATCAAAGGGAAATCACCTTAATGCAATTATTTGCATTTTTGTTGGTGTATTTATTCAAAATAAACTCCAAAAAAGTTTCCCTGGTATGTATCAAGTAAAGTAACCTTAAACTGCCCTGTCAGTACATTTAATAAGTTTACATAGTCTGCTCCTGTCACAGCAGAAACCATCGTGTCTTGACCTGTAGTTTAGTCGTCTTCTGTTTGGCTGTTTATTTCAGTCTGAGAGGCTTGAAGCTATGCATGGTTATTGTTATTCTATTGGTGTGCCTGTCGGTGAAGCTGCCTTTCAGTATTATTCCATCAAAATTATTTGTCTTTTTTATGTAGACTTACCGGCTGAAACTACAGTTCAAACGGAAAGACTGTCAGTCAGTCATGAAGTGAAACCATTTTACTTTTGTACATTGTCCGCAGATACAAAAAAAGCAACCAATCAAGCTATACCGTGCTGAATAGAAGAGCACTGTTCACATAGACAGCTGTTACCTCGTTAGACTGTCCTGAGAACCCTGTGATCACAAATTGTACCAACAATCCTCTAAGCAGGTCTTTTACGCCCCATTTTGTTGCACACAAAGGGAAAGTTGCAAGGGAACACATAATTGTTCACAGAGGATCATATCCTAATTAAGATATTGCTTTTCACCTGCTTTGAAGCCAGAACAGGGCGTAAACAAAGCAGGGAGGGCGTTGTTTTAAACTGTAGGTGAGGAGCAGTGAGTGTGGGGCTTCCTGTGGCAGGAGACAATGGGGTATTGAAAGTGCTCTCTATGCAGCTGAGTGCTCAGTCTGGGTCACCATGCACCACTGTGGCGGATGTGGCCCACCTTTGCGTGTGTGCGTTTTGTGTTGTTGTGAGGGAGTGAGCGTGAGAGTGAGTCAGGCCTTTTGGTGTCACGGCACATCAGCAAAGTATTTGTTCCCCCCACCAAAACAAAAGCTAGTGGGTAGACAGCCAGACTCATGAGACACACTCTACACCCCCTGCCAAATTTGGCTACTAATGGCCAAATGTCTGTGGCCATCAGACTCTTTCCAGCCGGTCCTGAATGGGAGAGTCAAGGTCTCCAGTGCACCGTACCCTGAGGCCTGAGGCCTTTATCACTGTGAAGATTCCTCTGTTCTCAGAGGCTGGGGCATTCTCTCAGTGTTGCGACAACTTAAAGCGGCGAAGACAGCAGCATGCCCCGGTGAACGGCATTGCATTTGATAATTACCTTGGCTTATCTGGAGTAATTCTGACCCCCCACCCTTTTTTGATTGTGAAATGTCCAATACCGCGCAATGTCTGAGATAGAGCTCGCTGCAGAAAGTACAATTAATTCTTCACTACCCTCCCCCATGCCTTGCCCACGTCCTTAGGATCGGGAATGCTATTCCTCCTGAAGTGCTGGCTCATTTGTGAATACATCCTCCTAATTTTGTAGGATGGCAGTTTGCACCTGGTGGAAGCCCACAGGTTTTGACAGCCATGCTACTTCCTTACACCGCTGGGAGTCTGTTTGAGGAAAGGTCTGGTGGAGCACTGTTTATTTAATCTAATTTCGGCTGATTAGCTACGGACGGTCAAATGTGGCCTCAGCAACACCACATGTGACCCCACGACCAGAGGTTTTTCTGATTCCTGCTGCCACCATTTTGTATTTGTGCTGGACTGGTACATGTTTTTTCCCCCCAGCAGGACCAATAAATGCACATGACACACATCTCACACTGTTCATTATCCTAGAGCCACTGCTGTTGTGCAGTGCTATTTATTCTTTGTGCCCCGTATCGCACTCAGGGGTCTACTCTGTGGCTGTGGGTGATCAGAGCTATCCCCCTTGGGCTGTTGGATTGATTAGTTATGCCTGGTTGCTCTATCAGTCACACAGTAACAGTTTCATTTGTGCAGCATGCAGGCAAGGACAATCTGTACAGTTACCATGGTGATAACATGTAAGCACGGCCTAAGGTCTGGAGATTAGAGGATGGAAACCATGCTGGCCTGTGTATTTTTTTATTCAAGTGTGGTTAATTGTCTGGCTTCTTATTATACATTTTCCTCTTGTTTCCTGATACTATTGCTAACTATAGAATGTGCATCTATTATCACATCAGAATCAATGGAAAATGTACTGTTGTGCATTGTTAGGATTCAGAACAGCAGAGGGAATGAATAACTACATTCAAAGACCTCTAGGATAAAATTATACACATTTGTGAGACAGCCAGGCAATGTTGAATAATGTTAGTGATGTAATGAGCTACTTTTACTGGAAATGCTTTCACACTCCTCACCCCAACCCGACCCTGACACCGACGCTCATTCACTTGACACAATGATGCATTCTATTCTGAAAATGTTCTTCTTTCACAACTTCCGTCTACGATCGGAAGAGTTAACCAAGACACTAATGTGTCCAGTGCTAATGCCTGGCAGCAGCTGGTGCCAAATTCCTCCCACGATTATGAACAGAGCACTTTCCAAGTGTTTTTATTTTTTATTTTTGTGAGAACAAACTGTATCTCTGAATTGCATGATCTATCTGTGTGGAAAGACCAGTTGTAATAGCCTGGACTGTACTTAGTCACAGTATGTTCCTGTCACAGCAAGGCCCGGCTCTTTTCATTTAAGGCTTCACTCCCTTGTAAGGAAAGCTGCAGTAAATCTGCATCCTTTATAACTGCGTAATTTGGCCGCTGTCCTGCGAACACTGTGTGCTCTGCTTGAATTGGGGATGGGGTTTTTTGCGGGGGGGAGGGGGGGGGACGCACTTGTTTTTTTCTGAACAAAGGATCGTCTTTCCTCCCCTCCCAAAGTGAAGAGGAATGGTGGAAGGAAGGAAGGTGAGTGTCATCAGCATCAGTTCATGGGGATGGGAGGATGTTGACAGCAATATCGAACGGATATTAACCCCGCTCTTTGCTTTGGACTTTTTCTGGGATGCGTTTTCCGCAGCTTTCGGGCGCCAGGCCCTCTGACTTCCACACGGCCCCCGGGTGTTCCGCACTTGTTATGGGTCTTGCATAAGCGAAAAAACATGCAAGAGCACAGCCTTGAACCTGTGGTGAGATTTAAGTGTGCTTCCAGGCTGCAGTGGTTGATAACGTGCTCTGAACGCAGAAAACGACTTGTATATGTACGCTTTGAAAGCTGTGGGAGGAACCCAGCAATCTGGACACAGAGCCTTTGGCGTGCCAATTTTATACATCTTTGATGGGCCCATTCCTCTGAGTCCACCTATGCCTCTCATTCACCCATATTTGCTGTGGCAAGCCTTTGATATAGATGGGCAGTTGAACTCAATGTGCAGAGGTTAGACTAAATCCGGGAGAAGCAGCAGAGACATGACGGATTGCACCGTCTACAGGCAGGGATGTATGCTGTAAATTATTCTCAGGGGCGCCGGGAGCCAAGGGAAGGAGGAGGTGTTATTCTGGCATCAGCAGGCCTCGACCGAACACAGCACTGAAGGGTCCATGGCTCGAAGGTCACCTCCCCCGGCCCCCTCCTTTTCCCCTGGAAGTCAGCTTGCTGGCCGCCAGCGCTTCATATCTCTGCATAAACGAGCAGCCGCATCCTCATTGTTATTCCGTCCCTCTCTCCTTCCTCCCTTCCAGGGGACACTTTCACATGCCATTTGCAGAAGATGAGATTGTGTGTCTGCATTAAGAGTCGTGTAGTGAGCATCCGCCTTGTGGAAGTGTACGGTGCTCTGGGGTTTAGAACAAGCCTAGGCTGCATGGCCAAAGGCTAGGCATCTCCAGTAGTTTCCCTACTGAGATCAGATCGTTTACTGCCAATAGATTTCACCATGCTAGATTTCACAGAAATCACACATGGGCATGTGGTAGGGTTTTAATCAATAGATAAATGCTTTGTTTGCGTCTTATCACACACTTATTCTGGTGTTGCTGCTTTTTTTGCCGATCTTTCCTTGTGTTTAGCTAAGCTATATTGTCCATTAAGTGTCCTCCTAGCTCAGAATTAAACTTGATGTCATAGTTAGGCCATTACAATGTTGTTGCTTACTGTAACCTCACCTTGCAACTGTAAACCAGGTGGGTATATTTTTCAATGTGCGGTTCATATAAACTAGCTAGCCTTTGGTGTGTTTATACTATACAACACAGCCAATGTTAGATATTTTGGTTCAGCATACATTCTGGGCTAAAGCGGATCAGGCCTGGCCCTGTACCTATTCATGAGTGTGGAAGCACCTGCTTTTAGGTTTTTTGATGACCAGGTGTGGTGTATGCATATTAGGTATGTTTGGCTGCTCTACTTCAGTCTTGGCCTTACAGGGGGAATACTTTCTGCCACAGGCATTAGTGTACAGCTTAACCTGCACAGGGGGTCAGCTGATCAGTGCTTCGCATTCGGTTCCTCACCCACTGGGAAAAGCACACAGAGCCAAGAGTTTTTTATTTTTTTGAGAAATGGAAAACCACACAAATGTATTCCAACTTTTCAGCCCAGACTACCTGTTTGTTCCCTGTTCCATGGCTCTGTTTATTATTTTTTTCCTTCTCTGCAAAAATAGTTTAAGTAGAAATAACAATAACCCCATAGATATTGTTGGCTGGATTAAGCAGGAAATGGGTTTTTGGAAAAGTCCTGCGGGTCTTCCCTTTGGCAGAAGGAACAAGTGTTAGGGGTGTTCCCATCCTATTGTTTCAAACTCTTTAAGGAATCTTAGAAACCATAAACAAAGCAAAACAACCAGCTTAGAAAGCATGACCTTCCTTTTGGGCAGAGAGTCTTGTTTACCTTGACAGTGTCCTCCCTGACCATGTGACAGGGTACTTCCTTTTGTTTTATGCAAGGGACAGGAAAACCTGGTCCTGTTGCTGCGGCAACAGCACCTGGCTGGTTGGTGAAGGGCAGCAAACACAGGGATGTTATTGTGCTGAGGGACTGGACTGTTCTGCCATTGCATCACTACAGGTCTACGGTTCTTCCTGCCTTCTGACCTTTGAGAGATCTGACCTTTCACCTTCCCTGGCCACAATTCTCAGGGTTGTTTGAATGTGCTTCCCTTTTATTTTCAGAAGTTGAGAAAAGGACTGTGCCGACAAGCTTTTCATTTTCTCAATGAGTCTTTTTAAAAACGTATATTATGTGAGAAAAATATGTTCAATAGGACCCCTTGCTATTTTTAAGAATTTCAACTGTTGATAGGCTTTACTGAACAGCCAAAACAGTACATGATGGAATAATTGTCTTATAATTATTACAACTAATACTGAAAAAAATAACTTGTTAAAAATATTTATTTATAATATGCGTTACATTGTTTTATCATGCATACTGCCGAAGATATGGCAGTATCAGAGGAAGCATATGTTTTGGTAGGTATTGTGTGTGCTCACAATTTCTCTGTACATAAATGATAATTGAGCTGTTTGTCAAAGCCATGCTGGTACTCAGGATTAGTGCCATGGTCAGAATATCTCATCCTTTCCTGGCAGGCTGTCATGTGACTTCCAGGAAGTGGAGCTAACGTTTCACTCAGGGCACAAGGCCCATGGCTTCCTTCCATTTTGTTGCAATTTTATACAAAACCCAAGGATATGGCCCTCCAGTCACGGACATAGTCTTTTTAACTGGTATGCAAATATGTTTTCTTTTGTTAGGAGCAGAGAGAAAAACATAAATAGCAGCTCCACAGTAATACTGTAATTTGGTGTCTGATTCAGACACAGCTGAATGTGATTCAGACACAGTTGTGACCTATTTCACACAAAGTAAAAGTTCAATATCTCTTACTATTTTCTGAACTAAGAAAGCAACAGACAGGGGAGCAGATAACAGTGTGAAAATGGACAGAATATAGCAGACCTCTGCTTGACTGCACTATGGTACTGTCTTTAAAGCACAACTGAAGTTTGGTAGAACTTTGGGTTGTGTAGTTACCTGGCCATGATATGAGTCCAAATGGTGGCGAAATATGTTCGTTAGTTGCTCTGTGCTCCCCTGGGGTGATAATCCAGAATAGGGTATTTGTTGCTCTCCATTCACTTCTATGGGGAAGCTAAAACGGTCTCAAAACGACACTTCAAGCACATATACGATCGCAAACTAAGAGGATTCTGTCAATACAAGCAATACGCATTTCTCTTATGTATTTTCTTTTCGTGTAGGCTAATTAAAATAATTTAAAATTATTATTACTATTTTCTTCAATGTTGTTAGCAAGCTACCAGAAAACACTACCAAAATGTCGGCAGTTCGGACCATTTAATAAAATAAAAAAATACGTAAGAGAAATGCTTATTGCTTGTATTGACAGAATACGATCAGTTCGCGATCGTATATGTGCTAGAAGTGTCATTTTGAGACCGTTTTAGCTTCCCCATAGAAGTGAACGGAGAGCAACAAATACCCTATTCTCCTATTCTGGATTATCACCCCGGGGGAGCACAGAGCAACTAACGAACATATTTCGCCACCATTTGGACTCATATCATGGCCAGGTAACTACACAACCCAAAGTTCTACCAAACTTCAGTTATACTTTAACATTGGTGCTATGTTACACCAAGCTGGCAAGTGGAAACTCGACAGGTTGCCAGTTCGACTGGCAAATTAATTGACGATGGATATACAGTCAAGCCGGAAAGTCTGAACACCCCTTTCACCTTCTCCACATTTTTATTACATTACAGACATATTCTACAATAGATTGAGTTCATTTTTTGTCTCAAAATTCTACACAAAATAGCCCATAATGACAAATTAAAAACATGTTTTTAGAAACCAGAAGCAGTCACTCACCACGTGTTGGACTTTGTGTCTCAAAATAACTTTTTTGTTACATTGCATAACCAATTTTTCCTCCAACTCCTGTTTCTTATCAACAGTCCAAATGTTTACCTGTTTTTTCAAAAAACAAACAAACAGAGAGTCAAACTATCGGCTTGCTGAAGCGATTTTCTGACTATAGCTGCTTTGGTCTGCTTATATTTTATTTTCTATTTTACGATTTTACTTTCCCTAGTTTAAATTATACCCCCTCCGCATATATACATATACATTCATACTATGGGATTTCTGATCAGTGTTCAGGATTCTGCGTATAGGTTGTGTAATCGCCTGTTCACTTCCAGCTACCCTATTACATTGCCAGATTAGGTCCTGACAACCATTGCATCTGGAGCCTTCAGCTTGGCTCCCTAACAGAGCCCTTTCTTGCATAGTGCCTTGTACTTCCTGATGGATACAAACGAGGAGCCGAGATATCCCCCCAGGGGACAACCTTTGATGTGTGTCCCATGTTACCCTGCACTCTGGGTCCACAAGGAGCTCCCTGCTCTCCACTCTGATGACTACTGTCTCCTTTCTCTGCACTGTGTGAGTGCAATGAAATTCCACTTCCTGCTGTCACTTACATTATGATCAACTATCATTGATTTTGAATTGAATTGTGCCATTGTTCTTAATTGATCATCAAAACGACATTCAGAAATACAGCTTTGGATTGTCATTTTACACCTTGGTGTTGGCAGAGTTTAATCTTAATAAATGTCCATCCATTATCTAACCCACTTATTCCTGGTCAGGGTTGCATGGGTGGCGCTGGAGCCTATTCCAGCATGCATTGGGGGAGAGGCAGGAATACCCCCTGGACAGGTCGTCAATCCATCGCAGGGCACACACACCATTCATTCACACACTCATACCTACAGGCAATTTAGAGCCTCCAATTAGCCTAACCTGTTTGTCTTTGGACTGTGGGAAGAAGCTGTAGTACCCGGAGGAAACCCACACGGACACAGGGAGAACATGCAAACTCCACACAGAAAGGGAGGAAACCCACACGGACACAGGGAGAACATGCAAACTCCACCCAGAAAGGGAGGAAACCCACACGGACACAGGGAGAACATGCAAACTCCACACAGAAAGAGAGGAAACCCACACGGACACAGGGAGAACATGCAAACTCCACACAGAAAGGGAGGAAACCCACACGGACACAGGGAGAACATGCAAACTCCACACAGAAAGGGAGGAAACCCACACGGACACAGGGAGAACATGCAAACTCCACACAGAAAGGGAGGAAACCCACACGGACACAGGGAGAACATGCAAACTCCACACAGAAAGGGAGGAAACCCACACGGACACAGGGAGAACATGCAAACTCCACACAGAAAGGGAGGAAACCCACACGGACACAGGGAGAACATGCAAACTCCACACAGAAAGGGAGGAAACCCACACGGACACAGGGAGAACATGCAAACTCCACACAGAAAGGGGGAAACCCACACGGACACAGGGAGAACATGCAAACTCCACACAGAAAGGGAGGAAACCCACACGGACACAGGGAGAACATGCAAACTCCACACAGAAAGGGAGGAAACCCACACGGACACAGGGAGAACATGCAAACTCCACACAGAAAGGGAGGAAACCCACACGGACACAGGGAGAACATGCAAACTCCACACAGAAAGGGAGGAAACCCACACGGACACAGGGAGAACATGCACACTCCACACAGAAAGGGAGGAAACCCACACGGACACAGGGAGAACATGCAAACTCCACACAGAAAGGGAGGAAACCCACACGGACACAGGGAGAACATGCAAACTCCACACAGAAAGGGAGGAAACCCACACGGACACAGGGAGAACATGCAAACTCCACACAGAAAGGGAGGAAACCCACACGGACACAGGGAGAACATGCAAACTCCACACAGAAAGGGGGGAAACCCACACGGACACAGGGAGAACATGCAAACTCCACACAGAAAGGGAGGAAACCCACACGGACACAGGGAGAACATGCAAACTCCACACAGAAAGGGAGGAAACCCACACGGACACAGGGAGAACATGCAAACTCCACACAGAAAGGGAGGAAACCCACACGGACACAGGGAGAACATGCAAACTCCACACAGAAAGGGAAGAAACCCACACGGACACAGGGAGAACATGCACACTCCACACAGAAAGGGAGGAAACCCACACGGACACAGGGAGAACATGCAAACTCCACACAGAAAGGGAGGAAACCCACACGGACACAGGGAGAACATGCACACTCCACACAGAAAGGGAGGAGACCCACACGGACACAGGGAGAACATGCAAACTCCACACAGAAAGGGAGGAAACCCACACGGACACAGGGAGAACATGCAAACTCCACACAGAAAGGCCCCTGGCCTGGATTCCAACCTAGGACCCTCTTGCTGTGATCACAACAGTGCTATCCACTGCACTGTGCCACCTCTTAACAAATGTAAAAAATATTTATTTAAAGAAATACGGCAGTATAACATAGGCCTATATATTACTATTATAGTATTGCATTTTTGTTTTGGAACCTGCTTTAGTCTATTTAGGTCGGAGAAAAGTATTCTTGTCTACTGACAATTAGAAGTTGCATATACACTATGTTTATTCCATACTTCTGGATCCATTAAACGCACCCACATAAAATGTCATGTGTTCTTAAATTTTTACATTTGTATGTTTCATTTGTGGAAATCCTTTACTGGACACTGTAAATTTTGTCATTTGAAATGTTTCTTGTTTAATAAGAGGAAGAAGAAGAAACTTGTTTTTTGTCATGTACCTGTCGGTTTAGCATTAGTAACCCTAAATTAGCCATTGTTTTATTCAACATGTACATACAGTCCACTGAGCAAATCTGTGCCAGCTTGGGGAATGCAGTCTGCCCTCAGCTGATGAACCTCACTGCATCTGCTGAAACAATATGGGGGTATTATTGTCTCAAAAATAAATACATAAATGTAACTGATCCACAAATAAATGCAACCGATCCACAAATAAATTCAACGAATCCTCAATTTAATGCAACGGATCCACAAATAAATACAACGGATTCACAAATAAAGGCAGCTGATCCACAAATAAATAAAAAAGATTCACAAATAAATTAGACTGATCTACAAATAAATGCAACTGATTCACTAATATGTTCTTGCACTCACAAACAAATGTCTCCCGAACTAATAACTGCAGTTACGTGACGCTGTCCAGTAGCTAGCTAACGGCGTGTAAAGCTGTGGTTCAAACTACCTAGGCTCGTTGCCTTCAGCACTGTAATAACACTACCTCCCCAAGGTTGCAAACAAGTAGCTAGGTATTTCGCTTGTAGTTCGCTAAGTCTTATAAGGATGCGCTGGTGTATTTTTCAATATAGTAACTTTAATGCATTCGGAGGTGGCGAGTGCCTTCCAGTCATCACTGAGGGAAGGAAAGGACGGGGGTTTGGGCTAGAGAGGTTCACAGAACCGTGGTGTGAAACCGGCTGTGATTCCTCGAAAGGACGAAAGTACGTCTGATTGGCTGCAGTAGACACAGTTAAAAAAATAGCTATTTGTGGATTTCTTCACACAACTTGCTGTGAAGTTTGTCTCAAAAATCTGAAAATAAATGCAAGCGATTCCACACATACCAAGCGTCACGTAACTGCACAGTTATTAGTTCGGGAGACATTTGTTTGTGAGTGCAAGAACATATTTGCGGATCAGTCTCATTTATTTGTAAATCTGTTTTATTTATTTGTGGATCAGCTGCATTCATTTGTGGATCAGTTTCATTTATCTGTGGGTCAGTTACATTTATTTGTGGATCCGTTTCATTTATTTGTGAATCAGTTGCATTCATTTGTGGATCAGTTTAATTTATCTGTGGGTCAGTTACATTTATTTGTGGATCCGTTTCATTTATTTGTGAATCAGTTGCATTCATTTGTGGATCAGTTTAATTTATCTGTGGGTCAGTTACATTTATTTGTGGATCAGTTTAATTTATTTGTGAATCAGTTTAATTTATTTGTGGATCCGTTTCATTTATTTGTGAATCAGTTGCATTTATTTGTGGATCCGTTTCATTTATTTGTGAATCAGTTTAATTTATTTGTGGATCCGTTTAATTTATTTGTGAATCAGTTGCATTCATTTGTGGATCAGTTTAATTTATTTGTGAATCAGTTTAATTTATTTGTGGGTCAGTTACTTTTATTTGTGGATCAGTAGCATTTATTTGTGGATCAGTTTAATTTATTTGTGGATCAGTTTAATTTATTTGTGGGTCAGTTACTTTTATTTGTGGATCAGTAGCATTTATTTGTGGATCAGTTTAATTTATTTGTGGATCAGTTGCATTTGTTTATTTATTTTTGAGATAATGATACCCTCATAAAACAATGGCTAATTTGGGGTTACTAATGCTAAACCAACAGGTGCAGGATAAAAACAAGTTTCTTCTTCTTCTTCTTCTTCTACTTCTTCTTATTAAACAAGAAACATGTAAAATGTCAAGATTTACACTGCTAATAACAGAGAAAGCACTCACATTAATGCATTCATAATAAGTGATCTTGTTGATATTATTATTAATTATTATTAACTCAAGTACTGTAGGAGCTAGTAATATATTAAAAAGGAGAGCATAAAATTGATGCATCCCTCAATTCAGATGAAATAATATTGCCACGTCCATGATAGTTTTCCTGAGAATGTCTGGTGCCTGTCTTGATTTATTTTTGGTTCCATACAACCAGTATCCGCAGTTTGTTACATGCGTATGTGTGTAGCTTAGCAGTTTTTCTATCTGGGAATTTCAACTGCTCACAAACTATTGCTGCCAAAATGGTCAGCAATGACTAAATGTTTTATAGGTTTTGAGTCCCTTATGTCCTTACAAAATTAAATTAAATCTCTCTTTTGTTTACAGTCTTTTTGCGGTTTATTGTGTATGGGGTTTTTGTCACAGCTATGTGTTAATTGACTCTTGCAGGTGTGTGATCATTTGATTGCCTAAGGGACACTCGCTCGGGGGAACCAAGGCACACAGTGCAGCAGGTCGTCCTTGTCAGTCGAGCATCTGCCCTCTTTCTCAGATGTGGGCCAGAATTTAATTGGCTGCTGAACACTAATTAGAAATCTGGAACAATAAGCTGTTGTTTTATGTTTGCTGTTTGTCTTGGGTTCATAGTTTTCCCGCAGCTTGTCTTGGCTTCACTAGTGATGCATATTTCTATTGTATGTATATAATTTACGTATGTTAATTAGCGCCTCTGGCCAAAATAGCTTTCATAAAGCCTGCTTAGTACATACTGGACAGAAAGAACAAAATTGTCAGGAGAACGTCAGAAGCATGTTGGGAAATAAATTCCCCCAAAACACGAGCAAAAGCTTTAATTATTAAATGGTTCTTTCTTTTATGAAAAACTTGAATCTTCTTTATGTTCTTTAGAAGAGCAATCTGGTATTACCCACCTCACATAATAATTTAACCTATTATTGTATGTCTTTAATTTAACCATCTGACTCTGCTTTGGTTGTTGTGAATCATAAAAATTATTTCCTGTGCATTTTTAAAATGATGATTGCTTTCCATCAGTTTTAAATATATATTTTGCTGGCAAACGTCACAATTTGAAAGCCTTTTTGATTCACAATTTTTATAATTGGGACATTTATTATTCTTATTTTTTTCTATGATGCAAATGAATACAGTTGCATATCTGCCAAAGACAGGACACCCACAGGGAATGTGAACTATGGTCCCTGATTGTACACGGGATGGCTGGAGGACTCATAGCATCCCACTGCGTATGCTTTGTTCAGCACAGGGTGATCCCTTGATAAGGGGTCTCACCTGTGGCTCTGTATCAGATAATCCTCTGGCAGACCTGAGTGCCGACTGTGTTTTCCAGTTTCCCATCTGCACAATGAGGACGGTGTTTCTGAGCCGTGTTTCCGCAAGGTGTGCCGGGGCAGCAGACGGGCCCATGCCCAATGGGGGGACGGCTCTACAGTTTCCATGGCGACCACGGGTTGCACAATGTTCACAGGAATGGTGCGGGGACTGCCTCTGCATCCTAATACAGTTATGGTCTGTTCTCTGCATCTGTGCCTTCCTCTGCAGCCCCCCCCCCCCCCCCCCCACACTGCATCCCTCTCTCTCTTTCTCTATCTCTTTCTTTCTTTCTGTACCAATTTTTGGTCATTCCATCTGCTCTCTCCCTGTGTCTTGGTCCAGAGTCTCTAGAGCAGCTGTCAGGGATGAAACGTGAATTAGCTGGTGTGAAATACACACTGTCTTTCTGTAGCTTTGACGGAGAAAAGAATGCAGCAAAATGACTGATGGGAGATTGCCTTCAGTACTCTGAGCGATGTTTTCTCTGATGTGTTGGATGATGGGAAGACGCGTCAGGCCCGTGTGACGCAGCCCGAGCATCTTCAGCCAAACAAAAAGCACCTCTGCCACTCCACCTTATTTACTGCCAGGGACCGCCGATAAATTATGAACAGTGCTGCAGACACTTCCAATGTGATGGGATGGATAAATAAATACATCTGAGCGTTTCAACCAGGAGAATAAGCCGGAAGAAGGGATGCAATTTTACTCATTTATGTATTTTGTATCTGTACCAAAATGTGTTCCATATGAATGTAAGTGCTTCTTAAAATGATAAAATGGATAAGGAAAGAATGACCTTTTGCGCAGGAAACCTGTAGCTTCGTCTGAATTATCAGGACACACAGAGGAATACATCTGGCAGAGAATACAGCGTGGATCTTTATTCCAGTTTTGGGTGGACCAGTGTGCAATATGTACCCTGTGTAGAGGGGGGGTTTTGATAGGGCCAGTGTGCAATATGTACCCTGTGTAGAGGGGGGGTTTTGATAGGGCCAGTGTGCAATATGTACCCTGTGTAGAGGGGGGGTTTTGATAGGGCCAGTGTGCAATATGTACCCTGTGTAGAGGGGGGGTTTTGATAGGGCCAGTGTGCAATATGTACCCTGTGTAGAGGGGGGGGTTTGATAGGACCAGTGTGAAATATGTACCCTGTGTAGAGGGGGGGTTTTGATAGGGCCAGTGTGCAATATGTACCCTGTGTAGAGGGGGGGGTTTTGATGGGGCCAGTGTGCAATATGTACCCTGTGTAGAGGGGGGTGTTTGATAGGGCCAGTGTGCAATATGTACCCTGTGTAGAGGGGGATTTTGATACCCCCACCCCCTGTTTTGTATCTTTTTGTGAAACAGCGCCCAACTCTTGGGCTAAGTCTTCACTGGAGGCGAGCACTTCTCTGTATCCACTTCTAGCTGTTATTCTTCAACAGTCCACCATGCCTGTGGCAAGCAAATGTTTAATTACAGTATTGTATTTCATGGTAAAAACTCATTCAGCAGTTTTTGAAATAAAAAAATTAGAACATTTCTGAAAAGTGTTGGCAAATAATGTTTTTGTGGCCCAGTTTGCTAAGTGACGATGGTGATCCTGCTCTGATTGTGGTAATTAATTTATTTTTGTAGTTTTTTTCCCATTGTGGGATGTACTTTTTGGCTCAGAGGCATTTAGAGTGAAAAGCCCTGTGACCTACATTCTGTCCTCGTGTCTCCATTGAACAGTTGAACAGCACTCTCTGTGATCAGCCATGGCCTTGAGCATTGTTTAATAGACCTGCCAAACACCCCTCTCACCCCCTCCTCCCTCTCCCCCAGAGCCATACTGTAGTGCAGGGTACATGCAGGAGAGTGGGGCAGTGGATGTGATGGGATGGTCCACTGAGTTCGGGTTGTTGGGGTTGGCTGGTGGGGGTGGTGCTGAATTTGTTGGACCAGAAGAGACCCAGTTTCCCCCAGTCAGGCGACAATGGGAAGGGAGAGGTGGGGCGGCTGAACATATTGTTCATTCATTCCAGCCTATTCTTTTTTTTTTTTCCTCAGTAGCAGTACGTGACTAAGTGGACAAACAGACAGAAACGGAGCATCGCCAGGGACATGGGGAACAGAGGAGGGCCATGGGAAACGCCGCTAGGGAGAGCGAGCGACGAGAAATAGAAATGCATTTGCCCGATAACCATCTGCCCTCCTTGCAGTACCTGTTTTTACATGTCGCTTTGCACTCTGCCCCTTCGCGTATCGAGTAGGGTAGAGAAAGAGGAGAGGGGAGGAAAGTGGACATCGCGCACACCGCGCTCACTCCCTGTAGATGATAGTCGTTGTTGCGAGGGGCCCTGAGTGAGAAAGCCATGTCTGCGCTTCGCCGCAGCGCGGCGGGCAGAGGCTGATATGCAGCAACATGCTGCTGCATGCTTCAGTTTCAGCGCCTCTTCAAGACGGAGGAGCGGAGACAGCTGCTGAGGCCACCGACGGTCCCCTGTGAGGTCACTCCTCCCTCTTCCTCCACAGAGAGAGAGAGAGAGAGAGAGAGAGAGAGAGTGTGAGAGAGAGAGAGAGAGAGAGGGAGAGAGAGAGATAGAGTGTGAGAGAGAGAGAGAAAGAGAGGGAGAGAGAGCATGAGAGAGAGAGTGTGTGAGAGAGAGAGAGAGAGAGAGAGAGAGAGTGCGAAGGAGCTGGGTAAGGAGGGGAGTGGGATTGCCCTCTCAGCCTCAGATTTCTCTGCGTCTCCAGAAGCAGCAGCAGCAGCAGTGGGAGAAACAGTAGCAGCAGAGCTTTTGTTTTTGTTTTATAATTTTCTTTATTATTTTGACGCCATTTTCTATGTAAAGCCCATGTGCAGCACCCCGGGAGGAGTGTTAGCCAGAATAGCCGCTCTCTGCTCCTGTCACTACCATCAGGAACCATGGAAGCAAAGTCTGTCTTCAGCCTTCACAAAGCCCTGGCTCAACCGGTGAAGATGTGCATGTTCGACTTCCCGGTGTCCATACTGGACGACCTGGTAAGCAAGCAACCCTACACATGTATGAGGGCTTTTCTTGGTTTTTGTGGGTCCCATAGAAGGCATTGGGGAATTAGCGTCATGTGTGTGTGTGTGTGTGTGTGTGTTTGTGTGTGTCTGCTGTCGCCGTTCAGGTGTTTTTAGCATCTTGCTGTTTGAGGAAACTACACGGTGTGTCATGGCTTTGGTTGTATGTGTGCGTTTCCATGCACAGTGCGGCATACGTGTTTTTAAACTACTGTAATGTTAAACGTGATCCTGGTGACTGTCAGACAATCCCCGCTCTGCCTTTTATACTCTGCCAAGATGGGTAAAAAATGAGATTTACGGTAAAGAGCTCTGCGCTTGGCATCTTGTGAGTGCTTTTGCAGCTGGGCAGACATGTTGATCTCATTGCGGAGTCTCTGTTTCTGTGTAGTGACTGCAGCAGGTCTCTGGATGCCATAGAGGAGGAGCTTACAAACTTTTTTAAAATTTAAAATAAGATCCCATAAAATGACCGCACTGTGGCTGAGCACCCCCACTCCTCTAAGACGCTTTCTCAGATCCCATTGCAGGTTGCAATACAGTGGCGTTTTAGCTCGTACATAGTACATGGAAGCATGTCTAAATCATGATGTCATTACGTCACGGATCTGTCTAAAACATGTATTTAGTACAATGTAAATATACAATCATTGCAATGATCGCAGTATTATAGTATTACCGAGGATATATTTATTTTATCTGGGCATTCAAAATACATAATTTACTAAATATGGAAATATAAACAAAGTAATCCCTCTGTCACCAGTTTGAGAACCACTGCTCTATCCCATGGCTGCTTTCCCCCTCCCTGTTAGCCCACTCTGTTACAATGCAGGGCGTTCATGTGCACAGTGGTCTGCCTCGCCATGGTTACGCCATAAACTTCTGCTCTGTGATCAGATTCTTTGCCATTTGCAAACCCAAGCCCATGCTGGCATTAGCACGTTGTAGCTCAGCTCTGGCAGGTTGGACTGCGGGCTCACACTGTACTGAAACATAAGGAGAAAGGTGCATGCATGTCTTAGTGCTGTGTAGCATGGTGCAGGATCCAGCTCCCGAGTGCCTTGGCCTATTAACACAGACTCAGTCCAGCACGGACTGAGCCCCATAACCTAGAAGTCCGTAGCTATAGTCTGAGCTACGTAATCTGCCGACTATGACTGGGAGTCTGCAGTGGTGGGACTCAACTGGGTTTCTCTCATTGGGTATTAATTTTAGGTGTTCCCTGGGTAACAGCTGCAGCTTCTGTTCTTATAGGTGATAGGCCAGCTCCCCTGTTGAACACCATGTGGTGTGCAGTGCAGAAGATAGCCATTGGTTCATGAATGAGCCTCAGAGGACTGCACGCGCTCAGTTTTTCTGGGCCCCCTTTTCGGGTGTGGGTAACACAGCGTTGATACGATTGGTCATTTAAAATGGGAGAAAAAGGGGTTTGGCACATTGTACTGCACATTGTACTAATGGTCCCTAAAAACATGACTATTATTTTCACAATGAAAAGACCATACTTCGCTCTATGAGGGTCTTGGTCAGATCGGTATAGGAATAGAAAGGCTGTCCTTTCATGATATATGGGCCACACCAGGGCTCTTTCAGAACTATCGATTTAACAAAACAATCCAGTGGGGCTGCTAATAATGAATAGCATTTTGGTTGGTGATTCCATTGTGTGCGAGCTTTGATGTGTAGAGTGGAGGACGGGCAGATGTGTGGTCCTTCCACTTTAACTTAAATTATGAAACTATACCTTATATTCACTGCACCACAAAACAGAATATCTGTGACGTGGGCCAGGTCTGACTGATGCTGTAGTAAAGGTTAGGGAGTATATTCTACAGGCCCTGAGTCTCATTCCCCCTGAGCCCGAGCGTAGGGCAGAGATCTCACGCGTCTCTCTTCAGCTGTACAAGGTCTCTCACTAAAGTGATTGTTAACTTGACTTTGATGGGTCTGGCTTTTCAACGGGATTTTTTCCTGTCTCTGGGTTGGTCCTGGAGAAAGTGCTGTAAAATGCCAACGAGCTCAGAGCCAAGGCGGGGACGTCCACAAGCATCACTCAGTTTCTTCAAATGAAGGTGAGCCGTAAATCCTTCTGCCCGCTCAGGCCATTTCTCTTCACAGTGAGCTGAAGGATTGGCTGTGACCCCCAAATCCAGCCTCTTGGTATCACTGTTCATGTAGTGAATCTTTACAAAACAAAATCATGAACTTTTAGCAGCACTTTTACGAGAGAAACATCGGTGTCGGCGTTGACCAATTTGCAGTCACATGCAATTAAAATAAATATTGTGGTAAATAATAAAATTAATCTTTTTTTTACATTTGGACATAAATTCATTTAAAATCATGATTATTATGCGTCATATATATATATGGACACTGAAAAAAACGGTACTGGTCAGATATCCTGGTGAAAGGCTACTCAAACACAAGCGTGTTGCTTTCCCCCATTTTTTTCTCCAGTTTGGAATGCCCAGTCACATTCATTGGTATGTCTAATCAATGCAGTACCATCCTTCATCCGTGGTGCGCTGGCATGATTTTGGCCAAACCGTAAGGTGACTCGCTACACAAATCACCAGCGTCTCAGCTGTATACTATGGAGGCTCATGTATTTCTCTTTAGTCTTCTGCCAATCTCCCTGATCTCATTTTTATAACATTTTTACGAACATTGGAAAAAAGTATTCCCTCAAGTCCTGAACCGGTGACCTACACTCTAGTTATCACAGCCATTAGATCAACAGAGCATTTAAAAATGGAGGGTTTAACAAGCTGTGCAATGCTATGCTGGTAAAACAATGTTTTACTGAAATAAAGGCATAAAACATCACCACAATTCTGTAAAATAAATGAAAACATATTCACCCTTTATATGATTGTCACAGACACTAAAGCATTAGAGTATACAAGCTAAAGTATGCGAAGCTGGACCTGCAAGGTACCACACAATTGGCTGTAGTGTCACCTAGGGATGGCAGGATTTCAGTGTGACTCATGTGTACGCGAGCCTGACTTGTGAACTGTGGTGTGATAAGAAGTGGCAGCTGACATCACATGGTTCGGAGAAGAGTATATGCTTGTCTGCACTCCTGAATTGACAACAGAGGCTGCGATGATTTTGCATGATTGGGCATTCCGCATTGAGCTGAAAAAGGGAAAAAACAAAAGGTTGCCTTAAGTTCAAAATCTCAGTCGAGGGTATGCTTAATGAACATCAGTTGCACCAATAAAAAACTATACACACCTATAATCATAGCACTGCAGTTCTCCTGTTGCGATTGTTAACGGTATGTTAAATAACTTTGTTTAATTTGCAAGGGTTATAAATATAAATATAAATAATTTTTTCAGGTTTCACTCATAATTTACCACTGGTGTTGTGAAACTTTTTTTCTGGGAAGGCCAAAGTCTTCCTAAAAAATCATTTGAGAATCTGGCTTCTGCAATAATTGTTTTCCGATCTCTTATCTGAGTAGTTCACCTAGAATAGGAAATCCCTCAGAAGCCCCACAGTCACGCTCTCGTTTTTGATTCGGTTGCTCTGGCAACAGAGCCTTTAAGAATGGGAGCATCAAGACGTGCTAACAGTCTCGCCACTCTAGTAGGAGGAGGTTATGCCACAGCCAGCTTGGCCCATAGGCACGATGGGCAACACTGTCTTCTCTTTGGAACAGGTATGTCTAAATATGGCAGAGGAGGTTAATGTTTTATTGTGTTTGTCCCTGGACTCTGTTGACACTGCTGTTAATGTGTATACCTGTGGGAGTGGGTCTGGATGGTCGCTTTGAGAGGTGGGCCGATGGTAATTGGTGTCATTGATAGGGAGTGAGTGGAGGAGAAAGGTCTGTGCCCCCCTCCTCTCAGCCTCGGTGTCCGTGGTTCCTGATCTATTCTATCAGCAGGATTTTCTATTCTGAACAGCGGGCTTATGTTGTTCGCTGGGGGCGGCCATGCTGTGCACATTTGGGACTAATGGACTGTCACGGAGGGGAGGTCACTGTTGGAATGAGACAATGCGCCGGACTGCTTTCCTGAAATGGAGACATAGGGCAGCAGCCAGGCAGGTAGGAGTGATCGCTCCAGGGCAAAGGGAAGGGATGGCCTGGCTGCGTCACCAAAATCGAATAAACGGCATCTTTCACTGTGTCCCCTCAGTCCATTTTTGCCCTTTGACTTTAGATTCTGATTAATATCTGCTCATTTGCCACTTTTGTTCTTTTAAAACAAACTCCTGCTGCTTCCCTGTGCATAGCGTAGGTTACCAAACTGGCCCAGGGATATACAGAGAGATCTGGGCTCAAGAGCAGGAATATAATGGGATTTAATGTACTTTAATGACTTGTGCATAATGAGACAGCTGAATTAATTGAATAATCATATCCTGTTAGTGTTTATTATTATGTTGTGCTGTGTGTACTGTGTACAGTGCTGTATCAGATGGAGGCAGTGAGATTTGTGGTAACCAGACCATTAATGATGATAGTTTTGTGGGCTCAGGTTGTGTCAGACTGTTTGTCCGTGTCCATGCGTTTGGTCCGAGTAGCACATGATGTACTAGACAGCCAGCCCTTGCGGCCGGTGTGGCCGGTGTTTTTTTTTACTGCCCAGTTTACCACGGTTCAATCAGCTAATTACATACAACACAATACACCGACACGTTCAAAATTACAAAACATTAAAAAAAAAAACATAAACATCACACGCATGATACATACAAGAAAGAACATTTCATTCAGCTTTCATATCGCGGGATATGTAGATTAAAAAATATCATCGTGTGTACGACGATGGCTATTAAAATAATTGTTAACTGGCGGCAGCAAAAACCTGCATACACACCGGCCCGCGAGGCCTGGAATTGGCCACCCCTGTACTAGACATTGAGGCCAGCAGGCTTTGACCTCTGGGCAGTGGTTGTAAATAGACCGTTTCTTTGATTGCACACATGCCCCTTGCCTCTTTGGCATCTCCACTCCAATGCAGACACACCTCACCCAGGTTCTCACAGTTATTATAGCACTGAGCTGGCCAGGGGGTGGCAGACAGTGAGAGGTTCCACAAGACAGCACTGGATGGTTGGGACTAGGCTTGTCACGGTGTTGCTATTTTGACACCGATGTTACTTCACTCTAAAATCCTGTTGATACCAGTATTACCGGTATGAAACTTCATTTTAAACTGGAGTGTGAGTACGGAGAACGAAGAGTACATGTATCAATTCGAAATAATGTCGATAAAATGTGCACAATTTTGCGATGCAAATAAAAATAATTTTATTACTCGCCTAATAGCATAATTGAGGAGAACTGGCGATATCTGATGGTATTGAGTGTTATGTGAATATAATGTGCTTATATTCATTTAATAATGTCAATGTTGAAGCTCTGCAGATGCACTTTTAATTACTTTTTACTTTTATTTAATTTTGATATTATAATGACAAAATACCGGTATTGACAGTGTGGAGGTAACTACACCAGTGTAGGCTTGCAGACCATATGCCACCAGTTAAACCGAACACTGCGACAAGCCTAGTTCGGTCGATTGGGGGTGGAAGTCGGGGCGGGACTCTATTGTTTTTACTGCCTTTGAACTCGGCCCCAGATGTATGGGGTTTGAGGGCCCTTTGTTTTGTGCTGCTATGGAAAGATGCAGGCCGACATCCTGTCCTAGGCAGAGGACGGGATGTAACGGGAGTGCCTTGGTCATAGGAAATGACTTTGCGTTCAGGGCTCAAGTGCACAGAACTGGCCAGAAGCATGAGGATGTCTTCCTAAAGGGAAGTCATCCAGCACTCCGCAGGCAAGTGCAACTTCAAAAGCCTGCCACAGTTATTTCTGTCCCTCTTATTCAACTTTGTTTACTGATCTAGACGTATGTGTGTGTGTGTGTGTGTGTGTGTGTGTGTGTGTGTGTGTGTGTGTGTGAACTTGTGTGTGTGTGAACATGTGTGTGTGTGTGTATTGTTGCCCTTATATTGTTGCAATATTTTGAAATATTTTATTTAAATATATTATTGGTATATTCCATTTCTGTAAGGGTGGGCAGGAGTGTGTGTGAGGTGTACTGACAGCTTCCGCAGGGATAGAGACATTCATGCACTACTTTTAGCTCCTGGTATTTGGTCCATGAGTTGCAGGGGCACATGGCAGAGAGTATTTAGAACTGCTGGACTGAAATAAGCTCTTGAATATCTGTGTCGTTTAGTCTAGTAAATGTTGTAAAAAACAAAGTTTTGAGTAGGCACACGGATGTTTCCCGGCTTAGTTTCAACAGAGCAGAAGGCTGCAGCACAGGATTGACTGCAGAGGTATAACTGCACAGGTCTCTTGACGGCTGTACGGGTGTGACTGCGCAAATCTCAGTTTGTACTGGCAATTCTTCTTAGATCCCAGTCAAGTAAAGCCTCTGGCCTGTCTGGTCTGCCTCCCTGTGCTCATGCAGGTCGACATGGAACTCTAGAGAGGGACCTGCAGGCTAGTCTTATAATTGGGTGACTGAGGGGTTCAGGAAATGTACTGTAGCTGTGTTTTGTTATGACCCGCTTTCCTCTGCAGCACCAGCAACAATTAATATGACTTTGAGTCTCTGACAGACTGGAGAGGCAGGGCTGCTGGCTCCCAGACTGAGCCATAATGAGGGTGGAGGAGCGTGGAGGAGCACGGAATACTGCTAGATCTCAGAAGCCAGTCTACTGCAGGTCTCACTGTTAATAAGGATGGATTAACAGTGTTCTATCTCCTCATAGGAGCGTATTCTGCCTCTAATCAGGGGTTTATTCTGACTGCTGGTAGTGTTCCGGAATATTCATGTTGATTCCAGTGAGAACAAAAAAATACAAACAAAAATAACAACAACAACACCAAGTAAATCTATCTTTCTGGTAATGAGAGAAGCGACATATTTCTGCTTGGCAAAATGTTTTTAAAAGCCTGAAAGGGTTGAGTGTTTGTCTTTTTTTTTTTCTTGAACGTCTCGGGCGGTTGTTGAAAGACATCCGTTTGCAATTGTTTCCTGTCGGCTCCTCGCATTAGGGGAAAAGGTCATTGAAAAACAAATCCGTCTGCTATTTTTTCTTGTCTGTAAACCTGCCTGTGTTACTGACTTTTACAGCGCTATTGTAGTTGAGGGATGCCCTCCAGATGGACTACAGGCCCCAGTGCACAGCAGGACTACTGCTTCTTTGTTTTCTTGCCACAGTAGCAGTAAATAATGGCAAATAGATAAATGGTAAATGGTAAATGGACTGCACTTATATAGCGCCTTTATCCAAAGCGCTTTACAATGGCCTCTCACACACCAATGGCGGCAGCCACCATGCAAGGCGCTAGCCTGCTCATTGGGAGCAATTTGGGGTTCAGTGTCTTGCCCAAGGACACTTCGACATGTGGACAGGAGGAGCCGGGATCAGCGGACGACCCGCTGTACCTCCTGAGCCACAGCCGCCCCACGATGTGATGCAGAAGCCCTCTCTCAGGGCTTTCCACGGGTTGGGCAAGCAAGAGGGTGCATGTGCATGCGCACACCACACACATGCACACACGCGTGCTCATGCACGCACATATTCACACGCACGTACTCTTGCATGTACACAGGCGCACCACGTACTCTATATACACATACACACACATACAGGCCCCAATCGTGACTGCTGGCACGGAACAGCTACTCTCAGGATTTCCTCAAATGCGTTAAGAATTCCAAGTGGCCCTGGCTCTCTGAGTAACCCTGGCAAAAAAAAAAAACATCAGCAACAACAAGGCCGGCATTGACTCGGCCGAAGCCACCCTCAGCTCAGTTCCGCCCTAAGTGACCTGCATTTCAGAACAGGGACACGAGGGACTAACTGCTCAGACTGTGAAATTAAAGTGTCCAGGCAGAAATGACTGTGAGCAGCACAGCCTGACCTGGGCCTGGACCGCGCTACTGTAATACTCAGGCCAGCGGAACTTAGCCCTGAGCCCTCTGCTCATGTCTGTGGGAGTGCAGCAGAGTCCTGTTTGAGTCCCGCTCTGACCAGCTCAAAGGCTGAGAAAGCCGCCATGTAGGCTACACAGAGGAGCTTTAATCGCCCGTCTGGATTTTCAAAACCTTTTGCACAGCTTTTCAGTACTTTCTCTCACCATGGTGCATGGCTAGAGCTCAGAGATTGATTCCTGTTTTTCCATTTCTTTCTATACTCTCTCATTCAGGCTGCCTTACATAGCTGTTCAGCTGTATATTCACAAGGATGTGTGTGTGGGTGTTGATGATGCGGTTTAAGAAGCTCAGGCATGACCTGTGCTGTATAACAACGGCTCTCCTCCTCAGCTCTGTACTCTAACCAGAGGGGATTTCCCATCACCCCATTCCCCAAAACACCATAAAAACCACCTAAAACACCCTCATCTTAAAATGAGAGCTGCTCTGGGCTGGGGTTAACATATAAGTGAGTGGGTTCAAAAGGAGAGTAACGTCACTCCCTGTCATCTTTAATTTGTTTCAGAGACCCTGTTCGCTGAAGAGCAGGTGCTCTCAACCTTCTAGCAGTGGTGTGCTTTCTCCCACTGTATAATTCTGTGTGGGAGTGGATGTGATGAGTTTTTGAAGCGGTGTCACTTCTTTGCTTGTATTGCATAAGCTCAGAACCTTTGCACATAGCTTTTCTCTGCATTTGTTTTGTTCTTGCTGTTTTTGCTTGTGTATCTTAAATCATATGCTTCCACTTGAGTGTGGAAAAAATGTGGTTCACTAAACAAGTGTAAAAATGTGGCGATCGCATGCTAAATATATTTTAACTTCAGCCGTGTGGACTATGCAGGATTTACTCATTTGGAGCCTTTCACGCAGTTGTTAATATAGTCTCAGATTACCAAGCGTAAACACATTCATTCAGGCCGTAATGGTGAAATGTATCCTTCTGGCTCTGTGTCTCTGGGTCCTGCAGACCTGAAATACCCCCTCTAGTGGCCAAAATCTGTAATGACTAATAGTACTGTCCATAAAGAGGCGCTGATTCTCTGATGCAAGCAGCACCTCCATCCCAGTAAGAGCTCTCCTGCCTCAAGATGGCTAGCTCTGCTTATACATGAAAGGTCTTTCCTCAGTGCTTATGATGCTGGGACAAGCAGGTTACATTTATGAAATGAGTAGCAATAGAAGTTAGCTCTGTGTAGTCAACACTAACATATTCATACAAATATGGATTTTTCATGGATGTCCCATGCTGTTCCCTAGGCCTCTGGAGATGTTTGAGCCAGTTTGTGACTTCTCTGGCTTCAGTAATAAGCGAAGGCCTCTGGAGATGTTTGAGCCAGTTTGTGACTTCTCTGGCTTCAGTAATAAGCGAAGGCCTCTGGAGATGTTTGAGCCAGTTTGTGACTTCTCTGGCTTCAGTAATAAGCGAAGGCCTTGGGTCAGCATTGTGACTCACCCCCTCACCCCTGTGCACTGACCTGGGTGTCACATGATCCCAGTGAGTCAGCAGTAGGTCGCTGTACTTAGAATTGGCCTCTGTCAATCTGTGAGCAGTACCACAGAATCTCATGCTGCTTCCCTTAAAGCTTGTCCCAGGGTATTATGCTAATCGCAGGCTTGTCCAACTCAAAAACACACACACACATATACACAAACACACGCACACATACATTCACGCCCGCACACACACACACGTACCTGCACACACGTAAACACACACACACACCCACACACACACACACTAAATCCACCAGAACCATGCAAAGAACCTTCATGCACCAAGCACCAAGATAAGATAGCACCAGCTGACAATTGTAAAACAGTAAAATTCCAAGTGTAAATTGATGCAATCGATATAAGTTAAATAACAGTTTTTCACTACAAGTTTTGTTGATGAGCTGTACAGCAGTATAGTTTAGAGAACGAGGGCTTAGTAGAAACTTTATTGTACAATAAGACATTCTCAGCCCTTTTGATATGGCCAGATGATGTGTCACTCACAAGAGCAACATAATGAATATTGTTTTTACAACAGCAGTAAATTCATATTTTATGCAGATTGGAGTGCCTCTAAACCACAGCCCCTACTTACTGAGATAGAAGGTAGTTCTGTGGGTATTCCCCTGTTATGTTTGTTCACATGGAGGTGAGAATAGGGGAGCCCTGAGAGAGCCAAACGCAGCTGGCACTAAAAACTGGGAGCCTGAGGGGGTTTTCAACACAGGCAGAGAGAAGCTGGTTTTTTCCCATCAGGCACTGCAAGAAGGAAGCGGGAATTACCCAAAATTACACCCGGATAATCCTGTTCTACAGCGATAACTATTAGATGAGAACAAAAGGGAATTTAAGGGATTAATTAGAATAAAAAAATCATATTCTGTTGGGCAACAATGAGCAAATGGGCTGTTCAAAAACAGCAGAGAAGCTCTGGCATCCACTCAGGAGTGAGTCAAAAAGGAGCCACAGAGATAGCTTGCTCACAGTGCAGCTTCTCCCAGAGGGAGGCAGAATCCTGTGTCTGTGCCTCTTGTACTTTCTGACTAGTTATGACATCATGGATTGTGGCCAATTAACTGCCATGGAAACAGGGGAGATTTGCTGCTGGAACAGAGCAGCAGAACCTTGATACATTTCTAAGTCAACAATGGGAAAGGTATTTGTAAAAGGATGATGCCTGCTCTCTCCACCCTCTCGTTGGGTGTGCCAATTTGTTAGTCATGCTACCATATATCTACAGTAAGGAAGCTAGGGAAGTAAAGCCGCTGTCTAATCATTAAATGCTGCCTGGAATCAATGCAACGCTTGACAATATACCACGGACCGCCACCAAATAATTTGCAGAGTTTTACATGATAATCATCTCCTGCCAGTTAAATGGAATCTACTTTGCATTTTCTTAGATATGCTGATTTATTTCTAATAATGCAAAGAAGGCTGCAGGTTTGTGTGCATGTTGGGAGGTATTGCCCTTCTTATCTCTATCTTCAGTGGCATTCTTCATTCATGGCTCCCCGCCGTCACCAGCCTGATGCTCGAGAATGTTTTGAGATTAGAGAGTGGCACAGAGCCGTAAGCAGTGGAATCCCCCCCCCCCCCCCACGTACTGTTATCAGTTTCACTGCCTAATGAAGATTGATTTACACGTCTTCACAGTTGAGACGTGGGAGCGGCCATACGGAACGGCCATATGGAACAGCCATACGGAACGGTCATACAGAATGGTCATACAGAACGGTCATGCGGAACGGTCATACGGAATGGCCATACGGAACGGCCATCCGAAATGACCATACGCAACGGTCATACGGAACGGCCATACGGAACGGCCATACGGAATGGTCATACGGAACGGTAAAGTGGACGTATGTGGCCTGTAAATCTCAGTATCGTTGGTATTGACATTTATATTGACTTGAGTCCCCCTGCACTCCAGTCTCCAGCTGGTCACAGTCTGAAGTGGGGGTGGGGCGGGCTGTTGGAAGGCGGGGCTGCAGATGATGTCAGCCTCCTTGGAGAGCAGTAAATGGTGTTGGAGGTTGGGCAGCGGGCTGTGTCACTGTGGGATAGTCCTACCTTTTATTTATTGATCCCGCTGGTGCAGTTTATAAAATGGAAGTGGCCATCCAATTAAATTATTTGTGGGCACTGCAGCTACTTTACAGCCACCTCCTTCAGCTTCAGTGTGGGAGCGGGTGTATGCCTCCCTGCATGCTGCAGAGGTAACAGAGTGCGTTCTTCTGAACCGTGTGCGCGGGTGGGTGGGGGATCGGTGGGATGGCGGGGCCGCTGTGTGTGTTCTTTGCTTTCTGCCAAATAGCGTGAGACCACTGTTATTATAGTATATTACGGTTATTATGGTATTGCTGTTATTTTTGGGAATATGATCACTGCTAAACCTGCTGTTAAAATATTGTTTTCTGGTGGAGAGGTGTTGTTCCCAAATTTAATATATTTGCATTAACGTTGCATAAATACCCAGGGAGCCGTGTGGAATTTGCCACGGTGGGGAAACTGAACTTGTAATTGAGGAAGGGGAGGTAGTTAAAGTGTGGGCTTTCTTTAGCGCAGTTTCAGGAGGTGTTTTTACGATGCTGATTTGGCCAGAACATGGTGACAGGTATACAGCCAGACAGATAAAAGTCAGGTCACATGAGGACGCCAGTTACGCAAACTGTTTGCTTGCGGCGTGGGCGCTCAGACCCTTCCCTTTTTTATTAGTGTTTTTTTCTGCCCGACGCACACGTGCTGGACTGAGTTGCGGGTGCATGTGGGTGAAACATGGGAGGGAGTAGGGACCGTACTTCAGGCGACCTGTGTTTTGGCAGGATGTAGCACCCCTGGGCTATAGGTCCGATCAAGGGCAGAGGAAGCAGGTGAGCTTTTGGGGATTGAAAGTGAGAGATTAGCTGGGGGCAAAGGTCGAATGCTCTGTGCAAGGTGGGCTCTGCATCGTTAGGCCAGAGGTGTGTGGAGTGAGCGGTGTTAGGGTGGGTTGGAGACATAGTGTTTCCTCATTTGTGCTGCAACACAAACAGGCAGCACCTGGCAGTAGGTCGCCTAGCGCATGTCACCGACCGCCTGTCAGCCAGCCCCACATTGACCCTGGAGATGGGGAGGTGGGGCTGCCATTGCCTCGGGACAGGATGTGATTTCATGGAGGCTTGTTTTAGAGCCGCAGAGGAAAAAGGGACCCATAGGCATAATACATTATTATTAGTATTATATTAGTATTCAGTGTTCCATTTCTTTGGTTACCATTTATTTATTCATTTTGAATTGCTACTATATTCATCGTGTTTTTCTTATACCTTGCTTATTTTGATAAATGCCTTGGCAATATTGTTATATGCAGTCTTAAGAGAGAGAGAGAGAGCTTGAAAGAGAGAGAGAGAGACATAGAGTGAGAGAGAGAAAGAGAGAGAGAGAGACATAGAGTGAGAGAGAGAAAGAGAGAGAGAGAGACATAGAGTGAGAGAGAGAAAGAGAGAGATTCAAAGGAGCTGGGAAAGGAAGGGAAGGAGTGGGATTTCCCTCCCTGCCTGAGAGACAGAGAGAGTTGAGAGAGAGAGAGAGTTGAGAGACAGAGAGAGTCTACACGGATACTCTATAATTCCCTCCCTGCCTGAGAGAGAGAGAGAGTCTACACGGATACTCTATAAACAGCTCCCTTTGGGCTGAGATTTGTGAGAAATGAGGGTTAGCAGCAGCAGTCTCCCGCGCTGCTGACAGTGATCTGAGTCGGAGGAGCGCTCTTCAGTATCATGCTCACTCCGAAGGCGCAGCCGCAACGCGGGAGCAATGCTAATCTCTTTCCTCTGAAGCTGATAGGGGGAGAAGCAGAGGGGTGAGGGAGCTGAGGGGTGAAGAATGACGTTGTGAAACAACTCCCAAATTATACCAGATGTAAAAGAACCCTGTTCACTACCACAGCTGTTGCTCTTCTTCTGTATAGTCTATACTGAGATCATGACTAGAGAGATAGATGTCAATTACACAGTACTGACCATCGGGAGTTAGAAGGATTCAGACTGTTCGAGGCCTTAACCTCTAAGTACCAAATTGTTTGAGTCTCTTTGCTGAATGTAATAGTTAACTGACCCTCAGTAAACACTGTGTTTCCATTATTAACATATGAACTATACCAGTGGATACCTCTTTCAACCAGGCCGAACACTGGATGCAGATCAGTTTATCTGGTGTCAATACACTCATCAAAGGGATTGTTGCATTGACTCTATCTCAGGTAACTTTTATGGTGGGTCAGTAGGGTGGTCTGTATGTATTGAACATGTCTCTGCCATTGTTGGGTATAAAACGTGAAGCAACACAACAGAGTTGATTGAACATCCAGCAGGAGGACAGTTGTGGGGTGACAGAGGGATAAGCTAGGAGGTCATTGTCATGAAGTGTAAATCTTTAAAAAATGTAAGCCTGCAGAAATCTTTTTGGTGTGGAAAGCAAACAGGAAACAACAGGGTACGAATACATATTGCATATTGTTGTTGCGTGGTAATCCTCAAATTGAGGAGTTGTGAGGTGAATCATTGGATGTGCTGAAAATCCCTACGCTGTTTCGCTCCCACGCAGCCTTCTGACTAAAGACTGGAGGAGAGGCTGGTGTGTGCATGACGGGAGATGACAGCCGTGAGCCTTTGAAACATGAGCTGGGAGACAGGCCTGTAGATTCCCCCCTTGTGAGTGTGGCAGTTCCTTAATACCCATTGGCTGACAGACCATCTCTGGGTCTGCCACATCGTGTAATTGCAAAAAGCAGCTGGTGGTTATAAATGCAGAGCACAGCTATTTTGAATCACACCGTCTCATTTTCAGGTAACCCCCATGTCATGCGGATTAGTAGCTCAGGCCTAAATCCAGGTCCCAGCCGTGAGATTCACCCAGTGGAGTGAATCATTAAACGCCCTCATTTAGGTTACACAACTAGTGTGCATCTGGAGGGAGAGGCTTTCATGTGGAGGCCCATCAGTCATTGGCCATTAGACACCCTGTTCCCAAATAGGTTCTGTAAGGTCTGTTTTCTTTTTCCCCCCAAGGCCGCTTGTTTTGTTTTTGTCCATCCGTCTGGGATTTTGTGCTTGTTTAACCATCTTTGCAGCTGTACTTTATTTTATTTTATTTTTTGTGTGATTTTGCAGCCAAGCAAATGCTCGGTGTTACAAGTCGGGTGTTAGAACAAAGTCTACTTTTAGATGTTTATTTTTTTTTAAATTTATTTATTTGACAGGGACAATGCAGACAAACATAGTTACAAGCTTGTAGCTGATGTGATGCATGTAGAGTTTATAGCTAAGTGCTAGTTCTCAACTCCAGTCCCCGGTTGGGCTCTTCCACAACATTGCAGTACAATACAAAATATACATCAATTAAAAAGACCATGTAATACAATTCAGTAATTCAATAATCCAATATTGCATTTATATGATATAGAACCTTCACTCGCTCACTCTCACACATAATATACACACTGGCATGACACGAAAATAGAAATTTCATTCATTCATTCATTCATTCATTCATTTACAGATGAGTACAGATTTGTTTTTTCTTTAACCAGGTTTTAGTTATGGTGGTGAACATCTTAAACTCTGAGATGGATTTTATTTCTGATGGCAGTGAGTTCCAGAGTTTACAACTCTTACAGGAGAAGGCTGACTGTCCGAAAGTTGATCCAACAATCTGGGCGCATATTCATAAAGCATGAGTATGAGGGCCAATCAGGGTCAGGTTTCTGTTGTCCATGTCCCAGCCTTAACTACTATGAGCTAAAAGTCAAAACTTGGGTCAGCACTCTTACTCTGAGATGCTTCATGAATGCAGGCGCTGAAGAGCAAGGAGGACTGAAGGACCTTTCATTTATTTGGGTGAATTGATCTCAAACAGGGGTGCTGATAATTATGCAGCACTAGCTTTGGAGGACAGTGGTAACTTACTGATTCTATGTGCTCTCAGGGAAAAACAAAGATGTTCTAGAATGACATCATTGACATCTGGAAGTCCTCATTGATTCGGGGAGGGGGTATGGCGGTCCCACTGAGGTGCTGAGGTCAGTGTGTCAAGCTGGTCCTGAGAGAGACACTTGTAATTGGATTCCAATATTTGCACAGATCCCCATGCCCCAAATGTAGTAGTGCCTGGATAAGCGGGGGTACTCTAGAGAAGTGGGTATACTCTAGAGAAGTGGGTATACTCTAGAGAAGTGGGTGTACTCTAGAGAAGTGGGTATACTCTAATTTAGCAAATCCATGACTACTAATTGATACGTGCACCAGTGGAGATTAAGAAGTGAGTATACTCTATGCCCACTAAGAAAGAAGTGCGTATACCTGCGTATACCCTCCACTACACTACTGCCCATGCTTCCTCTGTATAGTTTCTAGTCAAGGGCAGTCGCGTGACTTTTTTTCAAGGACAGTCATGTGACCCGTGTAAATGTTCTCAGTTGCTTTATGAAGTAGTCATTTTTAAATAGAGAGGCTTGGGGTGGTGCAGTCTGCAGGGCATCTGAATCTCGAGCCATATGCACATCCCACTGCATGTGTGCGGGTTCAATCACCGCTATGGCGTTTTCTCTATCTGTTACCCTCTCTGCTGTCTACCTGTCTGAATAAAAATACCTAAAGAGGATGGACTATCCTGCTGTCCTTTAAAAAAAACAGGGGTGCTTGTACTTGGTTCTATTTGAACTAATATATTTGTATTAGTTTTATATATAGCTACATACTAAACAATTGATCAGCATAATTATTTATTTGAGCTATATTTCCTTCTTTTTCTATTAACTCACTTTTTGGCAGTGTACCTATATATTGATATATGTGCAGATATATGCATTTTGGGATTCTTAAGACTAAATATTGTGTGGTTGGGTATGTTGACGTAAGCTTACCTCAGCGTGAACTCTGTGAATACACAATTGTAACCACTTTTATTAGCTCCTGATAATGGATATAGCTCTTGTCATAAACATACATAAATAATCTGACCCCCTAATAACAAATGACATAAGGTTATGAAGCATATATTATTAAGAATTATGACATCAGTGGTGTAACACCATATATCATATAAAAACCAACTTCTATCGTAAGGATACATACGTCTACATCTACATTGATGTATCCTTACGTCAATGATTGTGAAACATATTATTGTACTTAATTAAGGTGTTATGAAAGCTACACTTGAATACCTACTTCAACTTAAAAACATAGCAAGCACAAAATGGACACGAAAACAAAATATTGGGATTGTTTGCTTTCAGAAGAACAGATAACTTTGCTCTATGTTGAAAAGCAAGAAAAAGCTGAGAACCTAAGTTGTGAGTCATTCTTTGCAAACAGCAAACACATGGTCGCACTGCAGTGGAAATGTACGGTAGCATTTTCTATCTGTGGGTGGTTTAGGAAGGTATCATTAGGTAGGATAGATCCAAATGAGTAGACAATTGAGTAAACTGTACTCTAAACTCAAATTTAGGGGTAAGGCCCTCTTGTAGAGGGCTTTCAGCCCCCACTCCTTGTTGGGACCCTCACACATTCCTCAGTTTTCCTGGCAGTGTTTTCAGCCAGCACTTACTGGCAGTGAGTGGAACAACTCGGCCCACGCTTAACACAAAACATATGTGGAAAGTGGAACAGCAAAATAAGACAGAGTGAGAGAGAGAGAGAGGGAGAGAGAGAGAGAGAGAGAGAGAGAGAGAGAAAAGTTGTGAAAAAACGTTGAGATGCTTTTTTCTCTTACTTTGATTATACTTGAAAACAAAGTTTTATACACATACCAACGTCTGTTTTCTGTTTATTTAAAACAATACTCCTGAAATAATAATAATTCTAAGTATTGCTAATTTTTAAAGCACAAGTACTGTATTATTTTGTGTGCCAATACGAAGTCCCTCACATATGGGAATTGTCCAGTCACATCTGTACAGTCAATGGTGACCGAGTCTAATGTGCTTTCAGATCAGAACAAAGAGTTGGGTTCTAGAATGACATCATGGACATGAAAGGGAAATATATCTGGGCCGTTCCGCCAAAAACAAATCTGAACAATATTCGAACAGTAATTGTCCCTTTTGTTGCTCGGAACTTTTATTTTTCTCTTGTGAAAATTACATCATGGATGTAAAAGGGGGCGGGCATTCTGTCAGTCACGGGAGGAGCTAAGGAAGCTCGGGTTTTCCGCTACAAAGAAGCAGCATACTCACACTGTAGTCTACACGGTGTGACTAGCTGCTAGCGGCAAATCGAGAAAGCAGTCAACACCCCATACGGTTTATACCTTTCTAAACGCCGTTATTTTACAGAACGAAAGCTTGACCGAGTCAACTGCTTAATCCGAGACGATCTAAGACATGGATAGAATCCACCGGCTTAGGTTTTCTCTGACTGTGCTCCCGTAAAGGTGTCAAGGGACTAATGGTTTACCTAATGGGAATGCAGTCCGAGACGCAGACAGTCAAATCTGGGTCTTTCGATGTGATGTTTGATGCCAGCACGTGGAGGGTACGCAGCATCTGGGATGGGGTGAGGCTGGAGGTGGCCGGGGACGCGAGCCCGGTCGTCCTCCATAGCTTCACACAGCTGGACCCGGACCTACCTCTGCTGGAGGTAAGTTTACTTCGGAGCTATGAAGTTTTTGCTTTAGCGTGCTGTCTCAGTGGATGAGTAACCAAGCGCGAATGCGATTTAATTATGCTACTTGCAACCATTTCGTGCTAAATGGTGAAGCTTTGTTTCATGATAATAAATAACGTTATCCAACTAGTATACATCGTAACATAGCCAATTTACTTGATTAGTAATTTAAACATATTTTTTTTCTGTCTTCAGACAAGTTCTTTTTTTAGTTTTTAAATTTCGACAAGACTGGGTTATGAGCCGTATCGAGGACCTGTTTTTCACTGGTCCCTTATTTAACACATCGTTTACCTAAAGGCATAATGCATAATGTGGTGAAAAGCATTAAGCTACCTGGTCCTGTAACCTATGTGTTTTGCGATGAATTTCACGTCAAATAATTGTATGCTACCTGTTCTGGCAACTCAATATTGTATATTTACATGCATAATATGCTTGTACATGTGCTCATCTGCTTACTTATATTTTAAGTAATTGACAGATTATTTTTTGTCATTGATACCAAGTATAGCATATTTTGGTCCTCTGTAAAGGCTGCAGTGTAAATGTACTCTGTTTTTCTATTTACTCAGTAATCTATCAAGCAATCAAAACATTTGATTTGTTGTTCATGTACCTTTCCTTTGGTTTGTGTGTAGCCTATGGAAATTGGGTTTATTAAATAGGGTTTATGACAGGTTTAAGGGAAACATGAGGATTTTGGTTGTAGCCTTTCTGCTGGGGGTTGTAGGTCATAGTCCCTCTAAATGTGTGTGATGATGGAGGTAGGCTAAATTGTATGGCTTATTCTTCCTATCTTTAGCAAGTGATTCAACCAGATTCCAGCCAATAATTGGTTGTGTATTTCTGGACTCTGGGGGTAACAAGCACAGTTCCCTGCATGGCCATGCCAGTGGCTGCAGGGATCACACTCTTTCTTTTTCTAGATGTACCTTGTCTAGCTTTGGTATTAATTGAACAACCTATTTTGTCGTTTGTTTTTCATCTGTGGCGACTTATGCAAGTTTACCTGGAGATAAGCCCATGAGATGTGTGTTGCCCGTGTAGGTGGGTGTTTTTTCGACACCATTTCAATGTTCCTTAGTTGAGCTTCGTGCTGTGGGTTGTTGTCGTGAGCTGTGTGAATATTTATGTGTGTGTGTGTGGGAGGAAGATTAGGTCTGCAGATGCCAAATGCCAAATGGTGTCTTTCTAGAGCTCTCTGTAACATTTGTGCAATAAGATCTGGATGTGGTTAATTATTCACATGTGTTAATGACAAGCTCTTTGGTGCCCAGTGTATAAAAAAAAAAAGACCACTCCCTTATACGCTCCAGGGGTCACAGTTTCTGTGATCTGAGCGATAGATTAAATAAACAATACTGTTAAACTCACAAAATATACTGAAGGATTACATTTTGTAATGTAAATATTTTGATTCCATATTAATATATGGTTTCATGCCTCAGCGATAAATTGCACAAGCACATATTTCTAAATGTAGCCTTTATTTGACCACGTAGGAACTCACTGAGATTATAAAGGTTTATTTTTTTACAAGAGAGACTTGGTCAAGAGGTCATCATGCAATTGGTAACCTATATAAAATAGTGTTGTACATAAGAAATTAATACAAAGTTTCTAAAATGTTCAATTTCTACTGCGAATGTACAATTGGTGTATGCACACAAGAGCCTTGTAACTCCAGTCTTGAGTTTTGTTGGGAGATGTTTATAACACTCTCTGGGCATCTTCTCCAGATTAAATTTATTGATGTCATCATTCCATTTGTGTATCTGTTGGCTTTTGTAACGTCTGCTGATTGCTTCCTTAAGCTTTTCCTTTTTAAAGCTCAGAGAGTTTTTGTGAGTTTTTTGTCGTACAGCTATTTAGAAACCCTATGTTTACAAACATTTGTGTTTACTTAAAAACGCAAGGAATGTTCGATGATCAAAATGAGCCATTCAGCCCATCAAAGCAATTCTTTTGAATACACACTAGAGTAGGGGTCCCATCTGATCTTGGAGCACATGGGATGTGCTGGTTTTTGTTTTTGCCTTCAAATCAACAACCAGTCTAGACCCAGTAAACAAGATGTGCTGAGTTAACTGTGTAACAAACTGTTTTTATTGCTTAACTGTTGTGTAAGAACAAAAACCAACAGATGCTATAGTGTGATGTCATGAGTTGGGGACCCTTGGCCTCTGGAGTATTGGCTTGGTATCAAGCCTGGTTTGGAACAGCCCATCTGCCTCTGTTTGTATTTGAGGGATGTCCTGGCAGTGGTCTGCATGTCCTATCCACCAGCACACTCGGAGTGAAGCTCATTAACATGTGACTCTTTAAGAGGAATTCACAGTAGCAGCTCACGTTATTGTGTGGACCTGTTCTATGGCATCTATAAGATGGAGCATATCAGTTTTGATGTTTGGAGTCAGTGACATGGATGGCAAAAAGCAGAGCCAGAAAACAAAGCTCTGGGCACACGGTATCCGTATGATATCAGTGTTGCAGCTTCTCGGCCACAGCTGTCAGCTGGGCTTGAGAAATGCATCTCCAGGGAGTAAAGGATGCATATACTGTTTCCCCGACTCCAGCTATTCAGATGGTGTTCAACAGTGATCAGTAGTGGGCAGCAAAGGAATGGAGGTGCGTAATAAAATCTTCGTGTCTCTTACATAAGGCCCTAAAAGCTCAGATGAGGAACGAAGAAGAGTGATTGATACTCCCCCGTGGCTCTCACTTTGAGCACTACACGATGACAATCATTTGGTTATATTATCTAACTGCTGTTGGTGCAAACGTTGGTTTCATTTTAGCTTGTCTCTGAGTGTCTGTATATGACTGTGTGTGGGTGGGTAGGTTTATTATGTAAGAATATTGACATTGGTACAACCACCAGGCCATTTTTTCTTCTTACAGCTCCTGTTAAAAACTAAAGTCAGTCTGTGGTCTCTATAACGACAACGTTTTGACAAATACCTTTCAATTTTTAAGAAATAATAAAATGATAGGAATAAATTCACATCGTGTGGTGTGGGGAAGCCGACGCTCAACCCATATGTGAATCCCCCTGTGCAGCCGTGGTTTAAATTTCCAGCCATGGAGGTTTCTGTGCTGTGATCCCGTCTCTCTCTGTGGCTCTCTCTGCTTTCCCCCTGTCTGAATAGAGTGGGAAAAATACATAGGGAGGGTGAACTGGCTACACCCCTGAAAAAAACAAAAACAAGTTACAAAATAAATCAACTGCCTATTATGATGTTTAATGGGTTTCTGTAAAGTGAGCCCTCCTCCTGAACAAGCTGGCTGTTGTAGCTTTGCAGATTTCTGATTTCTGGGAACAAACCACGTAGTTATATAAAAAGGAAAGGCATTTGAGATGATGGCTCATTTTTAGAGAATGTGTTTTCTGTATGTGTGTCTCAGACTGAGCAAGCATGGCTCAGTGCTTTCTCTTCTCCTGCTAGCCCTGTCTTCAAGAAATCTAATCCTCTCTCCTGTAACCCAATTAGCAAATTAAGGCTAATCCGCTGTCTCACCTCAAGGTTCTCACATCTCTCCTCATTGTGGCACTGCTTGCAGGACGCTCTATTCCACAGTGAGATATCCTGTGTATTGAAGGGAATATCCAGATGTGCGATGCATTCCATGGGGGTACTTAAGCATTGTGGGCCATGTTGAAACCTTCCTGTTCACCTAGTGCCCCAAATCTTATTTAAAGTTTCAGCTCCCAGCGATTCAAATCATCTCTCAGAGCTGTAGGGACTTATTCTCCCGTGGACACCCCCAACTCCCTCATTGTTTTGGACTCGTTAATGGTTAGATTAGTTCTGTTCATGGATTTGTTGTGGTGCAATGAATATTTCTCACTTTTTTTCAGCAATAAAGTTAACAAATTAGGGCTGGAGATACCTAGTAATGTGAACAAAACCCTTTTTTCCCTTTGCCTCCCTGTTTGTTTTGTAAGCCACCAACCCCCCCCCCCCCCCAGCTCTGGAGGACTACTTTGCTGTGTTTACAGAACCTACTTTTGAATTACAGTGTACATGGTGTACAGGAGCACAAATTACAATTCAAGCCCTCTGTCCCCCAGCATAAATGTGAACGTTAAAAAAAGAACTATATTTACATAAGAGAAGTGCTTTTCATTTGTGTTTCTGAGGGATGGTTGAAGCAGAAATCTTTTGTCATGGTGCAGGGGATTGGGTTTGATTCGCTGTTGGACAGCACCGTATGCAAAAACCTCATTGTACAGGGCTTGACTGCAGCTCTGTCTATGTGGAGTTTGCATAATGGTACTGTTTTAGTTTACATCCTTATATTTCCCATAGTTTTAGTGGAAGTGTGTACGTGTGCATGTTTGGACACTGTGATTCAATTGACTCTCTACAACACCGTGTACCTGTTGGATTCAAATCCAGCTTACTGAGACTTTGAGAATGTAGTTATGGAAATTTGATGGGTGGCTGGTTGGATGGATGAAGCACTGTTTGTGTTGGTGTATTGGAGTTAAATGATAAGTGATCCATGCACATATAGGTGCGCTGTTCACTCCTCAACTTCAAGAACCTGTTTTTTCAGTACTGCTACTGTGACGACCCAGAACTGATTTTCTGAGCATGTGTTACTGTGTGTTGAGAGATGCCGTGTGTGTCAGAGGGGGGTGGTGGGAAACATGGGGTGGGGTGGGGGGGGGGGGTACAGGATGTAACGTGTCACTATGCTTCTGTGCAGTAGTTAGTGCTGGCATCAGTACTACACTGCAGGGCTCTGTCTCTTTACTGCCTTCTGTAAGATTCAATTAGGTGCCTCATGGATGCATTCGGAAGAAGGGAAGACAGTTAAATTGATTCTATTTTCTGGATGATGTCATGTTGCAGACAGTGCCTCTTAAAGTACCGTTACCATCGACTGTGAACAATAAGCTAATGTGCTGTGATGCTGAAGTGCGGTTGTGCAGGGGTGTTTAATGGTTTTAGGTTTGTTACAGTTATGCAGGTTCTTAAACAGACGGAAATGAATTCATGCAGAAACCTTCGTTCTTTATAACAACAAGCAAACAAAATGGGTTTGAAAAAAAATGCTGCCTGCTGATTTGTGCAGAGGCTCATGGGTAATCTCATGTTTCAGTCTTGCTTCTTTTTAGGTTTTTTTAAGGGCAACTTGCCTCGGTGTTCGATAACCAGGGCATTTGCAAAAACGGAGGGCCTGTCTATACGCTACTGTCAAGGGTTCATGTTGAGTACTGTCATGTTTATTGTGTACTCTTGATACCTGTCTTTGAAAAGCTCATTTGGGTCAAAGGGTTTGGGCATGAACCCTCCTATTATGTTTGGGGTCAATCTGACCATATTCAGTGTTTGATGTCTCTTAAAAACCAGTTAACCTTATTTTGTCATCTTGTATGACTTAATTAGATGGGTGTACATGCAATAAACATAATTCTGTTTTCAAAAGGTCCTGTACCAAGACATGACATGACCCCAGGCTCTGTAGCTGTATAAAACAAGAAAATAAAACCTTTTTTATTTTTTTGTGCGTGATTCGGGGTACTTTCCCTTACAGGTTTTGGACTTCACAAACTTTCACTTACCTCCAGCTCTAAAATGAGATGTTTATCACATATTTTTCATAACCAGGGATAAAGGCTAGTCAACTGGGAGGCATTAAGAAGGCGACACACAAAGTGTCAAAATTCAAAAATCTTTCTATTATAATTATGTGTCAGTTCAAACTGTTGGGGTCAGCATACAATTTCAACATGTTAGGAGGGTTAAGGAAGTTTCAAAATAACTTTAGCTAAATAAAAACTAAAAATAAACAACAGCAGGGATTTTCTTTCTTTTGCAGAACAATAGATAGGCCAGTGGGGTAAAGGATCATGTTAAATTGACTCACACAGGAACACAACAAGACTTTGCTGATGTTTTGCCCTTGATGATTCTATTTACATGGTCTTACTCTAGTTAAATATTGCTTTTGTTGGCCAGAAGCCAGGTTGCATGTTGTAATGGGAATCCAGGTTTGTGCTTTAGAGATGGAGACAAAAATGTTGTTTCCACAACTGTGCCACTGAATTTGCCTTTGAGGGCGGAAGGCAAAGGATCATGGGAGAAATAAAAAATGGATGAGGAGAGAAAGATTAAAACGGGGATGATCAGATGGGGAAACCATTACATTTAGTTGCAAAAGCGGAGATGGCAAGGGGCATGTTAGTGTTTTTGATGATAAGGTCAGTGGCTGTGACCAGGTCTTTTTGGTTGTTACTCCTCCTATTGATGAAGTCCCCATTTATAGTCTTCTTTTGTGTTGGCGTGCCTAGCTGTGAAGATGGGATCTCACGGTGCATTTGAATTTATAGTAGCAGGTTTGGCATTGTCACCTGCCTGTTTTCACCACGGCAGTCTTTTGTAATGCTGTCTTCAACCTTTGAAGGTCTAGGAACGGGAAGCGCTCGATTAATAAAAGGGGGAGAGCTCTGCAAATATGAACCCCTCCCCCACTCCCTTTAGACCTGTAGTGTTATGGTTGTTACAGAGTACAGAGTATGAACCCCTCTCCCACTCCCTGTAGTGTTATGGTTTGTTACAGAGTACAGAGTATGAACCCCTCTCCCACTCCCTGTAGTGTTATGGTTGTTACAGAGTACAGAGTATGAACCCCTCTCCCACTCCCTGTAGTGTTATGGTTTGTTACAGAGTACAGAGTATGAACCCCTCTCCCACTCCCTGTAGTGTTATGGTTTGTTACAGAGTACAGAGTATGAACCCCTCTCCCACTCCCTGTAGTGTTATGGTTTGTTACAGAGTACAGAGTATGAACCCCTCTCCCACTCCCTGTAGTGTTATGGTTGTTACAGAGTACAGAGTATGAACCCCTCTCCCACTCCCTGTAGTGTTATGGTTGTTACAGAGTACAGAGTATGAACCCCTCTCCCACTCCCTGTAGTGTTATGGTTTGTTACAGAGTACAGAGTATGAACCCCTCTCCCACTCCCTGTAGTTTTATGGTTGTTACAGAGTACAGAGTGGCATATTATCCATTTGGTCCTGTCCACAGGAAACAGAATGAGAGAAACAGATTTTTCTGTGGAATGCTGAGGGCCCAGGCCTGGAAAATGCAGGCCCCTTTTTTCCAGTGTGTGTCCCAAAGCAGCGGCTGCTGGTCCCAGGCCTCCCCTTCTCTGCTGGGCCGCAGAGAGTAAAAAGGGGCCCAGTGGTTTGAGCTGAAGACCAGCCTGTAATCCTATCTCTCTCTCTCTCTGTCTGTCTCTCTCTTTCTCTTTCTCTCTCACACAACTCCGTTAAACGCCACCCACTTCTCCACAGAAAATGAAGTGCTCCTGAACACGATAAAAAACACACATAGTCCTGTCTGCCCTTGGTTTGTTTTGTCTTCTGTAGTATATGCAAGTGTGTGTTTATGTTTTGCGGCTCTGTCCTCTGTCTTCGATTAATTATTTCTCAGTCGTCTGGCAGCGAAGCCCACATTAATCTCTTTCTCCTTTGGCGTACTTACGGACTGCCTTGGACACATATCGTCCCAGTAAAGGCCGACTCAGCCTGCAGTGATGTTTTTTTAAACTCCTTTTTTCCATTTGCCTGTCAGAAAGCACCTAGCTGCTAAGAGGCAGTTTCGGCGGGCCATTGGTGCAATCATGAAGATTTTTGAGTGTGGAAAGACAACACATTTTCAGATTTTGTATTGCCCCATGTGGGGGAAAAAAAGGAAAAAATAAAAAATAAATCGCTCAGCATTTTCTGTGCTTCATTGCAAAAAAAAAAGAAAATAAAAGAAAATCGTCAGCTGGATTTTTAATGGCCAGTTCTCTTTTCTGTGATAAAAGGTACCTGCCTACAGAAACTGTCCATGCCACAGCTGGGAGCTGAAGTTTAACGTACCATAACTTGCTGCTGTTAAAATCAGCATGTCAATGCCAACATATGCTCGCCAGCTATTCGGATCCAAGTCTGCACAAGCCGGCATCTTTCCTGAGTGGAAGAAGGCTTAAAGAGACAGGAATCAAGCAAGTTAAATACAAAATCCTGCACTTGTCGACCTAGCTACAACCTTCTGGTGTAAAGATTATGCCTTCTAGAGCAAAGAGTATGGGCTTGGTGTCTGAACGGAAGAGCTCTTTCGGGAACAGGAGGAATCATGAGTATTGATCTAATCAGTGGATTTCTCAGAAATCCCATTCCAGTGAAGTAACAACATGAAATAAAAAAATCTACAACAACAAACTAAATACAAAATGATGAGACACTGAGCGTGTTTGCCCCTGGGTTCCTTCAGATCTTAGATCCTTAGATCTTCCTGATCTTTCCCAAGGACACAGTGTGACTTTTATTCAGTCCTCCAGTCGCATGATCTCCCAGATGCGCCAGCTTGCCTGCGTAGGGTTACAGCCCCCAAGAGACAGGCGGCATCCCTGAAGAGAGAAGAAGCCTGAGAATGGCTGGGAGCTAATTAAAGACCCAAAAATGAGCAGAATATTATTAAATTAATTAAAACCCTGAAGCAAGCTCCTCTAAGGAGGCCATTTTAGTGTATGACAAAATGAAGGCCACTGAAGTAGGGGTGAGATCAGATATTTGTTTATTCAAAAAGAAATGTACAGAGATTACGGATCTGTCATGTTAATTGGGAATTGAATGCCTATTAGCCAACAAAAATGACAATAAACCAGAGTTGTAGTTATACGGAAGGAGAATTTAAGATTGTAATTCATTAATTGTATTAGTCTTTGTGCCTGAAAGTGTGGTCGAGCTCAGACCCCATTGAGTCGATGAGTCATTATTGCGTAAAAGAGAAAGAGCTGGGCTTTGTTGAAGAAAAGATGGATTTGTTTGTCTGAATATTCAACCTTGGAGCCGTAGAATATTTTCAACACTAAAGCACTGTGAACAAAACATTGTTGTACTGCGGTGCTTGAATGTCTCCAGGCTAAATATTTTCAGGCGGTGGGAGTGAGTGAGATGGAGAGAAAGTGATGGCTCCCAGGATCACTAGGAGCTTGGTCCCTCTAGACCAGGGCTTTGGACAGAGCTCAGCTGCTCAGGTGACTTCCTGAGAGCAGGAGGAGGATGCAGCTGTGGAGGAAGGGACCACTAAATGATTCGCATGGGCCTAAATTGGCAAAGTTCTCTTGCAGGACTCGAACAACCATTGTTTCTGAGGAAGCGACTCTCCCCCGTAATGGGGTGTCCTTCACCCACTTTGTTATCAGCACTATCTGCGTATACTCCCTGGGATGATCCTGTCCGTTAGTTACTGAACATTTGGATGTTATGGGGACAGTCTGCTGGTTCAGCCAACAAGCAGCTCAAGGTTCACAAACATCACCTTGTTTGAAAGCATGAGTCCATGAATATCAGTTTTTGTAGATGTTTATTCACAGTTAAAATACGATTCTAAGAATATCAGTGCTCGGAAAACCATAAACATAACAGTGGCCAGGTTTCCCATTTGACTTGTGGAACAAATATTATTCAATATATTTTACGTTCTAATGTTTTTAATTTGAGTTTTGGCTTCAACATTTGTTATATTTGAAGGGTTTGCATCAAGTGTTTTATCAGCACCTGCGATACACATTGTTATCTTAGACTTGATTAAGCAGAAAGTAAAGTTATTTTTGGCAGCTGTGTCCCTAAGGTTTCCCACACTGCAGTAGATCAACACTGCTACTGGTCCACACTGCTCAATGGATCCTGCTATCCTGGCATGGTTTTCAGATGAGAGTACATTTAAATACATTGTCTTTCCACCGGGGAGTTTTTACCTCGTTTTGCTGGTTGGGGGGTTCAGGCCTGGTTTTTGCACAATTTTTATTTTGTTTCTCTGTACAGCGTCTTTGTGACAGTTCTCTGTAAAAATAAAATTGATAATTGAATTGAATTGAAATACTCTACATTTACATGTATTGATTTGGCTGATGCATTTGTTAAAAGTAGCTTCCAAGTCCGTTATGACAACCAACACCAAAGTGAAAATAACCAGGGTAACTACAAGCACCAGAACAATGTAGACAGTAAAACTAGTTATTTCATGCAAAGCTTTGAGTTTGCCTGTAATTATATGGGATTGTTAACTCTTACAATTCCTGAAAATGTGGTGGTGTGTTTTTCACACTAAAAGAGGAATAACAAGATCAGGAACAGATGGGTGTTCTCAGGGAAATCTGGCAGTCAAAACACCGGAGGAGGGATTTAAACAAGCTTCAATGAAAAAGAACAACAAAAGGGAAAAAACTAAACAATCCATGGGCAATGTCACCGTTTTACACAAACATGGAAGTCAAGGCTTGGATAGGCCAGCCAGGGGGTGGGGGAATGGCAGAGATAAAGGGCCTCACTGTTCATTTACAGAAAGTACATGTACATTGAAGCAATCCTTGAATGATACTAGGCCCGAAACAAGCCGCAGGTAAATTTTATCATTGGACATGGGTTATATTGGTAAATCAGTTTTGTTAAGAGATAGTTTACTTTACGTTCTTGGTTTACTTCCCTGGAGTTTATTTTCACATATTCGGTTATTTTTAAGGTCCAATTCAGTACAAAAAGGAACATTTTTGTGAATATTAAAGAGGACTATGTAAGATCAGCTCCTGTACCAGTCACTTATTCAGAGAACAGCCTGAGGTGCCATTTAGACAAACGACCAAAAAAACACCATAAATTTTAAACACAGTATAATGTAGGAAAGAGCTTCACAGCTTTGATCATAAAGGACATTTGCCAATGGGTTGCTTGAGGTGAACCGGGACTGCTATAGCCTGTCTGTGAAAATGTGAGTTTGTATGTGCTGTGACCGCATACTGTATTTGTAACTTTGCATTGCTGGGTGTATGTATGCAATCAGTCCTTGCGGTACATGGAATAATAAGAACCTGGATTTAGAACCGGCTGACAGCACCCAGCGTTCTCATCTGCACTCTGTTTTAGTCATTCTTTCTCAAAAGAAGCCTTTTGTCTCATCAGCTGGCCTCTCTGTCAGTGGCAGTCAGTTTAACACACTGTCCAAATGTAGGAATGCTTTTCCATACGCGACTTCAGACTCGATCAAAGCTTGCGAGTGTGTTTTACCAATTTGATGCATTCTTGGGCTGGCTGAGGTCACGGGCGCTTGGCTGGTCTGCACGAGGGGAATTTCCACAAAGGTGTTTGTACTAAAGTAGATTTGTGGTAATTTGTAAAAACTCCGTCAAATGTGCTTTCTTGTGGTTTTAATCAGGGGTTTTTTCACTTTCTATTTCTGGCATTTTTTCTCTTCACTCTGTTTCCCCTTTCCCGCTCCCTGGCGGTTGGGGGCGGGGCCAGGCTATACCAAACTCTTCTATCAGCTCTGACCCACTGCCCTGTTCTTCCGCTTTCCTACACGTGCCCTGTGTTTCCCTTCTTTAGCAACACTGTAGCCTCCCCCACTGTTCTCTATTATTTCAGTGCCCTGTCCCAACATGGTGCACATGCCTTATTGTAAACCCACAGTCACACAGTGTAGTGATTAGCACAGTGAGCAAGTGTCTGTCAGCATGTTCATTCCTGTCTGTTTCTGTGCTCTATGGGTGAGGCTGGGGAGGGGGGGGCTGTCTCCTCTTCCCATCTTCTTACACAACAGTACGCCTCTCCTTATTCATGTGTGTGCGTGTGTGTGTGTGCGCCGCGTTTTGTGTGTGTGTGTGTGCGTGTGTATTTGTCAAAATGTTGCTGGACAAAGACAGCCCTTTGCTCTCCCTTTCCTGTCCTACATGCCTGGAGGACAGACAGGCACAGGCAGGGTGACAGACAGGGACATGGTGGGCAGATGTTGGGGCCTGGAGGACAGACGGGCTTTGTCGGGGCACCGCTTTCTCTGGTTTGACGGTCGCCCTTCCTGTTCCACATGGTCACTGTTTGTGCTGCCTCCTCTAGTTTATGCAAACTTTAGCTCCTGCTGTTCAACCTCCTGGCCTAAGCCTGAATGTTAATACCGGAGTTAAAACTGGCAATAGTAGGGTCTTATTCCCAGAAGGAAATGGGTGAATTGCCCTCTCTCAAAGCCCTACACCCTTCACCACGGCCTCCCTGCCTCCTGCCCCCTGCTCCCCGCCTTCTCTCCTGAAGTTATTGGTCTTGTATTTAGGCCTCTTCTTTGCTGAATCTTTATGTTAATTCCCTCTGTCTCTGTGTATGCTGGCATGATAAAAAGGTAAATCCACTCAAATCCCTCCTCTTCATTGCCCAAAGCTGCCGGAGTGCCTGTGGAATGTCTATTGATGACTAGTAATAATAACCACACAAAAGCAAAACTAAACTCGCTCTCTTAGGGGCTTGCAGCCCTTGTCTAGACCCCGCGCTCTGGAATTCCTGTCCAATTAGCTGGGATGCTTGCCTGGGGGATGAATTTGCGTGGGCCAGAGGAAGAGATTGAGCTGCGAGCTGTGAGTGCAGGGGGCAAACGCCCTCACGCTACAGAGATAAAGGGACTAAAGTGTACAGCAACAAAAGCACACGCAAATTGAGCCACTGTGTAGCTTTAGATTATTTTACTGTCATGTGACCGATGAGAGTGAAGCATTGGCTCAGGGGGCCTCTGTGAACCTCGGGTCCATGGAAGCAGCTTTGTGGCAGATACTGTGGAGAAAGGCCTTCTGTGTGTGAGTGTAAGTGAGCATGCGTGTCTATGAGCTTGTGTGTGTGTGTGTGTGTGCGTGTATGCGTGTGTGTGTGTGTGTGTGTGTGTGTAAGTGGCACCGGCACGGCAATAACGTGAGAAGCAGTGGGCGAGAAAAGAAAAAAAGAGGTAACAATTGAAAAAAGGATATGAGAGATGATATAAGAGATGATATGGGAGATATTATGTAATATGTAATATGAGAGATGAAGGTGGCAGAGTCAAAAAGGGAGTGGACACGGCCTAAAAGTTTTTGTGTGCCTGTTGCTCACAATGGATGGCACGGCTGGCTCTGTGGGAGTGAGGCACTCTGGGAGAGCGGTCCAGAGTAAACACAGCGCAGAAAGGGGGAGACAATGGGAGGTCGAGGGCCAGCTGGCCGCCCCTGCGCCCCGAGCAAGCCGTCCTGTTTGTTTTGGCTTCTGGCTCGGCCTTCCTCCTCACTGGCCCTGGAAATTGCTCCTCTTCGTTCCTTCTGACATCAGCGTGCTTTGTCTAATCCGCTGACCGATAGCAGCTGGGCAGGAATGTGCGTGTCGATGTGTGTTTGTGCACGTGTACCTTTTTGTGTGTGTGTGTGTGTACTTCAGTTTTTATGTTTAAGTGTGTGTGCATGCGCACGTTTGAACTTGAGTATTTCTATGTTTACATGGGTGTGATTATATTTCCTGTAATGAGAGACCTGGGGTTCCCTGTGCCTTGTGTTAGTGCTTCAGAACTTCGTCAGGGGCATACAGGAACATAGCCGCTGCTAGGCTAGCTGCTGTTTGTTTTTGTGTTGCCGTAACCATGAGACCACTTTCTATTTGAAGAATCCAGTTTGATGACTGACTGCTGACTCAGACAGCGGCCTAGTGAGTGACAGTCATCACTAATGGGGCTATTTCCTGACACTGGCATGCTCGCTCGCTCGCTCGTTCGCTCTCTCACTCTCCCTTCTCTTCCTCTGCCTCCCTGGGAGTTTTCTCTCGTTGCCATGGAAACACACCCAATAGACCCACTGCTGCCCTTCTGCAAGTCAGTGGTCAGCCACAGGTATATTTCTGCTTCGGAAAGCAGGGGACCACCATGCGATTTTGTTATCCTTTGGATTTTTGATTCTGTATTTATATATTAATTTATTCATTTTTACAGTACACTTTAGTTTTTGATTGTGTCATCGTCCTTTCCACATCACCCTGTTTAGTTTAGTTTTCACTGGCGCCAACAGGCTGAGTTACAGAAAGTAATGTCTTTGGTGCAATGTCTTCAGAGAGTAGCTTTGGGTGATCTGCCCCTCCCCTGCGATCTTTTTTCCTTGTAATTTTGGTGGAGGAGGCAGGCTAACAGAGTGCTGTGTAACCCCAGCTTTTGGAGGGGGGCCCAGTTCTCCCCCCACCGGCCGCCCACAGGGCTGGGAACGATAGCACAGCGGAGTCTGTGCCCCTAAGCTGATTAGCGGTGCCTGTCCTCACATTCAAGGTCTGCTTTAAGAGCAAGAATTGCAGAGAGACAGTGAAAAATGGACAAAGAGGGGGGGAAAAAAAAAAAAAAAAGCAACACGAAAGGCAAATGTATCAATCTGTCTATCCCCCAGATCCTTCATATAATCTCCTGAACAAATCCTATCAAGGATCACAAATCATTTGGCACTGAAAGTACTAGTTTACTTTTACACCATTAAACAGAAAAGGATGTGGACAGCAGGAAAAAGAATAGAGTATTGTGAGTCAAAGCTGGGATTTTCATAAGCACAGAGTTATAACATGCTTATTTTAATTTGAATAAACTTCACAGGTCCTCACGTTCATGGCATTCATGCAAATACTGTTTCCTGGGAAGGGGAAATGCTTGACTGGGTATGATTTCACCGAAGTAACTATGGCCCCGGTTTTAACGGAGTGTCGGTTTTTGAGATTTTTAAAAGGTTTAATTGGATTCAGGTTTGACGTGTAATCATAGGGGTAAGGTTGTCTCTGGCCATGTGCCTGTGCCGGGGAGCTATGAGGAAGCAGGGGGAATTGTCTGGGTGTCACCTTCCTGGCCTCACCCAGCCGCTGACATAAGAGCCCCCTTCACCATGGAAACCACACTCAAGCCACTTGTAATGGATTGACAGATGGAGCTGGGGAGATATGTGACTAAGAGAAGCAGGTAATGGGGAGTGTACACAGGGGATCAGCACCATAAGGGCACTGACTCATCGCTGTGTCATGTGTTTCTGGAGCTCCTCAGAGGTTAGTGCAGCTTGTTTTTTTAAGCCGGCCCATGCGGTGGATTTCACCGCTTGGGCATAGTTTGAGCAGGCACGCTGGGGAGCGGCCCAGAGCCCACTAAGCTCTTACAGCAGGAAATGCTTCTAAACTCCCATTCTGACTGTGATCTCTGTATTGTTGATAAGAGAACGACCTTGTGACTCGGAATGAAATGGCACATTGTGCGATCCCAAATTTACAGGAGCCACCATAAGGGCGCCGGAGCAGTCACAGCAATGTGCACGGCGCTCACAGCGAAACGCACGCTGCTGGGGAACAAAAGAACTGTTGACCAAAAAGGAGAGGTTTAGAACAGCAACTAGAGTGCGTCTGTGTCCTCAAGTGCACTCACATCTAGCAGACTACTTGTATGTCTTTTCCTGGTAGCATAGCAGGGAGTGAAGCTGCATGTGTAAGGTGATGTTAATTTCTGGTATTTCATTATCAGTGGGATGGGGGCAATGGCGCAACCAACAAAATTTTACAGAATTGCTGACTAACAAAGAGGAGAAGTTCCTCCCTTTCTCGACACAGAAACCGCTGATAAGAAGGTGCATTGAAAACTGGTCAGATTTGCATTCCAGACATTGCACCGGCGGTGGCTGTTGACTGTGCTTCTGCCGTGAGCATTCGACACCATGGAGACGGACAGGGAGAATGGTTACTGCAATCGGCCTTTCATTCATCAAAGACCCACGCGTTTCCATTAATGACCCTGAGGTGCCTTGAAGTTGCAAAGGGACCCGGCAGTGTGGATGAAGGGTGTCCATTTTGTGTGCGGGGTGAGAACCGCAAAGGATCAGAGCAGGCCGCTGAAAGGGAACGGTCACCTGCGCTGTTCAGCTCAACACGCGATGGACGCGTGCGTGCCCAATGTCTAAGCCAGGGACGTGCACAGCGTGGTGAATGAGAGTAAAGAATGTGATTTAATGGGATTGTTTTCAGAGTTTTAACCTATAGGGAGAGACTGAGAGACTGTCTCTCTGTGTGTGTTTCAGGCAGAGAGAGAGAGCGAGAGAGAGAGAGAGAGAGAGAGAGAGAGAGAGAGAGAGAGAGAGAGAGAGAGAGAGAGAGAGAGAGAGAGAGAGAGAGAGCGAGCGGAAGTGTGTGTCAGACTCTGGAGATTCTCGACGTAGGGCTTCCCCTAAGCAGCGTCCCTGCCTAACCAGCAAAATATGCAAAACAGGAATAGAACTGTTTATTTCTGCAATTGTTGATATCCTTTTCCCTTTTTCGCTCTTACTCTCAGTATAGGAGATTAGTGTGCTTAGTGCTCATATTTGTGCAAAGACCCTCACAGCACGTTGCAAGGCCTGCCAAGGTTTAATCGACCACAATCCCTCTCTTTGGTCTGGGGTTCTGGGGTTCTCCTGTGCCCCAGCCTTGTTGGGGGTTGGCTGAGGCCTCTCACTCTCGCCCCCTTGGCTAAAGTTGCTTCTGTGGGGGTGCCAGTGATATCTGATGGGTGCTGGCTGGGATGCCAGCACTGCCAGAGACAGGCCAGCGGGGAAGCTAAGCAGAACAATGCAGCATCTGTCCCTTGTATCCTTCAGTTATTCTGCTTTTCTGCCAACCACGTCTTCCTCTTCTTCTCCTTCTCCTTCTTCAGGCCATGCAGTCCTCACGAACACTGTCAATAAACCCCTTCGGCTTATAATTGCAATTTCCTAAATTAATCTCAAGATATCCTGCCCTTCTAACAAATGTGTGTTTTCAAACTTGACTGTGCAACAGTGAGGACACTTAAAAGTACAGGAAGTATTCATAGGGAGGAAAGGACTTGGATTCAAAGCACAAGGCCCTTTTTGGCAGGTCATATGACAGCCTTATTCTGCCTGTTTATCCATTCTGAAGAGAGATAGGGAAAGCAATAGGAGAAAACATTGACTTGGATCTCGGCTGCACAGAGCTGTCTTTTGTGTGAAAGGGCCCTTGTGGTTCTTGTTGTCTGTTTGAAACTTGAGCTCAGGTTTGAAACTGTGGCTCTGCTTCTTCTGGGGGTTAGAAAAGTCCTATTTTGCAGGGCTTTGTTTGTGATGTATGGTCACAACGGGACCCATGGCTTTCCACACACAAACACACACACATACATCTTACTCACACATCTTATTCATTTAATTTGTGACGCAGGCAAACTGCGTCACAAAGCTGTAACCATGGGTCCTGTCCACCCCTCCCGCAAATCAAAAACAACTTTATTTTGAGGTATCGGTGCACCCACCAATCAAAAATGAATTTATGTTGAAGTGTTTACAGTTGCTTGTTTAGGACATCAGAGCACTCTTTCATTTTTTTGGAGGAGGAGCAGGTCCTCTCAACTGGGGTTGTGATGCAGATAGCAGAAAGACTTTCTGAAAACCAAACATGACAATGTTCCTGATCTGTAGCATTGTCCGTGCACTGCACCATGATTATCCTGTAACAACTTCAAAATGCACAACAGCAGAGGATCATGGGTGTGTTTTGACTGAAAAAGGAAGAGAGGTCATAGGACTGTACTCTTGGTGGTGTCTGACGTTAGTATCTCTCTCCTCCCTCACAGAACTCGACCCAGGAGATTGGGGAGGAAGTGGAGGAAGGGGCCATCTACACCATCACCTTGCGGAAGGTGCAGGTGCACCAAACAGCCAGCAAGGGGCAGCGGTGGCTCGGGGTGGAGACGGACTCTGCCCTCAGTCTGTACGAGACCTGCAAGGTGCGCACCATCAAGGCTGGGACCCTGGAGAAGCTGGTGGAGTACATGTTGTCCGCCTTTCAAGGCAACGACTCCACCTACGTCACCATCTTCCTCTGCACCTATCGCTCCTTCGCTACAGCCAAGCAGGTGGTGGACCTGCTTCTGAACAGGTACAGAGCAGGGGGGACTCCGTACGGCACAGTGGCTCTGGTGTAGTATTGCTGGTACACAGGTGCTCAATGTAGGATCCTCAGGTTCCCTCTCTTGTGTCTCGCAGGTATGCTAAGCTGCAGCAGCACTCCAGTGCAGAGGGGCCCAGAATGACCCACGATGACCGCACAGAGCTGAAGAAGTGAGTTTCTGAAGGAGGAAAGAGAGGGGCGTGAAGAGGAATAATAATAATAGTAATAATAATAATAAGAAAAAAAAGAAGAATAGATAGCATTTACAGTATATAGTACCTTTCATCATTAAAAATGTGAAACTAAAAAACTAAACTGAGGGATGATTAGGAGGCTGGGTTGAGGAACCAGGGTTAGAGATTTTGGCCTGAACCCACTGGTATGTGCGATAAGTGTCATGTAATCTCAGATGACTACTGCGTCAGCACCTTGTTTTATCATCTCACCCAAAAGCCTGATGCATCCGGGCTGAGGTCCTCACTGTGCCCCACAGGCCCCTGTCTTTCACCCAACCTTTTATCCCTCATTCATTATTCCCTGTCCCCACCGCAGCACTATCGCATCCATCCTGGGAGCCTGGTTGGATCAGTACTCTGAGGATTTCTGGAAGCCTCCGGAGTACAGCTGCCTTCGGCGCCTCATCTCCTACCTGCACCTCAACTTCCCAGGATCGGACCTGGAGCGCCGAGCATGCAACCTGCTGGCCCAGTTCCACCGCCGGCACCGAGATCCAGAGCAGGAGGGTGAGTCATCTGGGGGGGTTGGGTTGTGTTTCAGCTCACTGTCTTCATCAAGGAAGTGGTGTTATACGAGGGGGGAGTGTCTTTGATTCAAGACGGGTGGGGGTGGAGCGAGGGGACTGGATATTGGTTTTAGCCATGATAACTATCTGAATGACAGCCAAATCGATGTCGGCAAAGTGAGTCAGTGGACATGAGGTCAGGCGCTTGAGCACAAAGACTGAAAACGGCATTCCCTTCAGACCGGATAACATGCTCTCAGGCTGCCTGGGAGACTTGACAGGGAGATAGATGTGCCATGTGTCAAAGGGATGTCATTGTGATGTCACCTGTTGTATCATCTTGACTGTGAATTTAAATTGTCTCCGCACAGTTTTGGACCACAGCACCTGCGCCTTCACCATGCTGGAGGAGAACGGCTATGAAGACGAGCGCCCGGACTTCCTGTCCTTTGACCCAGCTGTGGTGGCGGAGCAGTTCACGCTCATGGATGCGGTGAGAGGCTGCAGCAGGTTGCACTCACTCCTCCACAAACCCCTGGCTATTTCCTGCCGTAGTGTTGAGGACTGTTATTTTACTCCATTTTATGGAGGTGTTCTGAGGACACTCGCTCCACACAATACAATCATTCATGAACGTCACCTGGAGGCATTTTCTGCTTTCATTGGTCTGTTTTTGAGGAATTGCTTTGCCCAGCTACATTATCCGAAGGCCTCAGCCTGATTTATTTACCCTCGCCCTCCCTCTCCCCCTTTTCTCTCATCTCTCCATCCCTCCCTCTATTCCCTGACTCTGAACTGAACCTGTAGGAGCTGTTTAAGAAGGTGGTCCCATACCACTGTTTGGGGAGCATCTGGTCTCAGAGAGACAAGAAGGGGAAGGAGCACCTGGCCCCCACCATCCGGGCCACCGTAGCCCAGTTCAACTGTGTCACCAACTGCGTCATCGCCACCTGCCTGAGCGACCGCTCGCTCAAACCCACACAGCGAGCCAAGCTGGTGGAGCGCTGGATCGAGGTGGCAAGGGTGAGGCCCTGTAATATGACCTCTCCTATTCAATGATGCAAAAGGGGGGGGTTCCTGTTCCTGTCCATTTAAAGTAGTCAGTCTCCTTTCTCCATCTCTTTCTCTGTTGCCTTCTCCCTTCACTGTTTTTTAAAAATAAAATTAAAAATTAATATGCGTTTTTACTTGTGTGAACAGGAGTGCCGGATTCTGAAGAACTTCTCCTCCCTGCGTGCCATTCTCTCTGCTCTACAGTGTAATTCAGTCCACCGGCTGAAGAGGACATGGGATGAGGTGTCCAGGTGGGGCACATAGGGTGTGGCTTGTGGGAAGAGTGTGATTTTGTGATTTTTGATGGATATGAGTCATAATGGTTTTTTTTCCAGCTATGTCGCTGACCTCTTTCTCTCTTTCTCTTATCCCTCTCTCTCTCTTCTGGTTGGTCTCTTGCAGAGAGAACTTCCGAATCTTCCTGGAGCTGTCAGAGATCTTCTCAGATGAGAACAACCACTCCCTCAGCCGGGAGCTCCTCATCAAGGTGAGCAAGGCTTCAGGTACCATTCAGTCAGATTGCAGCTGAAGAGCTGGGCTTGTCTTTACCTGCAGGAGATTGTCTTAGAGAGTGTGATCTGGATTCATTCAAAATTATCCTTAGCTTTGATTCTCAATTAAATGTAAAATGTAAATTTTTATTCTTAACCAACAAACGGGTGAAGAAACAGCACTGGAGAGGGCCAAAAATGTAGCATTTATTTTTTATGTCATAGTTTAGGGAAGATTTTGAATTGAGGCAGGTTTCTCTGAGCTGCAAGGGGCTAAGCTGAGAGTGCTGAGTCAAAACTCACCGACCAGAGGTTTCTGAGAAACGGCAGCGCTGTGACACAGGAAGTGGACACCCACCTGCTGCACTTGTCACAGGGGCTGAACGGCAAGCAGGAGGTGTAGCTGGGGTGCGGCTCGCCTCCCGTCTGTTACTTTGCCTCCACAGCAACGGCAAACAAACACAACATTTGAGCCCTGGTTCGTTATATTGATAGGGGGGGGGCTGATTAGTCAGTGTTTGGTTGCGCCTGAAGTTGAGGTTCACACTTTTACACTGTGGCGTGGTGTCGCGTTTCTCGCCCGCTGGTGTAAAGTTCACTGTTCACTGGATATTCACTTGCACTGGGGTTATCACGTGTCTCTGTAACATAGGACTGACACTCTACCCTTTGTCAGAACATTGTCACCAAGGCGGGCCGGTTACCAGCTCTTGTATCTGCCAGCCATTCATTTTCCACTTTGATGGCCGCCTTCAGAAAGTGCTCTTAATTAAGTTCACCCGGAGAGGAACGCTGACTCTCTCAGAATCTCTGAAAATAACTGTAACCCAATTGTGCGACGCCACTGTAGTTCCAGCGACGTCGCTGTGGAGTGGACAGGAGCTTTGGCTAGGATACAGTAGAGCCAGCTCTCAGGGTTCCCCCAGTTGTGGCACATTCCTAACCTGTGAACCGTACAGCGGCCATACGTTTGAACGAGCATTACATAGACGAGCCTGCTCTCCTCCCAACGTGTTTTCTCAGGACCTCAGCTCCACATTCTTTAGATTCTCTCCAGAGTTCAGTAGAAGAGTTGGGGGAGGGAATCCCTGCTGACATCAGAGGAAGGTGGTGGGAGTGATAAGAACCCCCCCCCCCCCCTTTTTTTTTTAAAATAATGTTTGTGCCAGCTAGGGATCTCCCCAGGGTCGCACCCTCCTTCTCTTGTACTATCTCTCTGGGCCAGTCAACGCCTAGCAGCATGGCTTACGTCAGTTCCTCTACACAGAAAGAGGGATCACCCCTGCTGTTGCATCAGACACAGAAAACACTGACTTTGTGGATATATTCTGAAGCCTGGCTTGGCGTGACTGTTCTCTACTTTATTATTTTGTCTTCTAATCGCCTTCCCAAAGGGGCTCCTGTTCTAATATAATACCTAAGCCCCAGGTGTGCTGACATTAAAACATTTGACCTATAAGGCAATGTTAAGGGCGCATGTAAAAAAAGTACACAATTTTTTAAAGAATATAATGACATCATCTTAAAGTGATTATTAGGTTTCCAACCCCAGGAGAAATAGACAATGGAATGACCTGCACATGATAGCATTGCTTTTGTAACAGGCTCATGCTGTGGCCAAGTTGCACAGTGTGAACTGCCCCCCTCACCCAGGTTTAACTGTGCTCTCCACCCTGCTCAGGAGGGGACCTCCAAATTTGCCACCCTGGAGATCAACCCAAAACGAGCACAGAAGAGGCACCAGCAGCAGAGAGATCTGGTAAGAACAGTAAAAAAATTAAAGAGTGAGTGGGGAATAGAGGGGGAGAAGTGGGAGAGGGAGAGGTCACAGGCAGGGTGTGTCTGGAACTGTTCCAGTGTGTAAAGGCAGCCATTCGGTGGGCTTAGCACAATAAGCAATACAAAAAAAGAATATAATTTTTTGTAGGAAATAGGACTCTGAACACAGAACACATTTTTAAAGCAGACATTTAATGTTATGCAGCACAATATTTGTCCTTAGGTAACAATGGTACCAGGTATAACTGTATAACAAGTTTTGGTATGAATATATCCTGTCAGTTATACCTGTCTCTGCTACACAAGAATGAATGCTGTCACTATTTATAAATGTATGCTCTTATTTTATGACAACAGTAGTCCCTTTTTGGGATTTTTTCTTGTGGTTCTTGTGGAAATTTTTACCCTTTTGCTTGAAGTAACTGCTGTGGCATGTAAGGAATGGCCTTACTGAGTACCAACAGCCTTTCAACACTAAACGCCTCTCACCTCAGTCTCGCTTTCGTATTTACGTGGCATCAGTGATTACTCATTCATTTATTTCTGTTTTTAAACACTCAGCTTCTTAAACCATTGCAAAAATGTAATAATAATGTTATTTTTCTTTTTTATGAAAGCTGCTGGGGGAACAAATTAGCATAATTAATACCCCGAATGAAAGTATTTTCATAAGTGTTTCTGTGTGCGTCGTGTATCATGCACAGCTCCTACTAGTGGACATTGTATAGCATTGACGATGCTTTGCAGCTTTATGAAGTCGTCTGGTGCCCTCTAAAGCCAGTGTTCAAAAACTGCATCTTATGAGACGTGGATAATAAGGAAATTGTAATTGCAGGATAATGATAGCAATTATCCAGCTGAATACAGTATGCAGATCCTTGATAATTACCTCTGTTTATCATTAATTTTGTAATTGTATCAGGGTGTATGCATGTTTCTACATAGTATTCTTTGTGTGTCTGGCATTAGTGCCTGCTGGTAATGCCATTCATGTTGTGATGTTCAGCATTTACAACTGCTGATGAGCCTCCCAGTGCTGGGCTCACAGTCTGTCAATCAGAATGCCACTGTCTCCATTCCTCACTGTGTTATTTGACTGGATGAACTGACTCAGTCACTAATTAAATAATTGTATTTATTTATTTATGATCAAAATTCAGAGATATAAATGTAGATGTAGATTCTGTCCGTTTTCCTTTTGCACACCAAGGCATGACTAAGGCCTCCTTCTCCTCACCTTTGTGTGTCTGCAGGGCGTGATGCAGGGGACCATTCCGTACCTGGGCACCTTCCTGACTGACCTGGTCATGATGGATACCGCCATGAAGGACTTCATGGATGTAAGTTTCATCCGCCTGTATATTGCTTTCAGGGTCCTGCTAGCTGTGTAAAACCTGCTATCTGTACTGCAGAATTGTATTTTTCATTGTCAAAACATTGTTTCTTTTTTGTTAGTATGTTGAGCGTGTATAAAAGACAGAAGTATAAATTGTGTTGTGTTATAAAGCTCATGGCCTATGAAGTGTCACCCACACATAATCCCACACTGTGTCCTCTTTGTCTGTTTCTCCGATGCAGGGTGGGCTGATAAATTTTGAGAAGAGAAGAAAGGTGAGGGTTAATTTTCTGCTCTGAAAACACTTTGATGTTGACTGGTATAATTTAGTATTACACAGGTATATATATATATAGCAATGATGTGGTACAGGTGTAATTCAGCATTACACAGGTACACATTCAGCAGTGCTGTGGAACAGGTATGTGCTGCAGTAATGAACTTGTTCTCTCTCTCTCTCTCTCTCTCTCTCTCTCCCCCCCCTGCACACAGGAGTTTGAGGTGATCGCTCAGATCAAGCTTCTGCAGCTGGCCTGTAATAACTACAACTTTACATGCGACGGTCACTTCAGAGAGTGGTTCTCTGGTGTGGACAAGCTCACCGAAGCAGAAAGGTGAGGGATGGAGTTTGTGACAAGAAGATGCATTTTATTTGTACAAGAAAGCACATTAAAAATAGGCCACTAAAGTAGTTTATTCCACATATACCACAGCTGTATAAATAGAATGTTTAATAGGTCTGTGTATTCATTTGGAACAGTGATAAGGTTACTTTCACTGGAACTACTTCATAGCTGTGTATTATACTGTTATACAGTATCTCTGTACAGGTTATATGAAAATAATCAACACACTCTCAGTCAATAATAATTTAATATTTAATCAAGCTGTGGTATATATGTTAATTAATGTTATGATGAGAGGTGTGCATTAGATAAATGAGCTGAAAGAGCAACAGCACAGAAACACCCATGCACCCAGCCTCATGTTGACACCACACTTGTTGTGCTCACAGCTACAGCCAGTCGTGTGAAATTGAGCCTCTGTCGGAATCTGCCAGCAACACTCTCAAAGCAAAGAAGAACTCTGGAATTATCAAACGCTGGAGCGAGTGAGTCTTGAGCTGTCCTCTTTTTTTGTTCTTTTTTTTACTTCACCGTTCTTCTGTGTTCTTGTTTTCAGCAGTATGTCTAGGTCAGTATATACACTGGAATTTCACACCAGAGAGTTCAGAAATGTTGAGACGGCTGTATTTGTATCTCATATTTAGAAATATGTCATTTGTGTATTTGCTGTTGCGTTTACCAAATAGTTTGATGCAAGTACATTTGTACATAGCAAAGTAATCGCTGTAGCACTGTTAAGGATTTGCGAACGATTTTATAATACCTTTCATTAAAGAACAAGGGGTTTTGGCCATTGATACACATGCCTGTGCAGTGTATGCTTGTGTGTGCATGCATGTGGTTGTGTGTGCTTGTGCCAGTGTGTGCACGTATGCATGTGTGCATGTGTTGGTGTGTAGGCATGCATGCTTGTGCTTTCTATTTAAATGCTGTATTTTGATGTGGCCTTGTGGTTCTCTCCCTCTCTCTCTCTCCCAGTCGACAGCCAGCAAATGCTGAGGCTAGCTGTAGCAGTGCAGGAAGCTCCCATTCAAAGTCTTTCGACCAGCTGCGTTACGGATCTGTCCTGGGGAGTTCGGGCAGTGGGGATGGGGGTGACTCCCTCAGTGTCACCTCTGCTGGCTCCAGCAGCTCTGATGTAGAGGAGGTCAACATCAGCTTCATCTCCGACTCGCCAGACACCCATGAGAAGAAGGTGAGAAGGGAGCAGGGGAGGAGCAGGGAGATGTGAATGATCCTTACCAGGCTATTAGAGAACCAGAGGGCATGGGGTTTAACCAGTGTCCAAGACTTACGACATAGGGCCTGATTTACTAAGACCGTTAGCATGTGCAAAACTAATAACACAACCAATGATTGGTGCAAAACAAATACCATGACCAATCATTTGCCATGTTATTGGTTTTGCGTGTGCTAAAAGGTTTTGCAATTCGTAAATTAGGCCGTTAAGAGTACAGGTGTGCAGTGTGGCTTCCTTTCTTTGGAGATTCATGTTGAGATCACATTGTGGAATCCAGTCACTGGTCTCAGGCATTGTGCAGGAAACCTGCCTCATGAGGTATTTAGTAGTGGACCAAAGTTTATTTTTGGACCACTGACATTACATTTCAGTATATATGATCTTAGTATGTGTACTTAACTAGAGCAGCACACAGTTGCTTATATTTCAACAGGATTGCCTTTATATGATAAACTTTAAGCTGAGATAAAGGGAGCAGCAGTCACCTGGGTCTTTAGCCCACGTAGCACCGTTAGCACTGGCATCTACACTGCTGGATATTATGTGTAATTTACAGTTAATGAAATGCAATGTCCCAACAAATTGTTACCTTGTCGAGGACTTATAGTTAACATTTTTGACGAGCCACTTTGACTTCTAAAAAGGTTTTTAAAAAACAATACAAAAAGCTACAAAAAAAGTGTTTCCTAAAGCTTCATGTGGTGGCCTGTGTAGATGTTTGTATCTCTAATGCATTATTAGAATTCTTGCTCAATTTATAATTAATAATTTTTTATCTACTCTTGGGGGTGGCGGTAATTAAGTCTGTGAGAGGCAGTAAGAAGCTGTGCTGTGATTGGCTGTACAGAACAGGGGCAAACGCAGCTCTGTTTGCTCTAACTGTGACTATCTGATGACTGTAGCTTTAATTCCTTTTTGTAGACCTCAACGCCTACAGTAAAACATTCCAATTCTACCTTAGGGAAGGGAGGCCTGATGCCTGAACCCACTCCCACGGTACTTCCGCTTTTTTATCAACTCTTTCACTCCCTTCGACCCTCCGCCATCATCCCCTTGCACTCTGTGTGATCTCATCCCGAACATCACTGTTCATCACAACAGGTTCACCAGATTAGTGCAGATGCAAAGCAGCCATGTGTGGCAATGCATGGTGATATTGGAGAGGAAATGTGGACAGTAAGGTTGAGGGTTTTTGTGAAGCGCACATGGTTACCTTATCAACTCCATTTGCTTGCTGGGTTTTGTGACCGTTTTAAGAATTTATTTCATTGAATTTATGTATTTTATTGTGAGTTTGGTGTTGGTCCGTCTTGTTCTTTAGGTTTGTTTGGTATTGGGTTGCACGTGGAAGACACTTGCTGCACACATGCTCATTCATGACTTACTGTTCAATGTAATCTTCTGCTAAAGCTCAGGTCCATCAGGCACATTTACACAGTTCAACCCAGTGTTCCATTTTAATCAGTTTGCCTGCTTGTTGGGTGTTGGCAGTTGGCTGAATTCTAGTCTAATTTATCAGTAACACATCTTTCAATACCAGTTGAGTCATGCCACAATAACGTAAAACTCCAATGTTCAAATGATCTGTATTGCAGGTTGATATCATCCTTTGGAACATAATGCACTATTTCCTGATGGTTTATACCTGCAATAGCTTTTTATAGCTGTAACTCATCTCAGGGCACACAGAACCCTGGCCCCAAAGGAACAATTCATCAAACTACACTGCGGTTTTCTGACCTTTGGCTTTGGTAACTCATTGTTCCCTGTTCTCTCTCTATTCTCGGTTGTCGCCCTCTGCTGCTCAGTTCTGGGAGTCCACCTCGCTGTCGTCTCTGGACACCTCAGGGATGGGCTCCGGCTCAGGCTCTAGCAGTGCCTCCTCCTCCTCCATGTCCTCCACCCCCGTCACGGCCTCCCGCTCCCACAAGCGCTCTGTCTCAGGGGTCTCCAGTTACTCCTCCCTCTCCCTGCCCCTCTACAACCAGCAGGTGGATGACTGCTGCATCATCCGGGTCAGCCTGGATGTGGACAATGGAAACATGTACAAGAGCATCCTGGTGAGTGTGTGTGTGTGTGTGTGGCAGCGGGTGGGGGGTTAGGAGTGAGAGGGATGGGATATGGGTGAGGGGGAAATTCTCCTAGTAATGTAATATGATATTTTTGGTAAAATTATACGACACCCAATGACTTTGCTATTAATTTTTATCTGAAATGTTTTACTGTGGTCAAATATATGGTTGAACCTGTGTTTGCATATGTAAAGCTATGTTGCCGATTAAGCCTGTTCTACTGATGAGAGAAACCTATGGATATGTTTGGGCATTCAATTATTGGGAGAAAGGAGAACTGTTTAAAAATGTTATTTCAAGTTTGTGTACGAGAAATAGAGACAGGTAGAAAAGGGATGGTGCTTTTATGTGCTTATAATAAAAGAGTGGCTTCAAAGATGGATTGTTAGCTGTTGATTGGTGATTTCATGCAGGTGACCAGTCAGGATAAGACCCCGGCAGTCATCAGGAAAGCCATGGTCAAACATAACCTTGACCGTGAACGACCGGAGGACTACGAGCTCCTGCAGAAGATCTCAGAGGAAAAAGGTCAGTCACAGAAAATTGCATTTACTGAAATGACACAGTTGTTCATATTACTGAGTTCTCAGTTGTTTTTTCTTTTATTATACTATGCACAGTATATCAATATGCATTATTGTATTATTACATAACACATATAGTTCAATGTCTGTCATTCCACCCAGCCAGGCTTTACCGTTTCACAGTCATTAAGTAGTACATTTTTCTATGCCCTCTGCAGAACTGAAGATTCCAGACAATGCCAATGTGTTCTATGCCATGAATTCTTCCGCCAACTATGACTTTGTGCTGAAGAAGCGGGGGTTCCCCAAGGCAGGGCGCACCAAGCACGTGGCTAGCTCCACCCTGCCCCGTATGAAGCAGAAGGGCCTCAAAATAGCAAAAGGCATCTTCTAAAATACCCCCGCATCACCACCAAAATCAACACACCCCTACAAAACCCACCCAGTCACCCGGCTTCATTGAAACCCTGTTTCTGCACAGGAGGTCCTCTAGGTTGGTGCTGAAAAACACCCAGAATGCAGAGTGGCCTCACTTGTGACTGTGTAGAGGAAAGCAGGGGCACAGATTGTGGCACTTTGTTGTTACTGTGGCACGGACGGAAACTGGCTTTTGTTTTCCCACCGGTTCCCCTTTCCTGGTCGAACCCGAGGTCCCAGGAGCCCAGGATTTATAACCTGGAATCACCTCACCATCCTGGGGGAAAAGAGACAGCAGCCTGGTCCCCTTGGTGTTGCTCAGCAACAAAGTGCCCTGCTTCTCCAGAAGTCCTGTCCAAAGTGGCAGATAAAGGAGTCAGAGCCTTAGGAAGGAGGGCATTAAATGCAGTGGTGGCAGGTCCCTGGGGCATCAGGAGGGCCTGTCTCTTCTGAAGCTTTTCTTTGCCTTGAACTCTTCAGTAGGGGAGAGGTGTGGAGATCCTCCTGTTTTCTAAACACTAAACTTTTTAAACTCTAAGCCTGAAAACTGCCGCTTCAAACCCCTAACCCCCGACTCTGGAACAATCAAGGTCTACATAATTTAAATATTCAGACATTGACGTAGAGACGCAGGGGGCCGAGGGGGGGTAAGTCCCTTCTGTTCCAGTCCACAGGACACATCCTTGGTCCTCACATCTGGGTCACTTCCTCTTGGGAGGGGGCAAAACACAGACCCTATTCTTGATGGGATATTTTTGAAGGATATGAATGCTGAAGCAAATGACTAAACATGACTGAACAAATGACTGAAATGTGTCCAATTAAAAAAAACAAAAAACAAACAAAAAAAAACATTCAGTAACTAAAAAAATTAACCATTACTCTTTGTTATTATTACTGGTATAATTATTGGTATTGTTTTTTTGCTACTTTCTACTCAAGTGGTGCTAAAAGACATTGGATAAACAACAGGCAGACCCCATGGTCAAAGTTAAGCCCTGTTGTCTCCTAACTTTGGATTTTGGGTGGCAGAAAGTTATGTGAACTCTAGAGACAGAGTGGCTCTCTTGTGACAGCAGTGTGTGGCTGGAGCAGCAGGTGGCCATCGGAGATTCAATGATTACAGTTGCTGCAGGCATCTCGGGAGACAAAAAAAAAACACCTTTTGTGTTGGAAGGGCCCTTGGACAAGACCTGTGTTTTCCATGTTAGCCATCTGTACCAGGCTTTCAGGTTATTGGCAGCCAGCAGGAGCTGTTTGATGGATCTCCGCTACAGTCAGGCTCCAGTCACTTTGCCTGCATGAGGAGAGCATGCCTTGTTCATCCTGCAACAGAAACGGTCTGCCTGCCCCCAAATGCACTTGAAGCATCTGCGTGACTGTAAACACAGACTGCACGTGGGTGGAGGGGGAGGGGGAGGGGGAGGGGGTGCAGGAAAGGAATGACTTATAGGTTGTGAAATGGGCCATGCGATTGTATGTGCGATTGTATGTGCTGTTGTGATGCTAAATCTAAAGTATTTTTTAATGTCGATATTAAATGAACGAAAAGACTGCTGACATGACACCCGCTCCCCATTCCAACTCTGCTTTTGTTCCCCAGGATATTTGGAACTGTGAATGCCAAATCACTTGGCTGGCCTACACTGCCCTCTATTCTCTTTGGCTCTGTCAAGCGATTAAGGCCAAATTTAAAATGGGTGACACGTGTATACAAACACGCAGACACACACATACACACACACTCAGCGGTTTTTGAAATTTCCAATCCCTAGAGAGGCTGCCAAACAGCCCAAATGAGAGATATCAGAAATAACAGAACTGTTTAGTTATATGGAAATTCATGAAGTTGTCCTGAAGTAATTTGAGTAAATGAAGGAATTTAGATGGATAGGAAGCAAAGCATTGATGATGGTCTGAAATATGTGGAAAGCGGGGTGTGAGAGTGCTGGATTTGCAAGGGACAGCTGACGGTGTTCAGGAAAGGAAGACAGAGAGAGAGAGAAACTCCCACATCATGTGCCTAAATCATACAGCCCACTTGTTCTCCAGGAAGACAGGTACACAGTGGGTATTGCCAGGTTTACTCTACGTGTGCCAAAGACCAGGGAGTGGGTGGGGAGGGGGGTGAGGGGGGTGAGGGGGTTGATGCTACTGAAGGGGTAACAAGCAGTCAGGAAAGCTCACTCGGTTCACAAGATGACCTTAAGTTCCCCTTTCAAGCAGACCGTGACACTGTTCTCCCACCTGCACGTGTCTCTATCAGACACTGTTTCCTCTACAGCTGCCCCACTTTTAGACAGGGCAACTGGCTCTAAGCACTTACACATCTGACAGTAACACAAGAGTATTTTTCCTTTTATTAAAAAAATATACAGTCAAGTACTGCCGTTGCGCTTTGCTTCTGCGGAAAACCTTTCAGTCGGTGACTGACAAGATGACTCACTTAAAAATGAGATGGAGCCTTTTCAGGTGTGCACAGTTGTTCATTCTGCCATCCGTGCAACCTATTACCATGCTGTGCTCTGCTTATGTGTTTGAGGACAGCTGAAAGAAACATGCATTTGTTGGTAACTGTTTTTGCAAGGACATTTTGGGTGAGCTGAGGTTAGATGTAATGACTGCCCTCTACACATATTATAGTCCAGGACCATTCTGAAAAAGAATTATAATAATTTGTCCGTGTGTATTTTTTGGAGCAGTCGTACGTTTTAAGTTGCTGATGTAGATGTACATGGTAGCAACTTCACACACACAAGTCATTAGTGACCTAATAAGGATTTAACAGCTCACAACATAGTTTTTTTTTCTGTGTCTCAGCCTTCACCAAAGATGGGCTCACCCTCGGTTTCAAAGCCTTTCACCTTTTCATCACACAGGCACACATACAGGAAACCCAGTTGGCCCATTCAGGAACATGTGGCCATTTATTTTTTCCTACAAACATTTATCTTAAATCCGGTGCCATTGCTTTCTTCTGCAACAACGAAAAAACAAAACCTTTTTCTAGCGAATGGTATTAATATTGTTATGAATTGCAAATTGTTTTTGTTTTTTCTATATTCAGTATTTCTTTTTCTATTTTATATAAAAGATCATGATGAAATGCCCTTTGGATTTTTTTTGTTTGTTTCATGGCTTTATTTATTGATTTGTATATAGTGTTGTTGTGTAGCATTGTAAATTTTTTCCTTACATAATGTAATTAGAAATTAATATATATATGTACATATAAACACTAAGTTTATAACAGTAAATGTGGGTTCAGCTTTTTCCTCAGTCCATCTTGCTTTGAGTTCTTGCCAGTTTTATGTTTTTTGTATTATGGAGTGATTGGATATCATTTCCCTCAAAGCATTGTTAATGATATAGGAGATGAACCCATCTAATAAAACCTACAATGTAATAAAGTAATGTGTCCATATCTTGTTTGTACAGCACTATGAATGAATGCCAGCATATTTTTATGATACTTGCTTTCATGTAAAGTATTATTCTGTCAATCAATGAAATAATCAGTCAACCCTTATTTCACTGGCCGTTTTCCAGGGGGAGGCAGAAGAAGAATAGCATGTAAAACCCTGGCATAAAATACTGCAGAAATATTAAACCCAGCACTAATAGAGAATTAAACGAGTAGTTTCTATGTGACCTACCGGTTTCATTGGTTACATAACACAATTAATTTTTGTCACCGGACTTATATTTTATAAACTGCAGTGCTAGATGGCCAGCGTGTGCCTCCAGATCAGAAGGAACTTTGAAAGTATTGGAGCATAACTTCCTTTTCTCTAGTGCACTGTTCTCTATAACTGTGCAACTATCTCCTCTTATGGATGAAAGGAGTATTGTGAGGAATTATTCAGTTGTTAAAAACAAGCTAACTAATTTCAGGTGAAAAAGTATGGCACAGGCAGCGCAAGTTTCATGTTTATAGTGAAGGAATCTTGTTCTTCGTAAAACAACAGCCATTCCAGAAATGCAAGCATAAAATAGTGAGATAAATCTAAAATATTTGCAATTAAATGGCACAGGATATATGAATAGGTGGCATCATATGGAAGTTTGGTCATGAAGATCATTGGAGTGGAACAGGAAAACACAGAAAATGTTGTTATGATAGAGCAATACCACAAGGAGGTGCTAGGCTTTATGAAAAACATGACCACATGCTGACATAAACAGTAAAGGCAGTCACCACAGCTGCATTACAGCTGGCTCCTGTCTCAAATAACATCTTAAGTGCATCATGTAACTAATCATAAACATCTTGTCGGAAAATATTTCTAAATGCTTCTTGCTATTGTGTGCAGTGTTCTTTGTTTTTTTCCCCCCAAAGAATTGGCTGTTTTGCATCGGTAATGTTGACTGTAACCCATTCATTACCTTTTTACATTTCCTTTTCCCAGTCACACATAGTTAAATAGATCATACAACTTATATAAACATCTGTGATAATATTAAGCATTTTATTATGTTACCCCTTTGTATTCACGTAACTTTTAGCTTGTAAGAGGCAGGCTTGTCAAATTTGGTAGTCTTGTTGGGGCATGTTAAAATAGTGTGCAGATTAGCCACCTCAAGGCACTAAAGATCACATAACATTTCTAACAAAATGTCCAAACAAAACCTCACCCGTTCGTATGTGGTCGTGTTAGGGTTGAGGGTTATGTTTAGAAGCTAGGTTTGTGCAAATGTTAGTCAATGATTTTCAATGACCCAAATATGTTCACAATATTTTTTCTGGGAAATAGTTTTCATAAATATGATGAAATATGTTTGAAGTCATATATTATTTTATTGATTTTATGATATATAAATATTTTTTCATCCATCTTAAAATTAAAATCTAAGTTTCATAGTGACCCCTAGGGCTTGAAGTAGGGTTTAGCTTTCAAAATATGGTTTAGGATCAAGGTTATTTCTAGGAAAGGGTTTGTGCAACGTTGAGTGGATTTTGGATGACGCTTTTGGGACAGTACCCCATACAAGTACTGTGCGATTAATAGCATGCTTGCTTGTGACTATCACTAAAAAAAGTGTCAAATTTGCTCGCCAAACCAAACAACAATATTTCTAATTGTAAAGAAACAGACTTCTACATCTTGATGCAGTTTCTTACCATTTGAACTGCTCCCATAAAATGTGTTCACTGAATCACTGTGATCCACGGCATCTTGTTTTCAAACAGTACAACAGTGGAATCGATAGTACCAAACATTCTCATTTGAATACAACAGTTGTAAGTTAAGATGAATTATATATAGGGCTCGGGAAGCCACGATTTAATGTCCTCGTATGAGGGCGCAGGGTCTCAAAAGTTTTACACGACCCCTGTCATTTTCGTGGGCGCTTACGTCATAGAGTTCAGTAGCTTCAGCGCATGTCTATTCTTTACTGTGGGTGCGCATGTGCATTACAACGCTTTGTTATTGCAGCTAAGATGGCGTTAAGTAAAACATTTGGACAAAAACCGGTGAAATTTCAACTAGAAGAAGATGGAGATTTTTACATGATTGGCTCAGAGGTCTGTACTTTCTTGTGTAAAAAAATTACGCAATCCGATGGTCTATTTTTTGCTATTTTGGCAAGTCATATCTGAATAACAGTTCAAAGAAACGTTAGCCAACTGCTAGCAGTCTTCATTGTGCTCTCGTGTTGATTGAATGAACCCATAGTCGGGTTGTCACGAAGATTTTGCTGGTGGACTAATAACAACTTGGGCATCATACATTAGTGAATCGCGTGCAATATTCGATTTAACGTTATTGCAGCGGGGAAATGTATCATAAACGTAACGTTAACCTTAAATTCGTCAGTGCTAGGTTCTAGGGAAATGGCCCATATTGTAACGTTAACGTTACCTAATGTTAGCCAACAACTAGCTGGCGATTGTTCGGCGACGACTGACTAATTAATGATTCAACTGTTCATGACATGAGAGTGCTAACCCAAATGTATTATTGTGGTCGTTTCACTACTACCAGCCAGGTAATGTCAGAAACCTGGCTACATGTTATGAACATTGGCGTACCGTTATCAGTCTCTACAGTGTTCGCTAGCCTTAGCTAATGTTAGCGTTCGAGGGAACAGTAAAGACCTAATTGGCCAACTAGATAGTTACTTGTAGGCTATCGATTAATTCAATTGTTTCCATGGTTGTATTCTCGTCGTCTGTCCACCCGTGTCGAAATAAAATGTATTATCTGCACGTTTAATTGTGGGCTTTTTTGTGCATTGTCCAACCATTGCATTGAGGCCTAAACACCTCTATCTTCCTGGCTTGCTACCCACCTTTCATCAAGTATGCTAACTTAAGACGGCAAGCGTCGGCATGTAGTTTATGCTATGTAGCCTGTACATTTCAATCCCAAAAAAATTTGGAAGGAGTTTTCAAAACCGTAGTACTAGAATACAGGAAATACGATCGTTTCTCAAGCTCTTGTTGTTTATCTCATGCTGTGTCCGACAACATAAGCAGTTTTACTCACCTGCAATTCAGTCATCCCTCAGCAAAAAGTAATTGGAGACTTTTTTCAGTCAATTATCATAGTTCCCCTCCCCAGTATATCCAGTAATTAAGCACAAACGATGATTGACAGCAAGGTTCCAAGTCACCGCCGCAAACATTTTTTTTATAGTGTGCGGCAGTGAGGGAATCGGAAGTGGACTTAAAAAATGACATTATTATACATACACAGAAATAGTTCAATAATACTCATAACAATTAAATGATTTGCAGCAGTGTGAGTATAAAAAAGGGCTAAAAAGAACTTGATTAACTCAAAATTTAAGGGTTAAACTCTGATAAAATTTGATCATGGTAAATACTGTCATTCTCTGGAGATGCTTACTGTAAACATGTCCAAAGCAAGAGACTCATCTTTCTGTATCAACAGAGTTGGCTGGAACGGACACGTATCATTTTCCATCTCTGCAATATCTGGAATGATTTTTTTTCCTGTGTACCGGAACTGAGTGTTAATACAGTGCTTATTTTTTTCACGCCAATAATTTGTAACTTGTTCAGAAGTACAGCGTTTGTCAAATCCTGGAATACGGCTTTCGTTTTATGCAGTTTTATGGTCAAGCCTGACCTGCCTTGCTCTATTACACCACTTAGAAATGCTGTGTAGCAAAAATGTCTCTTTAGACAATGCTTAGTTGGAAATCTTTGACTATTCCCACAAATTTGTCAGCTTTTGGGAAATTGCTAGCCCAAATGCCACTTGCGTGTGACAGTGTGTGCATTACATGTTAACTGAACTGCATTTTGCATCAAGCCTTTGCAGGTTTCATTGTGTGGTACACAGTGTAAGAATAACGTTTATATTGCATGTAATTGATTTATCTTGCAGAACAAATACAATTTCTGCCAAAGTAGTTTTTGAAGAATATCCCAACATTTTCTTAATGCCTATAGCAGGGGTGCACAATTTCGGTTTTGGAGGGCTGGTTTTTGTTCAAACCAATTGTCTTATTTTTTTGTTTTTCTGACAGCTTTATAAACTACACTGGTTCACTCCTGTAACAGAGCACAGTAAAATCTTTAGGATACACTTGCAGTTTGCGGCTGTAGCTAATCAAATTTCAGATCGAGATATGATTGAGCTAATGAAATAATTAAGAGCAGAAATTGTCACAAAATCCTTAAATGGATTGGACCTTGTTGTGCAGCCCTGGTCTATAGGATTATCAACTTTTCAAAGTGGAATGTTTGCACTCAAAAACACTGTAAAGTCTCTTGGTGACATCTATGCACTATTCAGTACTGTTTTTTTTTTCTTCCATCGGCAATACACATGATTCCCCCTCGTTGTTTTATTGCTGCGATTGATGTTTTGGTCTGCAAATACTCTTCTATTGTTGTTTAGATAAACCGGTATCCCTATTCATAAGACATGGTCTTTTCTGTTCTTGATGTATATCCATAATGTATTTTAGGTTGGCAACTACCTGCGCATGTTCAGGGGCTCCCTGTACAAGAGGTACCCATCACTCTGTAGGCGATTAGCCTCTGTAGAAGAACGGAAGAAAATTGTAGCATCATCTCACGGTGAGTGTCAAATCTTCGTCAGATTTCTTTTTTTGCCCTAGAACTGACTTTTAAGACATCACAACGGTTTCAATTAGTGCGAACATCAGGGCCTACAGTAAGCAGTAAGTTGGTAGTGGTTATATACCAGCCAAATATATTCCTCAAATAATCTGCTTTTGGGCAGCAGTGTCTTCAGTATTTTCTTTGTGTTAGATCATGGTTACACAACTTTAGCCACCAGTGTGACACTGCTGAAGGCGTCAGAAGTGGAGGAGATCTTTGAAGGGAATGATGAGAAGTACAAAGCCGTTTCCATCAGTACGGAGCCGCCGGCCTACCTCAGGTAATGCCAGAAGTTCAGTTGAAAATGTTTACTTCACCTTGGTTTTGACATTTTGGAGAAAAGCAGTGAATGCACACCACCAAATGCAGGTCTGATCATTATTATATATTTTCTATTCAGATCGTGTATTGCTTCTGTCCTCCATGTTTGTTTACACGGTTATGGGTAGTTAAAGGAGATCCCAGTGCGCTTCTTCACAGGGTTATAAAATAGGCTTAAAAAAACAAGAGATTGACATCCATTTATTCCATCCAAATCTGTAAGCTTTCCCCGTAAACAAATGGGGTGGTTTAATTTGGGTTTGTTGCAATACGTGTACAGTGCCTTCAGGAAGTATTCATCCCATTAACCTTTTTCACATTTTAGGTGGCGGGTGGGGGTGAAACCTTTCTTAAAACTGTACTTCGCAACATTTGTTTTAACCCTGCCACGACAACCCTATTTTAGGAAGAAGTTTTTGGTGAAAGAATGTTCTAGTGCTGTTTGCACTGTTGTGCTTGGTATAGATGCTGTCTTTGACCATACCCCGTCACACATTTAATAATAAAATCAGAAAAGCAGAACACTTTGAGCGTCAACAATGGTAGGAATACACATTGAGCTGAATTTATAATCAATGTATGTATAGAATGTCTCTTTCTTTGTTTCCATTAATTGTATTCTTACCCTATCCTGAAAACGTAGCAATTTTATGTAGTTATGATCAGCATTGTGTCCCCTTCATTATCACATACTGTATGTGTGTCGTAGTCAGTTCTGTAGACTCAATATGGCCAGTAGTGCTTATTCTTGTTTTCTATTATGTACATAGGGAGCAGAAGGCAAAGAGAAACAGCCAGTGGGTCCCCACCCTGCCCAACAGTTCCCATCATCTAGATGCTGTGCCCTGCTCCACTACTATCAACCGCAACCGAATGGGCCGCGACAAGAAGAGGACTTTCCCCCTCTGGTGAGACACACTGCCACACACACTGCCACACACACTGCCACACACACACACTGCCACACACACACTGCCACACACACACACACACACACACACACACACACACACACACACACAAAGTATGACTGTAACCCTATCTCTTTCTGATGAGTTCTAGGGGCCTGACAACAATCCACACTAACACATTACATGCCCAGACAGGTTGTCTTTGTCCATACTGATGCTACTCCAGTTGGTTGGTATACAAACAGACAGTACGTGCACAAAAACATACAATTTCTGCTGTTAATTTATGCTTCTGACGCTTTTTGATTTTGTATGCATCGTTTTGTGGAGAGGCTGATAATTCCCTTTTGATATGCAGCTTTGACGACCATGATCCTGCTGTGATCCATGAGAACGCCACCCAATCCGAGGTCCTGGTTCCAATCCGACTGGACATGGAGATAGACGGACAAAAGCTCAGGGATGCCTTCACGTGGAATATGAACGGTAGTATTGCACTCTTCTCAGCTGTGCTGGGAACCACCCCAACACCAGTTCAGCATCACAAGGCCATACGGCCTCGACATCACAGGTTTGAGCCTGCTCTGTCATTAGACAACAGTGACCTTGTGTTTTGACCCCTTCAGAGAAGCTCATGACGCCCGAGATGTTTGCGGAGATCCTGTGCGATGATCTGGACCTGAATCCTCTGACCTTTGTCCCCGCCATTGCCTCCGCCATCCGGCAGCAGATTGAGTCCTACCCAACAGACAGCATTCTTGACGAGCAGACAGACCAGAGGGTCATTATCAAGGTGTGCTGTGCCTCCAGGGTCACGTCTCTATGGCAACGTGAAATGCTTCCGGAGAAAAATATCACTGATATCTATTGGATGTTGATAAGACGGCCAATCAGCACCAAGGGCGTTCCATGTGATGTGTTTTTGTCAATAACTTAGAAGCTGCGTGATCTTGCTGCTCATTGGCTGTCTTATCAACATTCAATAGATATCAGGGTTTTTTTTTCCCAGAAGCATTTCATGTTGCCTCTGAAGTTCGGATGTTTGCTACCGCATCAGGTATAATTTTTTTTTTAAAAAGGATTGAAAGAAAGGCAATACACCACATGGTGGTGAAGACCATTGTGCTCCAAAAAATATTTGAACTTGCCTAATGTCCATCTGAGCACTTGCGGTTCAAAGGACAAACGAACATTTAAAAGTGTCTTATTTAATTTAATTTATTTTTTACTCTGTTTCTTACCTGCCGTTATAGCTGAACATCCACGTGGGGAACATCTCCCTGGTGGACCAGTTTGAGTGGGACATGTCGGAGAAGGAGAACTCGCCGGAGAAGTTTGCCCTGAAGCTGTGTTCCGAACTGGGCCTAGGGGGTGAATTTGTCACCACAATTGCCTACAGCATCCGTGGGCAGCTCAGCTGGCACCAGAGGACGTACGCCTTCAGGTAAAAAACACACTGGACAAGCTTGACCTTTCACCCATTCAGTGCCTTTGACCACTATAACCCCAGAAATGTAGGGCTTACCGCAAGGACATACATGCATGCACACAAAGCACATTACACAGGGCAGGGGTTCCAGCTGAGACAAAATGAGAGCAGTTGTGTGGATGACTCACCAGCTTGGCCTCTCAAACAAGGATTCAAGCTTTGTTCCAACCGACACTCTTATTAAAGCTACATCCTGTTTACACCATACACAGATAAGGACCCTCTTCTTGAATTAAATATTTAACCATGTTTTTCTCAGAGAGCTGAGGCCAAACTTGTGGTAATGTTTTTCGTATTCTGACCTGTTTTTCTTATTTTTACTGTTTTATAATGTATTAACTGTACTGAAGTATTATTTCTTTGCAGTTTCAAAGGGTGAACAGTCCTTTTGTGTTTTTCTCTCCTTGTTTTAGTTTTGCATTAACTGGAAAATGCATGCTGTGTGCAATTTTGTGCTGTGCTATTTCCATCCACACGCCTCTTCATTTTAATATTTGAGTGTGATGCTTACAGAATGTTATTTCTCCACGACACCTATTTCATGCAAAGGCAGATTTTGAATGCTGTTTTATTTTTTTTTCCTCACTGGTTTAAAAATTCTGTGCCTTGCCTTTTCAAGAATCTAATTTTTCCTTTCCTTGCTGTCTGTTCCAATAGGTCTGATTTCAGGTCAATATACTTGTGCATTTCTTGAACCCCAAGCTTAACCCCTCCTGACTTCTCTCTTCATGTCCTGGGAAGCTGAGTACTTTACATTTTTCAATGTGATGTTGCAGGGCCAGTCCCTAAATGTGAAAACGATATATTTCTGTTTTTGGTTGAATCAGGAGAGCGGAGACATTCCACTCTTAATCTCTGTCTGTGTGCGGAGGTGGGGGGCGGGGGTAGAGGAATAAAGAGACATGTAGGTCTAATGAACAGCTTTTCTATGTTCTCCTGGAGCCTTTGCACAGACAGTCTCAACTCTATCCAAGTTGGATTGCTGTGTTAAAATCTGTCTACTGGTTCACACAGAAGGGAATTTAACCTCTGGAACATTTTGTAACACACAAAATGTTCTTGGTTTTATTTAACTTTTTTATTTTTTTTAAAGAGACAGCTTTGCCTTGCATTCACTTCCCAGATTAATCCTGGAGACCGGGGCATGTAAACAATTGTGTTAACAGTAGAGCATTTCAATGGGATAGGCAAGACCAGTGCACAGAAGTATTTACATTGTCTAATACAATGGAAAACACAAGTTGGTTGAATGACTACCAGTGCCCAAAATAATGTCATTTGTTATTTTTGCTATAAGAATATAAAGCACTCGTTTGAATGCTTTTTTGCCTGTGTTACACAAACCTGCTGACTTGACATTCTTTTTCCTTGTTCTCCTGGTTGGTTGCCTGTAAAATTGTCATGTCCCATTGGGGTTGCTTTTGTTCTGCTCTAACTCTGTGCTGTGCTGATTTGTCTGTAGTGAGAACCCGCTGCCCACGGTGGAGATCGCCATCCGGAACACAGGTGACGCTGACCAGTGGTGCCCCCTACTGGAGACGCTGACAGACGCAGAGATGGAGAAGAAGATTCGGGACCAGGACAGGAACACCAGGTGGGTGCCTCAGGGACAGCATTTTAATAATAACCAGAAATATTTATTCTGTTAGGAAAGTAAATGTATGTAATTCAATTTTACCTGTATATTTAGTTTTAAACCTAGGCTTACTGTAGCAGGCGATGGATAACATATAAGAAACATATTGTGTAATTTATTCAGGGTTTACCTCTCCTTTTACTAGAGTGATGTTGTTTAATGTTTGTATGCTTTAACATTTCAGGCGCATGAGGCGACTTGCAAACACAGCCCCAGCCTGGTAAAAAAAACGAAAAACAAAACCGGATAAGAAATGAAGAAAATAAAGGTTTTGGCCAGTTCTTGGACATTTTAGACTTCCTTATAAACATGGACTGTTGGGACCTGCTGCGGTGCTTCAAACTCGGCTGAAAAACAAACGGACACAAGACATTCCACTGGGCATCTGGGGCTGGCCTTCCTCTGCAGGCTCTCCCAGCATGGCTCAAAATTGGGCCTGCTACCTTAATCACCCCTGTCCTCCGTACTGCTAATCACTCCCACACAGACCTTCTGTACATTTATGAGATGGGCAGCCAACTGTTAATATTCATAGCTGAAGCATGCAAGGTTGAAGACATAGCATCCATACCATGTGCTGCAACACAAAAGGCAGTGGAACCTCCCTAAAATGAGTAAGTGCAGAGATCAGAAGGAACACTGGAACCAAACATCTGGATTGTGTATAGAACATCTGTGGCTCCCATCCATGCCCTGCATTCAGAGTGGTGCCCTAGTTTTGACTCACCCATGCAAAATTTTGAATCCTTTGTAGAAGAATTACTGTTATATTGTGCTGTCAGGTTTTTTGTGTAGGTGCCCTGTGCACTTTTCGTAAAAGTGATTGCTTTGTTCTTTTTAAGAAAATATGTATAATAAAGTCCACACTTAATATTTGCGTCATCCATACAGGTGAAACTACTGGTCCCCCTATAGTCAAGCCTTGAGCCTGAAACATCTTTCAGAGATTTAGGAAAGGTGTCCATTTTAATTTGTACCAATCTGGGTGGACGTTAGGTGGTTACATGTATGTCCATTTACTGCATTGAAAGACTGAGAATAGGCAGAAGACTTTGCCCTTACAACTGGAGTCAGATTTTCCCCCCTATTGATTTCAGAAGAAAGCACATAATGCATGGAGGTATCTTAAAAGTATATATTTCCAAAAAACTTGGAATAAGGCCAAATATTTCTGCCAAGTAGAGTAAAATTGGTTAGTTCAAGAAAGAAACCAGATTTTTTTTAAATATTTGTAATATTGCCAAAATTGTACTAGTTTTTTCCCCCCCCATCTCTGCCAAGGAGGATAAGCAATGACATCCATCTGTTTGTCCAACTGTGGCAGACATATCTGGAAAGGTATTGGCTGGATTGCCATGAACTTTGCTGTGCACATTCATGTTCCCAAGCGGAGGAAACCTATTGATTTTGGTGACCCCGTGACCTTTCCTCTAGCGCCACCATCACGCCAAACATATCTCAAAGTAATGACTGGATTGCCATGAAATTTAATGTGCACGTTCACATTCCCAAGAGGAAGAACCAATTGATATTGGTGAGCCCCTGGCCTTTCCTCTAGCGCCAGATTCATTTTTTTTTCTCTCCAATTTTCAAATGACATAAGTTCTAGAGATAAAATTAGCTGTGTTCATTGATGCGAGGGGAGGTTGCTGTGCCTGGGTGGAGGTCTGCACTCAGTGCATTCTAGTTTTTTTTGTTTCGTTTTTTTGGACAATGAAGCCGCAGAACTTTTAAATCTGTGTCCCGGTTTTTCTTCTGCTCTTTCACCATCTCGTTTTGCCCCCCTTTTGTCCCTGGCATGGTAAGCGCTTTCTATTTTGGTAACGATGCTTTGGCTACAAAGACAGCGAGGGTGAAGTGCTGACTCTGCATTTTCTCCTGGGAACAGAATTTCAGGCAGTCGGCACTTTTATGAATGAGTCTAGGCAGCAATACAACGCGCAAGCCTTTCTCAGCTCGAGTACTGGGGCACACTTGGATGCTGGTTATAATTCTTTGTGTTTATTATGATTGAGTCGAGTACATCCCTATTAGATCTGATAGGTATTTTGCAAGATGGGTTGTTGGCAAATGGCAATGCTTTTGTGCCACATCAAAGATTATACTTTACAGCGGCTACATTTTTGTTAACCTCTGCCCCATTAGAGAGGACCTCAGTTGGGAAAATGCCCATTTAACAAAGAACTGCAGATTCTGTGCAAATCCATATTTATATTCAGTCAACAGCTCAATGAAACCTAATTAATACTGCTGATTTCTCAGCCTCCAACACAAGGGCTGGTTAACAATAATGTGTATAGTGTCTAATATCGCTAGTTTGCCACCCAAAATTCACACTCGCATGAACAAAGTGCTGCTTCACTGGATTTCACCTATGTTGCCAACGGCTTGGTTTATTTCAGTATGTGATCACTTAAAAGCCAATCTTTTGGAGTACCTGAAAAATAAAAAGGTTTGGAAATAAAACGGTGAAAACACTGCATTTCCACCATCGTTGCTTTGTTTTGAATTTGATTTCCAACTAATCGTGGCAGCAGTGGGAATTATTTCACTCACGCATGTGCATACACACATACACACACACACACACACACAAAACATGAACAAGAACATGTCAATGGCCAGCCATCAGATGTGGATTTCTGACATTAGAAAATCTAGAACCACACACGTTGAATAAATAAGCTTACAAAGGAATGGAAAACTTTAGGTATCCCCTGGGCACTGTATTATATACCTTCGGTCATTTGTCTTTTTGCGTATGGGGAAATGACCCCCTTGATAAAAAAAAATTTGACAGCAGTGGTGTGGGGTTTATGGAACTCGCATAGTTCTTTGTGAGGATCTTGGGCTAAAGACGGGGGTTGGGCTGTTGAGGAGGGGATGCCCCATCTACTCAAAGCCACCCACAATGCGCAATGATGAAACCAACAGTCCAGAGCTCCTGCAGATCCCCATGCACTCCAGAACTCTCCAGAACCTTCTGGCCGCAGATGCCCTACCGATGCTCGGTGTCAGGGTCCTGGGGTTCGTGTTCGTGATTGTCTCTCTCGTCCGGACCCTGATTGAGCTCGTCCGGACCCTGATTGAGCTCCTCCTCATCCCTCTCCCCCTGCCAGGACTCCCCTGCCTGGTCTTCTGGGAGAGGGGAGTAAGCCGGGTCCTCCTCTGGAGTGTCAAAGAGGGCTCTCCTGTTGGATCAAGAGGGACCGTTCTCATTTCAGGACCCCCCCTCCCCAGAGTCTTGGGCTGTGTCCGAATCAGCTCCCTTCCACACTATTGAGTATGCTTGTTGAGTACACTGGATGAGATACTAGTTAAGCAAAATTTTCTCTTAAGTGCAGTATACTTAAAACCCATGGATTATATACTTACTTCCGGGGGTTTCGCTGAGTATATACGGGAGCATACATTTCAAGAAGTAAGCAAACATTTTGGTCGCATTAATGTGAGCTTCACTTTAAAAATTAGGCACAGCATCGCTGACATTTTCCTGCATCAACAACAAAAACAACATATGACATGGCTGCGCAAAGCTGGGACGTCTTACGATACTTCCACAGTATGGTTGAAAATAGTATGGAGGATATTCTTTTCATACTGCGTGTCGTGTACTAAAAAGTCCATGGTAAACGGTATACAGCTGCTAGTACACAGGACGCAGTAGATAGGGCTCTGATTCGGACACAGCCAAGGAGCTTGCAAAACACCATAGATTGGACATGTTAATAAGAAATGTTTGAACAATGGTGAATATTTTTCACAAGTTAAAATTTTGGGGGACTACGTCAACTGTAGGGATGCTGAGTGCCGGCAATATCTAATCTCACAATTTGATGAAAATTCATGGGGCTTTAAAGAGAAATCCCATGCACACCATGATCCACGATCAAGAGTCACCATCACCACTGTGATTCATTTTCCCAGTGGCAGTCTGATGACTATCAGCTTGAGCCTGAATACAGGTAAATTTCTTGGTACTTACAAAAGACCCGGAGTCATTAGCAGCTTCCTCCCTCCTGGCTGGTTTGGAAAAATATCTTCTAAAAAGAAGTACATGTGCCCCACGCCAATGCCTGTTGGAGAACAATTAATAATCTAAATCTAAGCTATTCAGCATGAGTGCTTTCTGAGTTTTAAGTTTGGCAGAATGTTTAGACAAGTATTCATGTCCTGTGAAATCTATATGATTTTTAAAAAAAAGTAATCGTTTGTGGTATACTTCCCCTTATTTTTCTGTACCGTTTAGTTTGAGTTTTTTTAGTTGTAGGATGATGGCAGTGAAAGTATTCTCTGTGCATAAGGCAAGGTATCCATTTTAATTTAACGTAAAAGTTGCCCGTACTACCATTCAAAACTAATAAAGCAAAAATGTGTTAACACTTTGTTAGCAAAGAGAATCTCTCAGTACATCAAACATTTCCTGAAACTACCACAAAGTCTATAATTTGCCAAGCAGGTTAAGTGACAGGTACATCATTTAAAGACAACCCTGTCTTCCCACATCTTGAATATATGACCCTCGCCTCCACCCACTTCCTTTTTATTAGTACTACATGTATACTGGGTGCTAGTTAGCCAAGTGCTGCAACAAAGAGAAGCCTTCTGGGCATACAGAAAAGGCAGAGGAGTAATGGCGATTGTCAGCTTGTATGTCAGAAAACCTGGTAGTTATGGTGCTGAAGATGACAAAGATTGCTGGGTGTGTGATGACATACTCACTAGAGCTTCGCTAAGATGACACTAAAACAGACAGATGCCGAGAACCACCTGTTTGACAATGGTGGCGCCCCCTCTATACCATGAGCCATGAAGGTTATGGGCGTAAGGCAACATCGTACCCTTAAAACCACATTTGAAGTTACCATAATCAGGCAAGCAAAGAAAATTATTTCAGATCCTTCGCATGCCCTCTACCCTGAGTTCCACCCTCTCCCTTCAAGCTGATGTTATAGGATTCAGGTGCAAGCTAAATAGATTTAAGCACTCATTTATTCCCCTGTCAATCCACCTCTTCAATAGGTCCACAGGAACATATTCAACAGATGTGGGTCGACAAGTATGATGTCTATTGTGTTGTTCTCAATGTGTACGGTGTATTGTGTGTTGTTTTTGACAAATTTCCCTTGGGGACAATAAAGTAAATCGTCAATCTTGAATACCATTCCCCATCCCCCCTAAACAGACAGCCTGAAGCGCACTGATAAGTTTCCACTGAAAGCAGCCATTCATTTTTAAGCCTCAGTCACGTCTATTCAGGAAATGTATGTAAGCACTTGATCACATGATTATTTCCCATACATAAAAGGTTTTCTTGGGATGACAATGAAGCACTCACCTAAGAGGTCAATGACAATGGAGTTGCCTAGCAACAAAGAGAATCCCATGAGTACCCAGGGCAGGAAGGGTGCCTGGAAGTTGAGCAGGCCAAAAAAGTTCATACGAACATATGGGTTTCGCCGGCTCCACACATACACCAGCATGATGGTAAACGCCTGACCCAGGAAGAACAAATTGGCAAAGAGGCCAAACAGCTGAGGACCTTCCAGTCAAAGAAGGCAAAGACGCAGCATATGCAGAGAACTGGGTCCTATGTTCAGAGCCGGCCGTTGGCATAAACACTGTTGTTTGGGGCAACAACCATCCCTGGGCCACACAATTCAAGTTATTTTTAAAAAAAATGTAAGTGTATGTTTGGGCACTTTGGGGCCACAACAACATTCTTGTTCAGGGCCACCAAAACCCTAGGGCTGGCTCTGCCTACATTAAGCCAATGCAATATAACATCAGCAGTATAATTGGTAGGTACACTAGAATGAAACAACTGCGCATGCTCAAAATCAGGTCAGATATTCCCAGCGCAAGTTCACATTCAAACTATTTGTTTACTAAAATAAATAAACAATAGTTATAACAAAACGTATACATTTGCCCTTGGAAATTGCTCAAACTTATAAGCAAGTCAAGAGGCTATGCCTCTGCATGAGGGGCAGACTGCTTACACAGAGAGGAGCTGGGCGCAGTGCCTCAGTAAAAACTAATGAAACCAAATGCACCTGGGCCAGAAGGATACAGTCATGAGCACCCCCCCAAACAGAAACATGAAGACAAAGTCTGCAGTCCGCCCCCGGAAAGACCCCTCCTCCAGCATGCGGCAGTATCGATATCTACTCCGTCAAGGAACAAAATGCTTTCATTATTATTATTATAATTTTTTTAAAACACAGCTGCAGAGGGTATATTGGCTGTTATGCAAATTGGCCATGGTCATGTGTGTGGTGGGATGTTGCTGTAGGGTACATTTGCTAAATACATGAGCAGCCACTGGGTTTGTTACATTTTTACAAGCGATTTCCAACCCATTGCATCAGGAAAAGAAATCACAACAAATGCTTAAGTGAACTGCTAACAATATCACAAGGATACAGAAAAATCATGTTGAACATAAAACTGAATCCAAGCGGGCCAAAAAAGAGGAAGTTGGTTACCAGGCGCCATATCTATTGAAGCAAGAGATAAAGGAGATAAATACATAATTTGGATTAGTATGTACTCTTACACCTTTTTGTGTAAAACAATGACTATAAAAAGTAGTTCTGATTAACTTAAAAAAACATTGCATGGGTTGTTTGTTCTTACCTGGTACCTTTTTATAATCAGGTCAGGATTGAAATAGAGCTGAAAAGGGGTGATTAACTCCAGCTGCTAGAAACACAAAATATAAAATGATATAGGCTACATCATAAATTAAAAGAAAAATGCAACTAATTATTCAGCAGATATGAAATGTGAACTGAATGAAACTGTTATTCCATAACAGAGCCAAATACACATTTTCATATTTTAACAGCCTAAATTTTCAGCTAAGGCTTATTGATACATGACTTGTGTCAAAGGGGAACTGAAAGAAAAGTTAAAAAGTACCCTAACAATTTGAAGTCCCTATGTAATATATATATATATTTTTTTTTTTTACATGTCACTCTAGGCTATCTTTACTTAGAGCCATCCTTATCCAGGGTCAATTACAATATGTAAACCTTTTAATACACTTAAAATACAAAAAACACTTCAAATACAATGATACATCTGGAATTATAAACTGAACGGAATTTGGTAATGTACCTGCACAAGAGCGCTGATGCATGCCAAAACAATAACGTCCTCTCCCATCTCTAACTGAACCCTCTTCCCCACACATTTGCTCCATCTGTGCGCTATTGGTCACTGGTCAGTGACTTTCAGTCTCTTAGCTTTTCCTGTTACATCAACCATAGAGTGGGTCGTAAAAATAGATATTCCGTTATTATGGAGGCCCACTTATTTTATTATTTGAGCGAGTCTCTTCATCTGAGTTCAAATCAAGTTGCATGTGCATTTTAATGAAAGCAGAGGAACGGATGGCTTCTTTAACATTGCGTCAACTACATATTAAAGTTATCTAACGGTATGGTTACACGGCTGCATGTATTAGTAGATTGCCCCCTGAACTGCTATGAACTCATTTATTAGCTAGTTCACTATTAGTATTTCGAGTAGGCTAGCCTATTCCTTGCAGATTGCTTACCACCGCAGCAGTGGTGAGAACGCAGGCTGTTGTATACGCTCTGGTGACGGCAGGAATCTGTAGATATTCTTGGGTGAAACTGTGGGCCATGGTGATCCTTTTATTTTTGTTTATGCTTTCAATAACGTTTGCTGGCTAAATTCAGTAGGATATTCGTAAGCGAAGAGCGTCTCCGCGGCCCCTTTAAACCCCATCCGACACACCACCGTCATTTCACCAGCAGAAACGCCCACACACACTCTAGCCAGTAAGAAATCACTAAATAATTGCAGACAGCAGAAGTGATGAATCACGAAAACAGAAACCTACCTCAAAGTAGCATATAGATCCCCGCACTAAAGTTATCTAAGCCTATCCGATCCACGTTTATAGCTAGAACGGTCGCAAAATTCCGATACCTAAATAAGAGGCGTGCTTTACGTTATATCGTGTTTGACAAGAAAAGTGGCCATTTGGGGTAGGCCACACGAATGAGCTTGAGCTGGACAAGGATCTGTAGGCTGGTCTGAAGTTAATAACGTCCACGTGGATGTAGATATCCAAACACACTGCGATCCCTTTGTTACGTGAACCAATCGCTAATCGGCACGGACAGTTCAGTTTAACCAATCGACGTGCTATTTTTGTAAAAGCGCTAAGCAATTGGATCTCATATTCATGTAATCGGTGATATCGCGGGTTCAACACCATACGTAGAATGATCACTAAATGGAGGCTACTATGCTGCAGCGTGACACACCGATAAAACAATTTCAAACATGTACGGGAATAATTGTAGCTACACCCCCGTTCTTGGTGACACTGTGCAATTTATTTTTTAAATGGCAGAGCTGGGAAATCCAGGCATGCAAAGACAGCATAACTGTTATAGCTATTGTAGATTGAGATTTTCTGTACAAAGACTCTCCGCCCGTTCACCCTAGATTGTGGTAAATATTGTGTAGGTTATTTGGAAGAAAAAATAACAATGCTTGAGAAGAGATTTTTTTTTATTTGTATCAAAATATTGAACAGAATTTATACATTTGTATTTACATAGTAAATATGATATTTCGGTAAAAACAATCATAAAAAAACTAATGATTATGTTAATATCAGGTATATTTTTGTCTAAGAGGATATTTGATAAAATAACAGCATTTGGTGCTGTACACATTTTGTGTTATTTTCAATTCAACAGCCAATTAGTAGCCTACCAGTGCTAGCAAAGACACTGCAGACTGATGTGACTTGGACTGCAGCTTCTGCAGTTTGACATCCTCTGTACATCTGCTACATGGAATAAAGCAATCACAATGTGCTGTAAAACACGTGTAAAATACATAGAAAACTGAAATTCCACCAGTGTCCAGCACTGATACACAATACAACACATACATACACAAAGTGCACTCCAAAAGTGTTAGGACAGTGACACATTTTATGAGGCTAAAATGCACACTTTCAGATTTAACATGAAAGTTGAACATGTAGGTGAACATGTAGCAATTTTAGCTATTTTTACACATAGCCCCCCCCCCCCCCCCCATTTTAGGGCACCAAAAGTAATTGGACAAATTAACATAAACTTAAATAAAGTAATAATATTTAATATTTGTTTGCATATCCTTTGCATGCCATGCATTCCTGATGTCTGTGACCCCACAAGGGTGAGACTAGATTAAGCTGTAAATTACATGAGATCACTGGAACACATGGTTGGCTAAATGGCTGGAAATCATCAAGCGACGGAGGTATCAAACGAGCCACAAACCATCATTCTGCTGCCAGATATGCAGTATATATGGATGGATCACTTTAAGAGTTGTTTCTCCTGATTTATTTTTCCATGGAGTTCAATAGGAAAATGAGTCAGCCCATTTATCCAACCATGTGTTCCATACTATTCCCGTGTGATTTACAGCTTAATCTAGTCACACCCCCCAATTCCCATAGAGATCCATTCAAATGCAGTGAGGTTATAGTATCGCTTGTAAGAGTACCTGAAAATAAGATATCAAGAGTCTTTTGATGTTGTTGGGTCACACACATCAGGAAGTCATGGCATGCATAGGATATGCAACCAAATATTAAATATGATGGCTTTATTTAAGTTTATGTTAATTTGTGAAATTACTTTTGGTGCCCTAAAATTGGCGGGGCTATGTGTAAAAATGGCTACAATTGTTACACGGTTCACCTGATATGGATGTAAAAACCCTCAAATTAAAGCTGAAAGTCTGCACTTTAACTTCATAGTCACTGTTCCACTTCAAATCCAATGTGCTGGAGTACAGAACCAAAACAACACAAAATGTGTCACTGTCCTAACACATTTGGAGAGCACTGTATATACAAAACCATGATCACTAATTCTCATCAGGAATTAGGGTTCGCGCTTGACATTGTCTTGAACATTAGACACCACTGGAAGCACCATGAGGAAAGGACACATGTACATTTAATTCAAGCTGACTTAAAGTCATGTTCCTGAGGACTTAAAATGCACAGTTTCAGTTGTTCCCAATCATACAGCTGGACATAAAGGTTAGAGTATAACTGTATATATATAGATTAGTGTTCAGCATGGTAACCTTGTCCTGATGCCCACTATGCTGGTTCAGTCAGTTAGAAATTGAAAGAAAAAAAAAAAATGCAAACATTATATTTAGACCAAAAGCAAAAAAAGGAACAAGAACAGTTTATAATCAATGAGTATCCTGTGTTTTAGCACCTTTTTTGTAAAGTGCTTTTTTGAAAAAGCACTAAGTCTTAAGTTGCCTACAACCATAGTCCAGAAAAAAGAGTGTGCCCTATTGTAGCTATGCAGCTACATTTGAAGTTGTATTTTAAGGAATGAAACAGCAATAGTGCCAGTCTGTCCAAAGGTATGCTGGGATATCTTCAATGAAATTCCTCTAAGTGGTAATGTGTATATATTCTGGTATTTTCACCACAATTTGGAATGCCCAATTGCAGCTGTAGGGCCATGCCATCACTGCAACATTCTCTGTCAATTTGAAAGGGCTGCACACTATACACACAGGTTCTCGTAAATGTACGCAGCTAACTGAACACTTCTTATTTCACACTGTAATCTCCAATTCTGTGTCAGAAGGCTAAGCCTCAGCCAGCGTGAGACCTTGTTGAGTAATAAGCTATCACGCAGACTGAAATACTTGCTCCCTCCATGGGCAACACAATGGCCAGTTGTGTAACACCTCATTGAATGTCTGGCCAGTTGACGGAAGTACCTAAAACTGGGTACAAAGTGTTTAATTTTGAAAGGAGTGTTCATTGTGCATCCTGTTAAAAGACACACTATCAATGTAACGATGTGCTCCGGGCTATGGTATTAAATACTTACCATACAAGCGCTGACAATGACCAGCAGCCCTGCAGGGTGGCACATATTTGTGCACAGGCTCGCTCAAGATGGTAGAATTTCAATCATCATGTTTCTTCTCCTCTCATAATGCAGGATTAAGTCCCCCGGTAGTTTGGGTACCTGCTGTCTCCCATGCTGTGCATGAAGTGTAGTGCTACAATGCAATGACTGCCTACTTCCAGCTAGTTGCCCTCAAAATTTAAGGTTGCAGCAACTGGCGGTTTGCACCCTGAAGGAGATGTATGCTTGTCTATTCTCTCCCAAAGAGGGGACATTGGGCAGTGACGACAAGGCCCTATGATTACAACTGGCATTTCAAATATGGAGAAAATTGAAATATCTAAATTTATTACAATGTTTTCGTTGTTGAAAGAACTAGTCCTATTCTAAGGAACCCCATCACCTGAGTGCACCCTTAGCATTTACTGCTGATGCAGATTTAGATACAGTGCTGTTCCAGTCACTAAAATACAACCATGATGAATGCAAATAAATAAGAATATAGCTGCACAAAAAATCCAAACACTGAGTTGAAAATTGCATTTGCAAATGTGCATTTTTTTCCTGAGAAGATATCAGTTCTGTTATGTCCAAATTGTTTGTCCAGAGTAAAGCCAAGATAAATAAGGTTGGAAGATATATAGACACGCAATTAAAATGGACACATGTACTATTAACATGTTTCTAACTCGCAAGACCAGTTGATAATTAGCGTCTACTTTTGGATTAAAAAATGGATTTCAATCAATATAAAGTGAGAGTGTCTGTTATTTGAATGTTGTATCAGCTAGAGCGTGAGTTTAGAAAAGGGCTTGTAGAATGAAACAGTGGGGCAGCCAAAACATACAAATCAACAGTGGAGATCCTTAGACAATGTTGCTTGAAATTCACAGGATGTTGAACTTGGATAGAATTTGTGTCAACCATTCACACAAATGAAAGAGGCTGTGGCATATATTTTACCCAGCCAGCTTTGTGTAACACTGATCTTCAACACCAGTGGCAGCCTATTAGATTAATAGATTAAGACTCGCTACAACCGAAAAAATCCATTCCAATGTAGCGTGGATATCCATCCAGTGCCTTTACTCCCACAGGGTCAAACTTCCAGTAATGCTTTCCGCTGAGGAAGTGAGCAAAACCTGTACAAGAGGGTGACAATAATGTGATGTTGTTCATTAAAGTCTACAGTGTGTTATTTCTGGGTAAAATAACATTTCCATTCAATGTTATTTGAATTTGGGGTGCTGGTTACTGTATCATAGATACATAGTTCACGCATGGCTGCTTGGGTATTACAAGCAGGACAATGCTGACCAAACAAAATGCCACAAAGACCTGTCAGATATATGGCCCTTAAATAAATGTAAGAAATTATCAAAACACTGTCAAACTACATGGGACAAGCTGTTGGTGCTGATCTGCTCTCAAAGCTCTCAACTTCCTCTGGACTGTCCCAGATCATTTCATTACATTACATTATAGACATTTAGCAGACGCTCTTATCCAGAGCGACGTACATAGTGCATTGCCGAACTAGTAACAAGTGCGTTAAAACAATCCTAAAAAGGAAAACACGAATCTAAGCGCTAGGCACAGTCAGTATGATTGGGGATTATTATTATTATTATTATTTTTTTTTTTTTTGGGGGGGGGGGAATACACAATTCTGATAACAATAGTTTATCAGACATTTAATTAATTTCATTTAGACATGCTTACCATATTGGTCCTGGAAGGCACCATCAATGTTGTTGGGGATGCCCCTCCAGTCTTGCATGTTTCGGGGGTACACCGTGTCCACCCTGTTATCCTGGGTGTTGAAACGCCAGTAGTTCCCTGACTTGAAGAAGTAGATCTTCTGGCTCTTCTCCTCACCCCACATGAGTGCAGCTTCGATGTTGGAAACAGGCAGACCCAGGCTCTGTACTGAATCTGGCCCTGTGATCTGCTTCTCTGCATCAAACACCCAGTAGTTTTGGCCTGCAAATAGGAGAGTGCACATGCATTGACTTTGTGTGAAGTGCTCTCAGAATGCTCAAGGTCAAGGAGACACAAGAGCTGGTCAATCCTACGATACACACAGCAGTTGGACATGCTTTTCCAATTTTGCAAGTAAAAAAAAATTATTTTGATTAACGTAATTGAAATAATACATATATTTAGACATACCACATAAAAGTAATGACTCCTATAGTCCTAATAAAATCTTGACTGTGGCAGTAAACTGGCCATGAAATGGCCAGGGATAGAGGGTTTTTCTCAGCTGAATAACAACTCCTCTGGTCAATTGGGTGCCTATGAGCTGTCTGCAGCAACTGCATCAGCTATTTGGTTCCATTTTTGTGACCTCATGTTTTACAGCAAAGGGACAGGATTGGGCATTTGAAATTGAATGAGGAAAAATAACACATGGGATTTAAAAAATAAAGACACAAAAAGAGAATACATGTTGTCGGGTATATAGCTTTGAGATTATTGCCTCCGATAGAGATTGTATAATGTGATATGGCAAACTTGCTCATAGTTCATTCAATAGTACTTAGTTATCAAGAGGCCTGCTCTGCTGACCTGACCTAGGATCTGCGTTTCTCTCTGCCCCCTGGTCCACAGGCACAAAGGCAATTAAGTCACGCTGAGACGCTGGCTTATCGATGATATAAATCTTAAAAGTGGTCAGGGTGTCTTGTCTCCTCTTGAGGAGAAACACCAGAACACAAAGATATTCAAGAAATCTAGGGCCTAGCGTGGCCAGAGAATACCACATGGCCACATGGTCTCCTTTTCCATTTTAATTTTGAATGCCAATCTGTTACAGTCAATTGAAATCATCAATTGAAAGTCTTAATGTTGATGTAGGTAATGGTTGTTAGGCCTGCCAGTTTGTAATTTACCTTTATGGCCCTACTCCAGATTCAAGCGAAGGCCAGGGTGTTACCACTGGTCTTATCACATGGAAGTAATATTTTGCCCAAATTTGAAGATTACACAAACTGCACAGATTTAATGATTGTACTAAAATTATTCAACTTCAGTTGTTAAAAGCAGGAGCAAACGTCCCTTTCTGATGAAGTACTCAATAGTTGAGTGAAATCACCTGCTAGAATGCCGATGTTTAGACTCCTTATAAAGAGGTTAAAACCCTGAATATTTTTATAATAATTTCATGATGCTTGGCCCTGTTTTGAGCAACATAAGTGCACGTTAATTAATAAGTGAATTTGTCAGCTATTGGATAAGTCGTCCTGGTCATGAAGGAGTCTGACCCTCTACCCCCTCCTTCCAAACTTTACCTCACATCACCCAATCAGGGCACAGGTCCTCAATGCTTGGGGAGAAAGGTATTTATGGTGGAGCCGAAGGAGAAACTTGTTTTTTTTTACTTGGGTCTTTAATTGTTTTGTTGGCTAACTAAAGTTGGGAGCTGTGGAGCGGGAACGTTCTTTGAGTGGAGTGCTACAGAATTCCTGGAGTCTACAGACAGAGAAGTTTTTCTTTGGTATTGGCATTTATTTTATTCACCCTGTGCTGAAATTGGATTATTCTGACAAGTTCTGGTTGATTTCTCTCTCTTTTCTGGTAATTTCAATTTAACATCTGTTTTAATGTCTTCCTTTTTGTAAATTATAAGCAGTGTGTCATGGTTTGTGGGTTTTTGTTTTCTTTTCCGTTGCGGTTCTCGTCGTGGTTTCCCGATTGAGAATCTATCGGATTTTTTCCACGTTCCGTTGCGGGGTTTTGATTTCCCTCACTCATTTTTCTTTTCACCTGTGCTTCTACTTGCGGAGTATTTAAGTTCCTCACTTCTCCTTTTCCGGTGCTTCTTTGTCATTTGACATTGCATTGAGCCAGGTATAGCCAGGTACTAGCGACCTCATGATATTAAACACTGTTTGTGTTCACGAGGGACTTGCTATTAGCTTATTTTCAGGTATAGGTATTATTCCTCCTGTTAGTGTTCTGTGCTATTTATTTTGTCCTTTGCTGTTCTCTCTGAGACAGTTTTTCTTTGTTGTTTCGTATTGGTTTTACATCCTTCCGGCCGTCCAAACTTATGTGCCGAAGGTGTTCTTTTCTTTGCTAAGTTTCCCGTTTTTGCTCCAGTATTGAGCTCGGGAGATTTAGTTTGTGTTTCACTCGTTATTCGAGTTCGCCCTATTTTAGTGGGTTGATTTTCATTTGGCTGTTTAGCCACAAGGAATTAGTTTCCTGTCTTTTCTTTCTTTGCATTTATTATTCTGTTACTCCCTTTATTGGTTCTCACTGCGTGAGTGACTTGTTCTGATCCCCCTACCTTCGCGCTTGATTATCCGCCACTAAGATCCATTACACAGTGAGCCTACGTTCATTAATGAATGTACGATTCCAATTCCAATTATTGTAATTGACGATTTTTCCTGTAATAAAATTTAATCTAAATACCTGATTTTGACTTTTTTTTACTTGTTGGTTGATCCACCAGGTTACTGTTCGACTGACCTATCAACAAATTTGGCGATTTAATTGATGATTGTCATTTTTAATAATAATAATTAAATGAAATCCGTTAAATATAATTAAATGTATGGTTGAGTGAGGGGTTTTAGCACCCAATACCGGTTGTGTTCAGTATTCAGAGTGCCGGGCATTTTAACAAGGGCGTTGAGAACTGCTGGATTCAGAAAAATAAACACATTTTTCCTTAAACCTCGCTTCCCCTGACAATGTGAAACTGTGGGGGAAAAAACCATCACTATTTGTGACATCCAACATATACTGTTAGTATAAATATTTGAAAGAGAGCCGCATTTCTCCTGACACTGTCACTGGAGGGATGTTTTGATGGAACTGGCCTGCAATGAGTCTCTGAAGCCTGCGAGTGAACAAACGCAGGTGTCGGCTTGCATACTTCTGAGCAGGAGGAAACAAAAGGCTAATTTTTTTCTGCAAAGATAAATAAAGGTGCTGCGAGTCTGCTGATGGAGGGGGCGGTACCAGGAGCCTTGCCCCAGCATGTCCTTCATTAGCACAACACAGCTGGATGTGTAAACTCACAGGAGGGGTCAAGGGAAAGCCCTGAGCGATTAAGTTGTACCTGCCCAGACAGTCATGATTGAGCTGGGACCAGCCGGGGGCCTTCTGAGGGCTACGCGCACCTCCCCTATAAACCTTATTTTTCAGGGCAGTATATTTCCATGCATGGGACATTAGTCATGGGAGGAGCAGCTGAAGAGATACAATACTAATAAAGTGATCAAGTGGAAAGTATGTATATTTTATATGCCTTTGTCACTCCTTTGGCCATGTAAAGCTTGGCATGACTGCAGCTGTGGGGTAGTAAACAGCAGGAAGAACAGAGACCTTGTTGTCATAAAGAAAATTTGTGATGCAAATGAAAAAATTCAGTTGGTCACGCTCAAGCAGGAAATTAAAAAAATGATATACTGCATTACATTAGAGCTTCCCGCTATAGCCAGGATCCACCTGGTAAATGTTTTACTACTGTCTCTTTCATGGTCATGGGAGCTGCTAAATGGTTGGAATAATTGGACCACCCTGGAAATAAGGTCAAAGGCTCAACTGCAGACAGTGGGAGATGCTGGGATTAGTGGCCCGACAATGGGCATTGATTGTGTGACTGACAGTGGTGCAGAAGGCAGAGGTACAGTGAGCTCCAAAAGTCCATGGATTCACACATTTGAATTGTATTTCCTTTAATTAGCTATCAAAGGACAATATATGGTTTAGAGCAAAATGTTTCAATGCACAAAAAAGAGATTCCACAAAGCTAAGTTAGATACTGTCTACTGTTTGCATTTTGAAGTTTTGCCTTTTTAATTTTTACCTCAATGCTTGCCTGATCTTGTGCTCTAAGAGTGATCCACAGACCGCAATCCAGCCTGCAGATTCCCACTGTCACCTACCTTGAAAGAACCAGATATTCCCAGATTTGTCTTCAAAGGCAGCGTCAATGCTGTCGGGAATGCCCCTCCAGTGGCGGGATGCCAGGGCTGGGTACCCCTCCTGCAGCTGGCCGTCCCGGATGCGCCACACATAGCGCGACTTGAAGAAGAAAAGCTCCCCTCGGATCATGGAGACCGCGTCAAAGTCTGTGTGGCAGGCATTAGGCTTCAGATGCAGAGAGAGGGAAAAGGAGAAAGAGAGAGAGAGATGCTCCAGTTTTTCTTTTGTCTGCATCCTGACAAACTCTATGCCTTCACTCATGCAATTGCAGCAGCATCTGTAGGTTTGGGGAGGTTGCACGAAATTGAAGTTATTTTGATATAAAGTAAAACACTGGAGGTGATGTGAGGTAAAGTTTGGAAGGAGGGGGTAGAGGTTGTGTTCCTTCTGTAATTAATATTCGCTATTATATTTGATAGTTACTCCATCTGTTCCGTTATGTTGCTATTAAATTTCCAATGTTATGTTGTTATTAAAACTCTATTTATCTAGCTAACTTGCTACATAAATAGCCTAGCTAGATAGCAGATTTATTATGTAGCTTTCAAGCTAACATTACCTGGTGCTATCTTAATTTCTTACAGTTATGAGCTGATCCTCTATTTTTACTTTTTAAGTATTTTCCATTGATTCACATCCCTTTTGTTTTAGAATTGGCTGGATGTAGCATCAGACTGTGGAAGGCAAGCTCAAAGTAGACTCAATTTAAACTTTTGATGCTAGCTAACGCTTCAAACCAAGCAATGCAATGCATTCCAACACTAGGGTTTGACTAAAGTTGAACAGCTTCCGGTGCTTTTGACTGAAGCCCGTGTGAATGCACCTTAAAGGGCAGTGTGGTGCTGTGCTCACCATGGTGACAAGGATCTCATTGGTCTCAGTGCTGATATGTGGCACAGAGGGCTTCCGTGGGCCATACAGGTACTGGACCCCCTGCTTGTCATCGTCACTTAGCTCCAGTGGGTAGGAAAAGCTGTAGAAGGGAGACATCACTGCACCGGGGACCAAGGAGTGCTGCAAGCCCAGAACATGACCAAACTCATGGGCTGCCACCTGGAGAAGGTCCGTACCTGTTGGGGAGGGGGAGGGGAGAGTCAAGCCAATCGTGGATGATGGAAATGAATGTACAAATGTAAGGGGAGGGTCTTTGTACCTAAAAAAATAAAACATTAATAAACTGACTTTTATCCGGGCAGTTAGGAGTGTGAATTACTGACTTTTTTTTGTCAGTACACATGCAACCAAGTGAAGCAAAAAGCATGACCTAACCCAGAATGTGTTACATCCCTTCCCTACACACTCCTCTGTAATGTGAAAGTCTTTCTTCAGTAGCAGGTATTTGACTGGTTGTCAGGAGTGGAGTGTGACTCTAGTTTTGTGGTTTGTGATGGAGGAATGGAGGGAAAACGTTTTCAGTCAGTGAATCACAATGCTTTTGTTACAGCACATTTTTTAACAACAATAGTTTTCACAAAGTGTGACTTCCAGATGGAATCAAAAACCTGAAAAGCACAATGCCAGTAGGGAAAACCATGAAATAAATTTCCCCTGAACCAAGAGGAAACAGTGGCCACAAAACACTCCTGAAAAAGGATAGCAAACACCAAAGACAGAAGTAAACAAAGGTGCTGTTGAAGGTGACTGTTATGACTGGAATGTGTTTTGCTGCATTCACCCATGTGGTTGCCCACAGTCCAGGATTCGTCGTAGTCAAAATGAATGTCTCCGGCCCGGTGTGTCCTTGGAAAGAAGGCATGGGCCAGAATTCCCCCTGGGCCATCAAAGGGCAGGTTGTCCCCGTGCCAGTACCTAATGTACACAGGATCCAAAACGAAAGACAAATCAGAAAACCAATCAAAAGTCATGTGCACAGAAAACCCTTATGAAAAAAGAATATACTGCAGTATATTGTAAATATATCAAAATTATCATCACAATATATTTAAAATAGACTGCAGTATATTACATATCCATAAGGGAAAATCTGTTTTACATCAGCTATGAATTAACTTCACAAACTATCGTGATAACTTCATCAGAGATGAGAATTGCTGGGGGGGGGGGGTGACAGTGAGTGAGGGAGAGGATTGTTATGCACCCAAATCCAAGTATTAATCTTAAAAAACACAGCTTGCAGAGCATGTAGGGTGTGCCGTGTTGTTTTTATGCTGCAACCAGGACCCCAGAGGTGTGAGGTGACTATACCATTACCCAGATGCCATGTTAGGCTATGCGCAGAAATTTCCTTGCGGGTGCCAGCACATTCCACTCAAAAAAACACTAACTGATGCTTAGGGGATACTTGGGGCCTCCTGAACTGTGTTGAACTGGTAATTACCTGCCATTATGCTACAATCAATGTACAAGTGTACAAAACTGTAGACAGGGACCAAGACTTGGAATTGCATGACATGGTCCAACTACCTTTGTAAATATGGACAGATAACATAGTCCATGTAAGTTGCACTGATTAAAGTTATTGGGTAGGACATTCAAAATCATGAGATTGTTATTCTGAAGACCTGAAATAAGGGTGCTCTGAGTATAAGCTAGGCCCTATAGCTTAGATATAGCAAGTGTATTTGTTTATTAACTAATGCTATGTTATACGCCAATTAAGAGTAGGGAGTTAAGCTATTGGCACAGGTTTCTCTTGCCGGAGGTAAGTTTAGCTTATGTCAGCCACGATACCCCAGGTTAGTGAAGCATGCCTTTCAACAATGCACCAGGCATCCACAGGCTACCGCAGTTGTCAGTCAGAGATATGCCTCTCCTCTGATTGGCACTACATGTCTTGTAATCCCTGTGTGGTTTCTAGTGTGGAAAATATTAACTGTGTCACTGACAAATGTGTATGTGCATCAGCTGCAGTGCTCCTTGTATGGGTGGCACAACTGCTGATTCCAAATCTTTGTTACTGAGCTGAGAAACAGCAATGCGTCTCAGGAAAGTGCAGACAGTTTAAACACTGAAATAATTATTGCCTGTTTGTTAAAGCATCCCCCCCCCCACTCTACCTGATATGGATCCTTCCTTTTCACTGTTGCCTGCATGTATCTTTGCTGGAACAATGCAGCCAGTGTGTGCAAAGGCTTTTGTAACAAGGAGTGGCTTCATTAGCTATGAAAAACATCTCTCAACATCTGCTTCTCTTAAACCTTCATTCCAGTGCTTACTACCCCCCAGCAATATAATTTTAGCTGACTTCTCCATTTCTCAGATTGAGACCTGGGCCTCAGTAATGAAAAACACAACAAATGTCTGATGCTCTCAGTTTTACTATTTGCATCTGCATGAGGGAGAAATATATATATATATTGAGCGTTCATATATCCAAACTGACTGGATATAAACCTTAACCGATTAAACAAATGAACTAAGAAGCCCCAGAAAGCATTCCCCTTCCAATAGACCAGGGGTAGGCAACCCTGGTCCTAGAGAGCTGCAGGGTCTGCTGGTTTTTGTTGTTACTCACCACTTAATTGATCAATTAAAGCAGTTGATTACACAATTAACACACACCACCTGGTCTTTTTGGTTAATTAATAGTTGTGTTTGTTAAGAAAAAAAAAAAAACCAGACTCTGCTGCTCTCTCTAGGACCAGGGTTGCCTACCCCTGCACTAGACAAATATAAGTTCCACAGCACAAGTGAGTGGCCCTTTCTAAATAGCCATTAAACCCAGGAAAGTGGGCCAGTAACCCACGTGAGATTGCTCAATGCAATTTGTATGCACATTGTACCTATTTGTCGCGGTTCGTGGCTGTTTATTTTCTTTTCTTTTGCGGTTCTCGTCCTGGTTTCCCGATTGTTAATCTATCGGATTTGTTCCACGTTCCGTTTCGGGGTTTGCCGTCCTCATTATTGTTTTCACCTGTGCTTCTACCGGCAGGGTATTTAAGTTCCTCACTTCCGCTTCTCCGGTGCTTGTTTGTCTTTCGACATTGCCAGGTATAGCCAGGTACTAGCGACCTCCTGATATTAAACTCTGTTTATGTTCATGAGGGACTTGCTATTTAGCTATTATTCAGATATAGGATTGTTTCCATAAATAGCGTTCTGCGCTATTTATTTTGTTCGTTGCTGTTCTCAAGGAGACAGTTTTTCTTTGTTCGTTTGTTTTGGTTTTACACTTTCCGGCTCTGAGCCTATGTAGCTGAAGGTGTTCCTTTGTTTGCTAGCTCCTGAAGTGAGCTCGGGAGATTTAGTTGGTATTTCATTCGTTCTCTAGTTTGCCCATTTTAGTGGGTTGATTTTTGTTTTTGGCTGTTTAGCCTTAAGGAATTAGTTTCCTGTTTTTTCTTTCTTTTCTTTTATAATTTTTCCCTCTTTATTGGTCCTCACTGGTGTGAGCTGACTTGTTCTGATTCCCCCACCTTCGCGTTTGAATCTCCCGACACATTAAAGACCCATTAATGTGTTAATGTGTTAACTATTGTATAAAACAGAGACAAGCAGTAACATAAGTTGGATATTGTAAAACAAGAACATTTCAAGTATAGGAAATTTGCTTGTGCCAAAAAATGCAGATTTCTTGCTCCTGGTTAAATTTACCCACAGCAAGTGCTGTTTAATAGCTGGGAACAAGTCATGTTTTGCAATGTTTCAAACAGGCCCTGAGCCTTAGTAACAGAAAAAACACGTATGTATTTATATATGCATTATATTACCTCATCAACTTTAACTACTTACAGCAGAGTTAGCCATAATTATGCACCTGTGGGTTACACCACAGTACAGATCTAATACCCACTGCTTTATGTTAGTGGCTTTGGCCAGGGATAATACATTGGTCCTCTCTTCCGTTGTTTTTTGGGAACTAAATTTTTGAACAGTGCAGCTTAAGGCTCAATCCCCCAGCTGACATCATTTTAACCCTCCTACGCTCAAAAAAAGGTTTTGTGTTTGTGCACTGAGATAGAAACCTCTCCTTGCTGCATTATTAAAATGTGGCAAAAAGCCAGGCCAGGAGGCATACTTCAGACACATAAGGCCCAGAAACAATATCACATTCACAAGCATACCACTTACACAAAGAACCACGAGTCAAAGTTTTAGATAGGCTTCCTTTTGAAATTCAGTGGACAGTGTGTTGAATAGTATCACATTTAGCACTGACTATTGTTGTAGTTGTTTAAATACAGTGACCTTACTATAACTGCATATTGTATAATAGCATTTCATGCAACTGGTCCCCTTCTAATACCATGGATTTCAAGTACTTATCCTGAATGGATACATTGGTTAAAGTTAAGTCCATAAATTTACATTAGATATTAGGTGCATTAGATAGATTGTGGAATACAAATGTTACAGAAGCATCTGCAATAGAATACAACTGTTTAGAAGAGAGACGTGTCTGTGAGAACAACGTCCATAATATTCTAGTGACATATTAGAAGTAGAATCTAATTCATTATAATTCTTTGGGTCTAAATGCTACTCAAAAGCGAATTCCATGCCGTTACCTTGTGAAGTCGATGAGTATGTCAGCTTTTCCATTACTGATCTCGGTGAAAGTGAGTGGAGTAACATCACTCCACACCCGAAGGGCTTCCATCATGACACGGCGGACCTTGTCCTCACTCATCTGCCAGGGGAAGCGCTCGATCCTGAGACAGACACACAAACATTAGAGACCACCAACAGTGCACTCCTATGACCTCTCGTCCCTTTTCAGTCCTGAAAAGACCCATGATCCTCTGTTGTTGTGACAGACTTACACAGGTGAGTGCCCCGCTCATTGCAGTGCTAATGAAACCTCTGGTCTTCTGGGGTTGATTCAGGATAATCCTAGTGTTTTGTAACTCCCGTGTCTTCACCTTACCCCTTGCAATGAGCTCTAAAGAGGCTGTCAATGGCTTGCTCAATCCCTGCCTGCACTACTTAGCATGGGTGGAGGGCTCAAACAGACAAACTGCCATTGTATCTCAGGGATTTCAGATAAAGAATGGAAAGACTACACAACACAAACCTATCTCAGTTGGTTCAGATCTGTGATACCAACACAAATTTCCATTGGTGAAATATCCCGTTCAACAGTGGGAATAGATCCAGAGATGTGCATTCATAGAACAGCCTCAGGAGTCTTTTAACCAAACAGTGAGGACGGAAATTTTTTAATTAGTCATAAGTCATTTGCCCCTGTTCCCCCCGGGTGCCACATCAAGCTAAAGAACCAGCCTTTGGGGGTCAGATGCACTCCACAGTCAATATGTCAGACATGGGTGTACTGTCTTAAACTGACTGAGGATTCTGCAGCAGTGGGATAGGCTTCCACCCATAACTGGTCATTGAAAATTATGGAATTGTGGGGAAAAAATGGAGATTAAGAATTCTATATAACTGCCCCAGTACTTTTTGCATTTCTGTACTTTTTACTGTTTACTTAAACTTCAGGAAGCAGGTCTTATTGTAAGGTCATTCTGATGTTTTTTTGTTAATGTGCATATTCTAATTTAGAATTTTTTAAACCAAAGAATCACAAATCTCAAATGCACCTGACGTGAGGGAACAATGACATTCTTGTCTCCCAGTCTCCAAAGTCATGTTCTCTGGGCCTCCTGGGGTCTGTGAGAATGTAGAGACACTGCGGTTTGCCAGATCCCCACGGAGACGAAGTCATATACCACCTGGGGCATTTTGGTTGGTGCCAGGATACCAGACACTACGGCTATCAATTTCAGTATCCATCTATTCAATGGGGGCATCGTAATTAAGGTGGTCGGGGGTGGCGGGGGTGTTTGCTGGAAAACTTGCAAGCCTGAACACGGGAACGATGCCGGCTAACCCCATCTTTTGCTCATTCCCTCTGATGAAGCATGCTAGGACAGATTTATCGTCTTGAGGCTTCCTGACTCTCATTAAGCTTGTGGCTTTTTTACCTTCCTCTGTCAGAGTATTTTTTTCCACAGCCATCATACAGCGAAGAGCATTGTGTTGCTTCAGAAAAATAGAAGTGGGGTACAGGTGGGGAGGCAGCTTACTGATAAATGCTCTAAAATACTGTACAGGGCATCTCTGGATAGGATTCTGGGGCTCTGAAAAAACAATGCAACATAATTATGAAAATGGTTATTTACCCAAAATCAATGCCCCCTCCTCCTGTAGAAATGAGTGACCTAGTTCCTTACATGATCAAGTCATCATGAAAAATATGTGTGGGGAACCAAAATGTTTTGAATATCGTTTCGTGACACGTTTGCGATAAATCAAGTCCAAAAACATTCCAACAGCAGACATATTAAAGCACAGTACGCATGTTTTGGTGAAAAATGGAATGGCCACAACAGTTTGCTAACGTTGCTACATATTTGCAGAACTTACATACTTAAAATGAATATATATATACTTATATAACAATACCGTTACGGGTAGGGTAACCGTTACTGTTCAGGTTAAAATGTTGCATTTTGAATTATAAGTATTTGTGTTTAAAAAATGTACAAAAAAGAAATATGGTTTATTAGAGGGATACAAGCCTCAAGAAAACCGACGCCAGCTAAGTGTCAATACTTACAAAATTAGAGAGTTGAAGAAATGCAGAAGTATTGTTTAAAGAGGTGTGTCCTCAGGAAATGACAAAGGGTAACTTAATACATGACTGTGTAATGATGTAACACTAGCTGGCAAATTGTCCACCAAAAAGACAGAAAAGACTGTGTGCTTTGCCCATAACTTTGAGTCCCTGTTTTAAGCAAGTGCTGCACTTTTTATCCATATACAACTAAATGATTTTGATGATCTCAGAAATTCAACAGAAACGATGAAATAATATAACATGTATTACATGTTTAAATGTATGACTTGGAGCTGGTGGGCGGCCCATCCAGACTGGGCGTAGTTCTTGTTCTCGGATGGCCCCTACGGTCTGGAATTGAATCCTGACTGTGCCAGCGTCAACTGTGGCTGGTAGCCCCGCAGGGTGGTAGCGCGGTTAGGGAGGATCCGTGTCTTATTGCTCTCTTGCGACTGGTTGATCAGGCATCTGTAAGTCAGTGTAACAAGCTGCACATGTAAGTGTCTCCTTCTGACTCATCTCTGTGCAAGCTCGATTTATGAGCTGAGATGTGATAAGAAGTGACACTTCTAAGAAGAGCACGTTTGCCTGCGCTCTCCTGAATCAACGGCAGAGCTTTCAGCAATGAGCACTCGTTTGCGACTGGATTTTCCTTTGACTAATGATATAGTTATAGTTGTGTAAAGATAGTTCTTCTGTCTAGTGGTACTTTCTTTGTTGTTTGATAGGTAATATTGCACTTATTCATTATTAATGGGCCTCTGTGCCTTTTTGGTGATATTGCATTTTTGTATTACTGAGAGTTACACTGATGTTCTCCACGTCTGTATGTCGCTCTGGATAAGAGCCTCTGCTAAGTATCTGTAATGTAGCATAATATAATGTAATATTCCAAAACGCAGAAATGGGGGGAAAATATTAAAAACAATTCTGAAAAAAGAACACAGCATTAAGACCAATCCGGGTCCAAAAAAATAATTCTGATAAGATGACCGATGAGAGAAGGTGTATAAAAACAGCAAATTGAATATTACAGAAGAAATCCAACCGTTAAAACGGTGGTAAACAATAACAAGGGTTAGGAAGTTTAGAGTGGCATACACATTGAATAGAGACCAACAAAGAGAACAAATTTAAGACAAACTTTCAGTCTTGACATGCAGCTGCAGTGTTTAAAAAAAGAAGAATCCTGAGGATGCTACATAACAAGGGCCAAGTGAGTCAAACGGGAGGATTTACCCTCCAGGATTTGAGCAGAAAGTGAATGGAGTGAGACTAACAAACTCCAGCCAGCTGGAGAGGTCGCGAGAGGCAAATGAAGGAGGGGAAAGAAAAAAGAGGGCAGATGTGGAGAGGCTCATTTAAGGACTAATAGGATGCCTGCAGGAGAAATCTGACATGAAACCAGCTAGTAGGAGGAGACAGAATAACTGTATATTATCTGCTAAATCAGACAAGTCTGAGATGCCAATTATGGAGAGGATACAATAATTCCTATATTAAAAAAATGCAGCCATTGTGAGCCTAAGTTTGTTCATGTGTGCACTACTGGAACCACAGCAAAATATCGGCATTGAAAAGCATAGATGACAGAAGTTTGAGGGTTGGGGGCTCCGAGGAAGTGGACAGAGAGGTGAAACAGTGGCACTTCAGAGGAAAGTGAGTGGGTCTCAATACTCAAAAAATGAATCCTCCTTTCCTCCACTACCACCTCCTCTCCTCCGTGCCCCGGAAACTGATCTTTGTTTCAATCTAATGTTGCTGATTACACATTACTTACATATTAATGGTTACATATCTCGTATAATATCTTGACGCAAAGCGCAATGTCAAGTACATTGTATACTGCACATGCAAACACTTGGTACTTGAAATGTACGGGCTGTTTTGCATACTTCCGGGTAGGAGATGAGAGGAGGAAAGGAGGTGAGGAGTGAAGAACATTGGGACGCACCCAGAGAATGAATGGAGGGTAAACACATCAGGCACACAAACTAATTAGCATAACTGTTTTAACTAATAAAGTTAGAAATAAAAGTATTATTAGCACTGTTGCCTCACAGCAAGAAGGTCCTGGGCTCAAATCCAAGCCAGGGGCCTTTCTGTATGGAGTTTGCATGTTCTTCCTGTTTCTGTGTGGGTTTCCTCCGGGCACTTCCTCCCACAGTCCAAAGACATGCAGGTTATGCTAATTAGAGACTCTAAATTGCCCGTAGGTATGAGTGTGTCAGTGAACAGTGCGTGTGTACTGCGATCAAATGGTGCGTATGCACTGCGACCTTTCCAGGGAGTACTCCTGCCTCTCGCCCAATGTATGCTGGGATAGGTTCCAGCACCCCGCGACCCTGACCAGGAATAAGCGAGTTAGATAATGGATGGATGGATGGATTGGATTGAGATATCATTATAACAAAGCCCTTTAACTGTCAGTAAAATAAACAAATTATAAATTAGATTGCATTGCACCAGAAAGCATCTTGGTCATTTTATTGGATTTTGTTTTATAATGTAGAGGAAAAGAAATATGCAGGTTGATTTTTGGCTGTGAGGGGGAGATCTATGAAGGTGGATGAACACAGACGTCGTGCTCCGCCTCAAGCTTCACTCCTTTATGAATCTTTGGCCGCAGAACAAAGAACAATTTCCTCGCAAAATGCGGTAACTTTGGGTGGTCCAACCTGTGGAATATCTCATCAGTGGGAATCAGTTGAGGGAGGTTTACACTTCTCCCTCTTCACTCGTTCAACAAAAATACAGCACCTCCTGCAGACCTCCTTTGTTGGCTGCTCTACTGTACCAAACAACCAAATACGCCCTGATTTGTTTCTTTGTCTCCTGTGGAAAAAAGCCTAGGGGGGAGTTACTGTTATTGTACACAGCATTCACAGTCATGGAAATGTATGGCAACACATAACCTGTAATTGTAGTTCTTGCAATGTACTACTGATGTTTCCAATCTTAAAAAGCAGCAATACATTGCCATTATATTTCTTGTTTCTTGGTTATGTGCATACCCTATCAATACAGTCGTATAGATGAGGTCAGTCTTACTTATTATCTTACTTATAGGTGAGGTCAGTCTTACTTATTATCTTACTTATAGGTGAGGTCAGTCTTACTTATTATGTTACTTATAGGTGAGGTCAGTCTTACTTATTATCTTACTTATAGGTGAGGTCAGTCTTACTTATTATCTTACTTATAGGTGAGGTCAGTCTTACTTATTATTATTATCTTACTTATAGGTGAGGTCAGTCTTACTTATTATCTTACTTATAGGTGAAGTCAGTCTTACTTATTATCTTACTTATAGGTGAGGTCAGTCTTACTTATTATCTTACTTATAGGTGAGGTCAGTCTTACTTATTATGTTACTTATAGGTGAGGTCAGTCTTACTTATTATCTTACTTATAGGTGAGGTCAGTCTTACTTATTATCTTACTTATAGGTGAGGTCAGTCTTACTTATTATCTTACTTATAGGTGAGGTCAGTCTTACTTATTATCTTACTTATAGGTGAGGTCAGTCTTCTCCCAGCGGCCTCCGAACAGCACAAATCGTTTCTGCCGCAGTCGTTTGCCATACACAGCCTTCTTATGCGCAGGGTAGTCCGGGACACCGCAGCGGGGACGGTTCCAAAACTCGGTGCTGTTCTTATGCAGGTATGTCCCCACAGGGCCCCCTTTCATCCAAGGCGCCCCCTTCAGTGTGTCCTGCGGGTGGGTTGGTTTACCCTTCTTTTTCAGGGTGTAGTGATGCGACTTCTGGAGCCATCCCTAATGCACAGAAACCAGTCACAAGAAACAGTAAACCATGGATAGAGGATGGTACAAATATTTTACATTTGTGGCTAAATTGAGACATAAACCCAACAAAAAACATAAAACACATTTCATGCAAGGGGGGGGGGGGGGCGAACGTAAACAGACCACACTAAGGTTATCCCTCATTTCTAAAAATTAGTATGTAAACTGGCATGGAGCTCACAGAATCCTGGCAATCTCACATGGTATTACAGCCCATTTCCCTCCACACAACACAGAGGAAATGAATCCGCTAATTGGCTGGGAAGACAAATGACTGGACTAGAGTGAACAGAGTCTGTACGTAATGTTTATATGTTATTGTGTGCCTTTTATCTGCTGACTGATGTAAAACTTTTAGTGGTTTCCTTCTATCTTTCTTCCTCCTAAATTCTTTAAATAATGTTTCCACCCCTCCTGTAATATAGGCCTATTATAATTCAGATAAAGCGAAAATATGAAAGAAGAAAGTGCTGGTTTGACGCAGCCTTCACTCCACATTCCCAACGCTTCGCCAGTAAATTAAACATACAACGAAAAGCACATAATTAGTAGAGTCGTGGTTTAGCGATTCAGAGTTTAAACATGCAGAATATCCAACATCACAAAAGCCAGGATATCGGCTCAAACAAAAGGATAGCTTTTTGAGTCAGACTGTCTGTGGCGTATATTAGAGGGTAGACTGCACACAACCTTGAGACATTTTCCCCTGTCTGTGTCTGAGCTAAGTTTCCCCCCAGTGGTATTTCCCAATGACTTTATCTCCTCTCTAATCAGCTCTTTCAGGCCGGCACCATATTTGCACAGGGAGCAATATGGGTAGACGACTCCCCCCCTACCCCTCCTCACATTTCGGCTCTCCCCCCCGGCCTTTTATTCTCTGCTCCCTCACTCATCACGGAGGCATACATTTGATGCCAAGGTCTGTTTGTTTTGCGGGCAGCAAAACCTTGGCTCCCCTCTAGATGTGCGAGGATGATGTGATGATGATCGTGGAAACAATATGAAACACCTTTTTCTTTTTAAACAACTGGTATAGTTTGATCATGCGAGAGAAGTGCCCTCAGGTGAGTCTTGTGATTACACACAGCGGGGTCTGTTGCGAAGCTGCAAGGCCTGTTAAACGTATCCCGGCAGGACTCAAGGAATGCAGCGGTGACCTGAGATGCCTTGCACCATGAGTTATGCCTTTCACATTTTTTTACACCATGATCCTCCTCATGTCAAGATCAACTTAGGAGAGGGCATGGGGTTTATTTCCAAAAGAGGCCCATTAATCCTCCTTATTACATCTGACTTGCAACCCATTTCCACAGCTGGAAAAAAGGATTCAGGATTAGTTGTCCCTGTCAATTTAACTGGAGCTCTTCAGGCCTCGAGTACAGTCATCCACCAACCAGTCACACATGCAACAATTTCTTTGTTGTGGAAAAACACCCCCATCTCTTCCTACATATGTGCACAGACACACACACATACATACACATATGAGCTATGTTTCTATTTCGTCAAAGGTGGACTAAAATGACCTGGGCTCATTGAGTCCAGAACTTAGGAGGGTTCAATTATATCCCCAAAGAGGTAACCTAGAACACTCCCTTCAGAAATTCATGTTTTGTTCTCTATTTTACATTCCCCCCAATATGGAATACAACTAGTCTTTATTGTTTTTCCATCTCATCTTCATTTTACTGTCCATTAACCAACTAAGCAACCAGAGAAGCTGGTGGGGGCAGGTTGCAGGAACCTGATTGACCAGAGGTAGTCACTATTGCTCGAAGGGTGGGCAATAACCTCCTAACTGAAGCCCTTCCTCTCCCAACTAGAGTTAGCACTGACGCAGACTTAGCGGCACATCACCCCATTAAGACAAACACGTCAGTTGAATATACCACCAAGAATGCAAGAGCCTCCCTTGATACTGTCAGGGGTAGTGTACAAAACGAAGGACCAAGCGCGACAATAGGGGTTCTTTAAGTGTTCTTACCGAACACCACAAGGTGGGGGGGAAACCCGAAAACAGGGAATTAAGAAATGGCAATAAGAAAATAATAAACTCTCTCTACCACGAGAGATTCCGCTACCAAACTCAAAGCGACTTGTATTGGGCAAAAAACTCTAACCCTAGAGATTAAGACAAATACAAACAATGAAAGTCCTATAGCTCACAACGAGGGAGCCGAAAAACACAAACAAGAGGTAAAAGAAGACGGCGAAGACAATCTGTCTAGGACAGGGAGACATAGGATAAGCAAAGGGACAGACAAGGGTGGAAGATAACCTATGCTAAGATTCTAATAAACTCCTGCAACAAGTCCCATGTAACGACAACACGTTGACGTGATGCGGTCGTCACAAACTGTCAGTCCTATACCGTGAATTACCGGCTTCCTTGGCAAATAAATGGCAATATGGAAGCGTCAAACAAAGGCGGCGCGAGGTTTAAATAATGAAAGGAAATGCCGAACAGGGGAACACACTGAGCAGAAAGAAAAACCAAAAACACGAAACGGACAATGAAAACAACAGGAAGAGACACTACATGAGCGCTCCCCAGGGAAGTGGCCAACAAGAGAAGAGCAGGCTGAGAACCATGACAGATACGACATCCAAAACATTTCTCATATGCAAATTTCAGCTTCACAATATCCATGCGACTCCATTTAAAGAGTCTCAAACAGCAGTTTACACACCACCAACCCAGTCATGAAATCAACATAAACCCACAGTAAGGAGAGCTCTAATCCATGTATTCATCAAACAGCTGTTTCCAAGTTTGACAGTTTGTAGGTAATGGCAGCCGCCCCACTTGTGATAAACAGAGGACAGGTCCTGGCAAAACATATTGCTCCCTGTAAGAATGCATTGGAACAGCTGACACAGGGGATGAAGCTTTAGCTAGTAAAAGCACCTTTGGCAATAGCATGCGCTGCTCTTCTCATTTAAGGTGTTTATCAGCGTTTGCAGATTTAGCCCTTCATGGCTTGGTTAATAATGGTTATAATTTGATTTATATGCAAACATGTACATTTACATGCATACAATTACATGTAATTCTGGAATTGTACATGCGATACAATTCCAGAAGTGTACTGCATAGGAAATCTGACCTTTAGAGAATCTTTGCCAAATGAAAATTGAGAAAAACTGGTAGCTGATGCCGCTGCATAGTAATTAGGTTAGCGCAAGCAGTGCTGACCGCCTCGTCTACTCCTCCTGTCCCTTTGTTAAGATGCTGGACCAAGTTTGAAACCACAAGGTAAGTGCATGAGAGGGGAAAAAACACTGTAATAGTTCCTCCCCCCACCAGGTCAAAATCTAGAACAATGACCTGACCCAAAACATGACCCTGGATCTGAATAGGTTAAACTATGGCTTCAACAGTTAAAAAACTAAACGTTTTTTAAAAAGAGAGGGGAGATATGAGGCGGTAATGTCCTCACCTGTCCCCCATGTGTCTCCTTGGGGTAATAATTGCTTGAGGGAACAGAGCATGCCAAGAAATCGCTAACCTTACTGACTAGGCTGTGTCAAAATCTTAAAAAGCAACTCCAAGGCCAACTACTTTAGTGCTTTTCCAAAGAAGAAAATACACATTTTTAAACACTTGTACAGATATAAACAAAGTGCTTCCATACTTAACAGCAGTTTACACGTTAGAGGAGATTTTGGCTCAGACCGGGCTTACTCTATCTCAAGCAAGAATGAGCAAGTAATTCATATGTAACTCATATCTATCAAGACACACACAACATACACCACAGTGCTTTTCAAAAGGGATGATGTGGTTATAATATGCCTTTCTTAGACATCCATAAAACCACAGTGATTTGCGGCGGTCTCTCCAGGACTCCTTGAAGTGCATGCCCTGAATCTGCCTTGTGTCTGGGTCCGTTGACAGGCATTTATCACTTGATAGCAGTGTTTTTTCCTCGCTCTCGTTGCCAGGGGTAGCTGGGCCAGGCTGCTGTGCCTGCTCCCAGGCTATACAGCAGCTCACCGCAGAAGGGGGTGCATGTTTTCACATGATTCGGTGCACGCAGAGGAAACCACGATAAGAGCTTTTTGGCACAGTGCTTCAGGGAATCCAGCATCAGCTCATCGCTTTTGTCCTGAACAAGCAATATTTTTCTTTTGAAATCCAAACTAAACTGCATACTGAATGTATATTGGGTGTGGTGTCATTCTGGGTCATTTATTAATGTGTCTATGTGTTGTCAGTGAAGGGAATCTGTGTGAGTTTATGTGTGTGTCTATGTGTGTGTCGGGAAGGGAGGGTGACATGTTACTTTCATGTAGAAACACATTTAGCTTCTCGATACAACATGGAAAGGTGTCTGAGGGACGCTGGCAAATTTGACAGAATGGTATTCGCAGAGGGAGCCAACATGCCCATGTAGGGTGCTTCCACGCTTCTCTGCAGGATTCTCTCACTGTGTAACACAATCACACACGTCCAGGAAACCTGGCCAGGTCAGGTGTATCCAGTGCATGCCTTGCTCTAGGGCACACACCGATGCTGCTTAGTCACTACTATTGGGACACCCCAGTGCCTGAAGGACAATTTTAATAATGCCCACCTGGATGACAGCTCTACCAATCAAACACTCTGCAACCATAGCACTGCTATTAGTGTCTGACAAAGAAATTAACTACTTTGTCTTTTACCTGCTATCTTCCATCTGAGTAAAAAACTTTCCCCAAGTGTCATATTTCCTTTTATTTCTTAATATTGCTAATTTATATGTTCATATATTTGTCAGATTCTCTTATCTGGGCATTCTTACAGAAAGAAGACTTATATCACTGAGAAATTGTACTTACCTTTATCACACAAATCAAGACGGTAAATGTATACAATATTTTTCCAAAGAGCAAAAAATGCTACATTTGCATTCCTGCTAGCTGAACGCTAAGCTACCCGTAGCAGACAAAGTAAACACCACTTCAGATAAAAAATGGCAATGATGGAGGAAATCATGTCTTAGATAAATATTTACTTGCTAAAACCCAGAGGAGACATGCTTGGCTTGGGGGATGTAAGCACTAACGGATTGTGCAGAGGGAAGAAACTGTATTACTGGAACAGGAAGGGCATTTAGTTGATGAGCTGGAAGATATCTGCAGCTGATGGCTGCTCTATAAACAAATATCTTGTTTGCTACCTTTTCATCCCTTTAAGCCAATAAATCAGTCATCATCATAATCATCAGAAAAGCAAAGCAAAGCAGCTACAGATACATTTCAGTCTTTGGAGTGCTTATAGTCTTATCTTCCCTCTCAACAAACACTTCTTAAGCGAGGTTCAACCTTCTCCTCTCCAATTTGCCTTGATTCACTTGTTGAGGGCCCAGGGTAAATAATAACCGCCTTCTCCTGACATGACCTATGCCATGTGACTTACGGGACCCTGGCAGTGACCTTGTTGGACCGATCTCATTCTCCAGACATAAATTTTAGTCCCCACTAACACACATCAGATATGACTATCAGTCGACCATCAAAACTGGTAAGCACTGCTGAGCAGATTCTTAATCAGTTCCTCTGATTAAAGGCAAGAAAAACTATAAAAGTATCAGTCATCATACATATTTCACCCAAACACAAATCTTCTCCTCAATAAAACACAATTTCCCCTGAATAATAATCTTTCCTTCACTCACTTAAAACTGCACCAGGAGGAAGTAATTTATTGATTTCAAATGTGGCACTAGGAACATGGAACAGGAATCGCTCGTAATACCTGGAGCATAGTGTAAAAGCATTAATAAATAACCTCCCCTTTCTAAAAAAGAAGAGTACAAGAATGCTATTGTCAGCTATTTTCTCTTTTTTTCTTTCTTCAACAGATTACATTAACGTGCTACAACCTAAACTAGAATTACCTACAAGTATCTGCTTGTTCAAAAATGACTGATTAGCACAGAGAAGCAACACACGACTGTATATGATTCTACCAATTCAACCCAGCTTGCTTTCAATATTATTAAATCTATGCTTAACTATGCCACTCCTGCTGAAACAAATACATATCACTGAAGTAGTTAATCCAACTGCTTGATTGCAGTAACATTGCATTAAGAGAAAAGAGCAAATCTCTCTAGAAACAAAAAGTTATGCCATAGGACCCTATTCTTCTCTCTGTCTTTTGTTTTTGGGTCCTGCATTAACTTTGCATTCTGTGCACTCTGCTCTGATTGAAGTGGCTAACAGATAAGATGCAAAACAAGAGCTATTGGATGGTGTGTCCAACTAAGACACCTGTTCTGTTCCAAATTATGTGGCCCACAGTGTGGGTTAGGCTGTGACAGGCCTACACATACCCACGGTCATTTGTAACTGGTCAATAGAGAAAGAATACAGGCATTAACATATAACAACATACAAACTACTGGCTCTGGGTACTTTTTTCTGGGTATCTTTCTTAACCACTGTGGCCACCAAAAGGCTTACTACAAACGACAGGTCTCTTTACATCTCCCATATCTTTCATCTTTCAATGCTTAAATATTTTGGATCAGTCAACTGAAGAGAGACCTAAATGTAGCACCAACCATGTAAATACTTAACCATGAGTTTTCTGTACATGTTTTCTATATATGTATGATCATCCAGTTCTTCCAGACCCTTCCTGTCCTAAAAAACATGTAGATAAACCGCAGGGAGCAGGCAATGGGAGCACAGGGACGTTCATAGCCAAAACCAATCTGCCATTTCACTTCTGGTCTCACACTAATTATTTTTGGCAAGCAATTTTTAGCAGAAAGCATTAAAAAAGCAATATGTCATTCCTTTTCTTATGGGAGGGGGGTCTCCAGAAACACACCGGTTATCTCCTTCCCTCCATTTTCCCTGCATCAGCTAATAGACGCTTTGTGTATCTCTTCTCCAGATGCCACTGAGAGACAGACTTGTCCCTGCCTGCATAATCTCTCCCGCTCTTTCTTTTGTCAACAATGGGGAACAAATTGACTACACTGCAGATTAGACTCTCCGAGTCAAAATCACGAAGACAAAACACAGGGGTTTATTTTTTCTAAATGGTGAAGCTGCTGATGTGGATCCCATCAGTACCAGAACAGAATGGGCCATGACTATATCTCTGCACACCTAACACTGTGTGTAACACCCAGGTATCAGGGTGTGAAATTAACACCCGCCACCAGCCAAATGCTGGTAAAATTTTGATTGTGGTTGGTAAGATTGTCTACTCTAGCAGTCACTTTGGCAGGTAACTAACCTAGTTGTGTTAACTTGTATAAGGTAATGTGGCTGGTGATTTTTAAGCTACTCTAGCAAGTGGGTGAAAAAAGTAAATTTCATGCCCTACAAGGTATCCGGAAATGTCCCTTGAACGGCTGTGCCGCTCTGAGCTCTGACTGTAAATACAGCTCTCAGCAGTGGCTCTGTTTTTCTGGAACTTAGTTTGTTTTTTTGTTTGCGAGACCATGAAATTCAGGGCTTTAATTGAGACCTTAGAATTATGGGCACCATGCCCTGAAATACAGTCTTGAGATATTAAGTTTCAGAATTCTTCCACATGCCAGCTTTTTGTCTTAAAACTTTGGAAGTTTCAACAGACCTTTTAAAACGTAGGCACATTTCAGGTGTTAAACCCACTGTATAGCTCATTACAGCACTCAAAAATAAACCTATGTAGGATTTTTACCAGTAGTTTAAAAAAAGGTTCTCCCCATAAGAGATATTCATGTGATATTGAGAAAGGAACAATCTGATTACAGGGGGTGTTATTAGAACTTCCTGCCCACTGACCTCCACTGAGCACGCCCAGGTGTTTTACATGAAATCATTCTTCCTTTGAGTGCACCTTGTCAGACACTAAACAAACCAACAAAGGTTGACAGCAAACATAATTTTTTGAAGACTGAACATTGTTTGACCCTGTGTAAAAAGTGTTATCTCTAGGATTTGAAATGTGGGATGCAGTCTGGTGTCAAGGAACTTCACGTCTCTGTCATGCACAGCTGCAGTGAGAGATGGCTGCCAAACGTGCATGGTTTTGATCATGTCCCCAGGCAACCACAGATTAGAGATTATGACGTGCAATATGTGTGCCTGAATGAGAGTATAAAATATATGTTCTATATTTCAAGTTGCCAATGGAGGATAAATGCTTTGAATCCCATGTTATCCACATTAAGATGTAAATATAATAATATATTACAAGATACAAAATATGATATATACAGTATATACAGTGCCCTCCACTATTATTGGCACCCCTGGTAAAGATGAGTAAAAGGGGTTATAGAAAATTCACAGTTTGGTGATTTAGCTTAATCTCACACTGAAAAAATGAGAAAAATCCAACCTTTAATTGAAGTTAATTTATTATGAGAAAAAAAAATCCCTCATCAAGAAATAATTATTTTTAACAAAACTACGAGTGCCACAATTATTGGCACCCCTGCATTTATATATAGAATAAAGTAATCATTTTAAATATTTGGTCGCATATCCTTTGCATGCCATGACATCCTGGTGTCTGTGACCCAACAACATAAAAGAACTCTTGATATCTTATTTTCTGGTACTTTTACAAGCGATAATATAACGTCTCTGCATTTGAATGGATCTCTATGGGAATTGGGGGGTGGGTAAATTACACTGGAACAGTATGGAACACATGGTTGGCTAAATTTTTTATAAACCCTTTTACTCATCTTTACCAGGGGTGCCAATAATAGTGGAGGGCACTGTATATACTGTATATATCATATTTTGTATCTTGTAATATATTATTATATTTACATCTTAATGTGGCTAACATGGGATTTAAAGCATTTATCCTCCATTGGCAACTTGAAATATAGAACATATATCTTATACTCTCATTCATATGCCCTGCAAGTTGGGTGCGTGATGGAAGAGAAAGAAGAATTCTGGAGTGAGATGGATGAAGTGGTGGAGAGTGTATCCAAGGGGAAGAGAGTGGTGATTGGAGCGGACTTCAATGGGCATGTTGGTGAAGGAAACGGAGGTGATGATGAGGTGATGGGTAGGTATGGCGTCAAGGAGAGGAATGTGGAAGGACAGATGGTGGTGGATTTTTCTAAAAGGATGGAAACGGCTGTGGTGAACACGTATTTCAAAAAGAGGGAGGAACACAGGGTGACGTATAAAAGTAGAGAAAGATGCACACAGGTGGACTATATCTTATGCAGGAGGTGCAATCTGAAAGAGATTGGAGACTGCAAGGTGGTGACAGGGGAGAATGTAGCTAGGCAGCATCGGATGGTGGTCTGTAGGATGACTTTGGAGACCAAGAAGAGGAAGAGAGTGAAGACAGAGTCAAGGATCAAATGGTGGAAGTTGAAGAAGGAAGACTGTTGTGTGGAGTTTAGGGAGGAGTTAAGACAGGCACTGGGTGGTAGGGAAGAGTTGGCGGATGGCTGGGCATCTACTGCAGAAGTGGTGAGGGAGACAGCTAGGAAGGTACTTAGTGTGTCATTTGGACAGAGGAAGAAAAACAAGAAACCACTTGGTGGTGGAATGAGGAAGTACAGGAAAGTATACGGAGGAAGAGTTTGGCGAGGAAGAAGTGGGATAGACAGAGAGATGAAGAAAGTAGACAGGAGTATAAGAAGATGCTGCAGGAAAAGGTGTTTGATGAGTTGTATGAGAGTTTGGACACCAAGGAAGGAAAAAAGAACCTGTTAGCTAGACAGAGGGACGTAGAGTAGTGGAAGCTAGGTTAAGAGGAGAGGTGATGCTTCGTGAGATGGAGTATGGTTTTCTGTCAGAAAAGAGCACTACAGATGCGCTGTTTGCTTTGAGAGTGTTGATGGAGAAGTATAGAGAAGGTCAGAAAGAGTTGCATTGTGTCTGTGGATTTAGAGAAAGCATATGACAGGGTGCCGAGAGAAGAGGTGTGGTATTGTATGAGAAAGTCAGGAGTGGTAGAGAAGTATGTAAGAGTGGTGCAGGATATGTATGGGGGCGGTGTGACAGTGGTGAGATGTGCGGTAGGAGTGGCGGATGGGTTCAAGGTGGAGGTGGCATTACATCAAGGATCGGCTCTGAGCCCTTTTCTGTTTGCAATGGTGATGGACAGATTGACGGACGAGATCAGGCAGGAGTCTCCGTGGACTATGATGTTTGCGGATGACATTGTGATCTGTAGTGAGAGTTGGGAACAGGTTGAAGAGAGCTTGGAGTGGTGGAGGTATGAAGACGAATAAAAGTCAGCAGGAGCAAGACGAAATACATGTGCGTGAAAGAGAGGGAGGACAGTGGAATGGTGAGGATGCAAAGAGTAGAGGTGGCGAAGGTTGATGAGTTAAATACTTAAATATATGAGTATAATACAATGAGGTTGAAGTGCAGAATGTCAGCTTTAATTTGAGGGTATTTTCATCCAGATCGGATGAACCATTTACAAATTATAGAACCTTTTGTACATAGTCCGCCCCCCCATTTTCGGGCATCAAAAAATTGCAAAAAACATATCAAAAAACATATTTCCAATGTAGCTATTCACATGAGATTTTGACCAGACATTGGTATTAACTCAGTAAAACTACACAGCTAAAGAAATTATAACGTTCCAATTCTTTAAAAAAGTTATGTGCAATAAAGTGAAATGACACAGGAAAAAAGTATTGAATACGCTAAATTAAATGTGGTAGAAAAGCCATATTTTTTATATTTGGTCGCATATGCTTTGCATGCCGTAACGTCCTGATGTATGTGACCCAACAACATCAAAAGACTCTTGATATCTTATTTTCTGGTACTCCTACAAGCGATACTATAACCTCTCTACATTTGAATGGATCTCTATGGGAATTGGGGGGTGGGGCTAGATTTAGCTGTACATTACACTGGAACAGTATGGAACACATGGTTGGCTAAATGGCTCTAAGTCATCAAGAGTCTGACTTATCAAACAAGCCTAAATCCATCACTCTGCTGCCAGATATACAGTAGATATGGATAGATAACTTGAAGGGTTTTTTCTCCTGACTTATTTTTCCATAGAGTTCAATAGGAAAATTAGTCAGGAGAAGAAACCCTTCAAGTTATCCATCCATATCTACTGTATTTCTGGCAGCAGAGTGATGGTTAAAGGCTTGTTTAATACATCAGACCCTTGATGACTTAGAGCCACTTAGCCAACCATGTGTTCTATACTGTTCCAGTGTAATTTACAGCTAAATCTTGTCTCACCCCCCAATTCCCATAGAGATCCATTCAAATGCAGAGCTGCTATAGTATCGCTTGTAAGAGTACCAGCAAATAAGATATCAAGAGCCTTTTGATGTTGTTGGGTCACAGACGTCATAAAGTCATGGCATGGAAAGGATATGCAACCAAATATAAAAATATGGCTTTTCTACCACATTTAATTTAGCGTGTTCAATACTTTTTTCCTGTGTCATTTCACTTTATTGCACATAACTTTTTTAAAGAATTGGAACGTTACAATTTCTTTAGCTGTGTAGTTTTATTGAGTTAATACCAATGGCTGGTCAAAATCTCATGTGAATAGCTACATTGGAAATATGATTGATAATAAAATTGTTGACGTGTCCAATACTTATTTCCCCCATTGTATATATGTGTGTGTGTGTGTGTGTGTGTGTGTTTGTGTGTGTGTGATTGTCCTTTCAGATGTTGCCTTTCAATTACTTTAGTAGTCCTTACAGTACTCCTTTGACATGATCAGAAAGGCAGAAGCCAGTCATCCAAACAGACAAACAGCCCAATGCAATACATTAACGTACCTTAAGGGCAAATGAGTAAAGTGTTACACATAAAATGTTAGCATCTGTTATTGGATGCTTCGGTGTTAAATCAACTGATACAAATATTGTATCAGAGTTGATTTTGCGCTGAAATGTTTGCTGTGAATGATAAACATTTATGTTTTATTGCTCAATGCACTTCCATTGCACGGACCTTAATTCTTACCGCCTCGCTAACCACTAAGTATTTCCCCCCATAGCCTAGTTTTTGTTGGTTTCCATTGTACTGTAGACTTTTCTGCTGTCCCGTCAATACAAGGTCGTGTCGAAACATCACATCACACCCTTCACCCGCGACTCTCTTCAAGTTTAGGTGGCGTAGACGCTCGTGCTGCAGTTGCTTTGTAATGGTATGAATGAATTCTTAATTTCCTTAGTTCAAAACAGACATGCGGAAAACTCTCAGTAAATTCTGGCCGATCAACCTGTATGCTACTGATAAGACACGTTTTTATAATCGAATTACATTACTACTATAGCAGACTCCTTTCTCTCTGGTACGCAAGTTTGATATTTAGCTAAGAATCAGAATCTAGCATATTTTCCGTATCCAATTATTTTGTGATTCATTAATGCTCAAAAATATCTTCCGTGCAATTGCTAAATTGGTCCATTATTACAATCAACCCCTTTACCTGCTTATATTTAAGACTGAACCAGTCTAGGCACGTCAGGTCTGGGAAAAGAAATCTGAGGACTGCACAAGACCGCTGTTAATCATTGTTTTGATTCGTGTAAAGGACGCTAGAATCCCCTACACAGCAGATAGACTGAAACATAGGCTACTTATAATGAGGGAATTACAAGACTCGTGGAATACTGTGATTCACTCACCGCCGTAGCTTTGTACCTGTTGGTGTTCTTCTTTTCAGGCACTGGCACAGAATGTATGAAAAGGAAGAGATGCAGCGCTAAAGCACCGGAGAGAAGCTGTGGAGCTCGCATCATCCTTTGGTTGAGACCGCCAGACAGAATAACGATTGAGCAAGATAGATCACCTTCGGGGCAGCAAGCAGAGGGCGTGAACAGCCCAAAGTGGAGCCAGTGAGTGATGGGAGATGTCTTGCAGGGGGTTTTATACTCTCTGATTTCTTTGTTCTCTTTCTTCAGATTACAGTTTTTTTCGGCAGGAGTGAGTTTAACTCGCTCCCATTTTTAACCCTTTTTTTGCACTACGAGCGTTTTTTTCCCGGTGCTTCTATTGTTGCGACCAATCAAGAATAAAAAATAAAAAAAGTAGCGAGGGAGTTTTATATTGGCTATGTAATGCTTAAACGTCTTTGTTAAATCAAAAGCCTCTTCCTACATATGTCCAGTCACATATCACAATCATCTACCCCGATCACTGAAATATCAGTGTTGTATCTTACATATTGTTCATGTCCTTCAGTCTCAGGTCATGCACTGCAAAGCAATTTTATTCTACAAAGAAAGTAGCAATTGCCAAGTACAATAAAGAATGCTCGACTGAATCAGAATATTCTTGTGATGATAGATCATTGAGCAAATAGACTAGCCTACGTGAAATGTATTCTAATGTGATTAGTTGCTGCATGTTAAGTGCTGAGGAAAAAGATGACACGTTGGTCCATTTAAAACCAACATACAAATATAATTTATGTATTTGTATTTCATTCAATGAAGGATTTAACCAATACCGAAGAAGTATGCTGCAGCTGGAACCAAACCAAAAACGTTTACCTCTCAAGAGTTGTTTGATCACATTACTCTGATGGTTTAGGGCTATGAACCAAAGGTTGTAGTGAGCCAAGACACATAACACATTTCTACAGATCTTATGCTGCTCTTGGCAGTAAATATTAATAAACTGTTCAAGATGACAGACCCCTTTCCCCTAAAAAATGCATTCTTGTATATATCCTACATTATCCTTACGAAGATGGGATGATTAGGGACATTCCCATTGGTAAAGAAAAAAAGGTTACAGTCATTTTGTAGACTTTGTGTCCCCTCTTGTCACAGAGACTAGATTTATGAACACTGGGGAAATGCTTATTTTAGGCTGACCCCGCCCTCCTCCGCAGTCTGGCTGGTGAGCCAAGAGAGCAGCTTGGGTCAGCACCAGGACACGTTCCCTGTGCCATGTGTGGTCAATCAGCCTCCCTAATACAACCTGCATTTGCTGTTTCGACACTTTTCTTTCACAGAATGTCCTTATTTCTCGGTGTGAAGGAAGTGGAAAGTTTGGACCGGTTCATATTCACTTAAACTGTTTTACACACTTAATATCAGGGACCTTAGAGCCGGCTGTTGGGAAACTGGCAATGTTCCAAGAATTGCTATTGCTGTTGTTATTATTGGTAGTAGCAGTAGTAGTGGTAGAAATTGTCATTACTATTATTGGTCATTTCTATTTTAACATTACTATCATTAATTTTGTTGAATTAATCTAAAATCTTCTAAAATAAAAGAATCATGCTATGCTAATACTCACATGACTATAAAACTCTTAATGAATATATGGGATCTTATTACAGGGCATTCTCCATCATGGCATTCGCAGACAGAACAACAGGAAGTCAATTAGGAAAATGCAAGGCCAATACCAAAATAAAGTCAACATTAGGTTCTATTTAAACAGTATTAGTTGGAGCACCATTACCCTTCTTGTTCTTAATTATAAGTGTTCTGAAGTAGAAATTTCCCATACAAATATTTTTATTGGAAGAAAGTAGTTTCACAGGGTTCAAATTAATTTGAACTTTTCCAAACATCTACAATGATTAAATTCTCCACATTTTTCATTGACAGATAAGTTGTACAAACATAAAAATACATGCGGATAGTTGATATGTTTGTTTTAAATCATAAATGGAAGTTTTAAAAATTAACTTGAATGTGATTAATTTGATTTCATTAGCACCATCGTGTGGTGAAAGAGACTAAGTAACCAAATGAATACCAATACGGTCATCCAATTTCTGAGGTGCTGTTTTATTTTATTCAGTTGTGGATGGGAAAGATGGGAAAATCCGATAAGCTAACTTTCCCTGGGTTAGCATGCTATTGAGATTAGCTTAGAGCACACTGGTCATAGAAAATAAATAAACAAACAAACTTGTGCCCTCCACTTTTCTTTCCAACCTTCTTTCTGTCAGTAATACCTCTGACCTTATCCAAGCTGATCTCAATGACATCTATCTATCCTGACCATCCAGGTTTTTGCCTGAAAAACCAGCTAAGATCAGTAACAGCTTGTGTCATAAAAGAACATAGTAAAGTTTGTGCATGACATTTTTTACTTGCTGCCAGATTTTTTAAATCTAAGAAGCTTTTATAACAGGGACATTCTCTCTGACAGTGAACCACATTAAAGCCTGGTGCACTCTAACAAAAACAGAGGGGTGTGTGTAATTTGTGTGGGAAGCCACCTCATAGTATTAGGTGATCCATAAGCCTTTGAGACACTGCTTTTAAAGATCCAGGTGCAAATAGAGGAGATTCATGATTTCCACTTCCATTGAACTTTTTTCACAAGTGTCTGTGGGCCCACTATTCAAAGCATAGTTCCTGCATCATGGCCTTGCAATGCTTGGCTCTCAAGCGACAGCTCCCAGCATTCTCCAAACACCCAGTTTAATGAATCATGGTCTCACACACACCCAGCTGTGACTTTCATACCAAGCAGGCCAGTGTAGAGACTCGGCTTGTTTGGCTTTCACAAACAAGGGGTGGGAAAAGCGAGGCTACGTAAGACGATAGCGAAGCGCCGTAGTAAAGTATTCTGTTTCGGGGGCGGATTTGGTGCACGGAAGTTGCGCTTTGCCAACAATCCATTGTCAGTTCCAGTCAGGCAGGACTTGTTTCTTCTGTGTCGGGACAGATACTAAACCAACCGTGGAGCAGGCCTAGATGGTGGCCCCTATGGCATTCCCTCTGAATCTGTTATACAGGTGTGTAAGCCACAGATCTCAGTCATCAGCAGCTTTGTGGACTCCAAACAGCTGCAATGGTGATGCAGGGTAGGGGAATCCGGAGGGACGGTGGATTTCCCCCCAAATGAGTCAAATAGCTATGAGAAAGCTTTAATTGTGCACACACAGCTGTGCACAGGGGCAATGCCTGTTCAGCAGTGAGAGCAGGAGGGATCAGGCCTTGCTCACCTTCGACCGCACTGCATCTCAGATTTCTCAGAGAAACCGTCACCATCTCTTGTCCAGCAACATGTAATTAAGCCTTTTATGGCTCCCACACCACAAGCATTCACTTGTTGGTGTAATGATGCTTGCTCTTCCCTGGCTAACGCTGGTATCAGGAAAACTCAGCTGTGTGTTACTGTAGTGTTCCAGGTAAGGGGAGGTTGGAATAACATTTATAATAAAATATGTGTACAGAGGGACATGTCTGTTTTGAGCTTTCTGTGTCAGCAGATGTGGCCAAGTGGTGAGCCATTGAATTTCACATTTCTAGAAAACTGACTTTATTGCATTACACTGTTTTACATGACGTTCGTTTGTCATTTACATAGTTATTGGTTCCTTTCATTTTGCATTGAATAAACTGGAAGGTAGGGCAAGAGATAAACAAAGCGTTTGAGTTTTGGATTCATGAATCCCCGGCTACCTCCATCCTATGATGGGCAGTAGGTTTTTTTCCAAAGCAAAATACCATATTCAGAAATGTACACATAATGTGTTGTAAACAGATACAGACCATTTTGTTGTTTGAATAGATAGAGATAGAGGTAGTGTTGTTTCTGCATGACCCTAATGGGCAGAAATACCATGCGCTGTCAATCACTTCTTTAAACATTTCAGAAGACTGCTCAATAAGACATCAGTACAATTTCTTCTCATTAATGACTTACATCTCCACTTTTGTGTTTGGGGCTTTATGAAGTCCCAGTGTCCCACCACTGTTAAATAAATCATTGTTATCTGTGGTGCTGGAATGAATCAGAACGGGACAATTTTGGGAAAGATCCCCACAGATCTCGTGGTTTAGCGGACGCTATTTTATTCTTGTTTCATCTGATACCTAATGTTGAGCTTTGTGGTTCGTCCAGGCTTTTCAGCTGGTCCTGATTTCAAGCTTTCTGTACCACATCCATCACAGGGATTGTTTTGAAGGATCACTGGAGCATGTGACCACAATCAAGTGAGTCAGAGTTTCCATGTCACAGAAAAATATACGTAATGTGAAACGTTAACTTGAGTTCCGTTGTTTTTTGTTGCTCATCTATGAGGTGTTCTGGTCGGATGGCCCAGAAGTTCCACTTTTCTATGTAAGCACATAAATGGAAATTTTACACACAACTGACACAGTTATATACAGGCCTGGACTAATAACAACATGGCAGAAAACAAACAGAGGAGCACTGTGTATCGTTGAAAGCAAACAAAGTATTGACCACAGGTGCATCCTTGTGTTTTTTTTGGGTAAATGAGTATGCATTCATTTGCAAGCACATAAAAATACTCTTCTGGGCTCCTGTGTGACACATGCCATTAAGGCATCTCCATAGTGATGTGTCAAATCAAATCTGTATCGTGCCACTGGCTGTATTACAGCCAGGTATCCTATGGTGGGATGCATAACTGGTTGTAGCACAAACAAATCTCTTTGGAATATGTTGGAATATGTTGGAATATGTACTGCAGATGCTGTTTTATGTGGCAAATGTGTATATGGAGTTACATACACCAAAGTCATACACCATAGATGAGACACGTGTGGGCTACTAATTGTCCCTTGAAATTCAAACAATACTTTCTAAGAAAATAAAGATTTGGTTGCCATGACAAGTAACATTTTTTTCCAGTGATCAGTTGCAAGGTAATCAGTTGTTTCTGATCAAAGAGAAGAAAATCAATAATTTGATCACATATTTATTCCTGATTGGAGAAAAAACTACAATCATTACTGAAAAACTGTATTACACTGTATTATATGTCTGCTTTCTATTTCACATAAGGCACATGGTATATATGACTACCATGCCATATGTGTGGCAGGTGTTCAAGTAAGACTGAATATCATGATATAGTCAGTCATTTTGAGAAGTCAAAATGGAATAAATTAAATAAGTAAATTGAATTTTTATGAACATATGAACTCCTAATATGAAGTGTACATGGTCCAGTAATATTCAGTGACTCAGTCAATGGTACGAGAGCACTGCCCTAACAGATGTTTAATCATCATCATACAACTCTTATGTAACAAGTCTCGCTCACACTGCTGCTCAGCTATTGAAATGTAACCTTATGTATCATGCACTTCTGCATAAAACATTTTAAATTCTGAAAATGGGACCCAATTTTGTTCTCAATTTCCCTTTATTATTATAAAAAATGCTAAAAATATATTCCTGAAGAATTTCTATGCTTGTGCCCCTACTAACTGCAAACAAACAGGACTATTTAAAAAATGTAGGCTGTGCAATTATTTCTTGTTCAAGTGACTTTATTATTATGATTGAACTCTATGACTGTCTGAGACCTGGGTGTTTATGAGTTCCAATGACTGCCTTTGCTGAATGACACCACAGGGTCATTATTTTATGGTGAGATCATCAACAAGGTATGGGCGGGGGGGGGTGGGCGGGGTGGTGGCGGGTATGTGTCTGAGACAATCATACAAGTTCAGAGACATTATATTTCTCTGGGTGTCTGTTTCAAACTGCCAAGTCTAATCAGACATCCTTGGAACCTTTATTTGGTTCCCCAGGAAGCCCTTGCCCCATATTACCGCTGACATAATAATTGGAGGATAGAATGACACATTGGCAGAGGAAGTAAATCAATGTGTGTATTCTTGGTAAGACATAGGCCCTGGAATTGGCAAAGCAGACAGCAACGCATAAGAAGGTTATGTTTTGGTGCCATTCATTACAAATCCAAACAGTCTGTATTTTCCAGTGTTCATTTAAAGAAATCCTACCAATAAAGCTTTTCTTTAATCATTTTTTCATTTAAGCTAAGACTGAAAAAAGCAACAGGCAGTGAAATGATCGAAAGACTATTTTTATGTATAATTTAAACAGGGGCAGCACTGAAAGAATTTAGCAAAATACTTTAAGCTATTTCTCATCAAACGCCAATAAACTTTTTCAAGGAGTCACGATACTGTGAAGAAATAACAAAGCTATAACATTCACAGCCAACAGGGATCAATAACAACCTCTTTGGATATTAGCCTGCCTAATGGATTTTATAAAAGTTAAACAAAGCACGCACCCCATACAACTTGTTCTTTTTTGGGTGTGGAGATGAAGGGGGGTAGGTAGTGGTTTCTAATTCTTCAGAGGGACACCTTCAATTAAGCCTGGTAAAAAGAGCACATTCCTGCTCACAAACATTTTATGCTGTTGTCAGCCCCCTTTATTAAAGTGGACCCACATGCCTTCCTAAATGCAAACCAGACCTCAGGCCCAGTCCCCCTGTGGACGACGTACAACCCAAACCCCGGCGGCTTCATTAAAGGGCCACGGCTGAGACATAAAAGCCTGCCCTGAAGCAAGCCATTATCCGCTCAACTCTTCCCCGGAGCGACCCAGAGTAACCCTGCGTGCTGCTGGCCACAACAAAGGGCCTGAACAGGGACCTAGGTTTTTGTGTGAACTGGGGAGAGGGGGGGTTTTCATTTTCAGTTACGGTGGTTTTGTGCCATGACAAAGGGTCAGGTGGAGATATTGTTACGGTTATGATTACTGCATCATTATTGTTACTGTATGATTATTGTGCATGATTGCAGAAACTGCTTTGCCCCCTAGCCATCCACCTCCTCGCCATTCACACATAATGTGCAAAGACACATATACGCACACATGCATGCATGCATGCACACATGCACGTACAGAACCCCTTCACTGACAACACATGCAAACAAGGTTAATTCGGTAAGTATTTTAGTTCGGATTTCAAAAAAATAATTATGCATGCTCTGGACAAAAGCATTAAAAGCAAGTAAAATGGCTTCCCTTAGATGCCACATCATGGTTTGGCCTGTGTGAACCTAAGTGCCATAGCACTCATAGCAGGCACTGATAACTTCTGGCTACATAAACATGAAATGATAAGGAACAATGAGATGTGTGAAAGGTTTCCTGGGGCTTTCTGATAGTTTCATGAGTTTATGCAATGTTTTTTTGTCTTTTTTGTTCTTAATTAAAACATGTGAGGTTATGTATTCAATTGCTGTTTGCGGTAAAAAATGTTATTCTGTTCATAGTAAGTAGTAAATGGTATTACACAGTATAAAGTTGTTTCTGTGCTAGAGTGGGTTACCACCTCTTGCCCCCCTCCTAGCCCCCAATTCACATACTTTGAAATGAGGCCTGGGGTCTATCCTGTCTGCGTCTTTTCACTTCCTCTTAGAAAGATTCACTGTCATTTTGATAAATTATCACGTGCCATGTCCTGCGTTTATGTGCCGGGTGACTGATTGGAGTGCACTTTGTGCATTTTCCAGACGCACGGCATGACGCCAAAAGCAAGACATTTAGTCATCCCCGTCAAGGCAAAAACAAAGAGGTCAGGCATTCTCACCAACTGCATGAGCCCTGGAGCAAGGTCAGCCATCAGAAGCTAATTGGCGTTACCTGTGAAGTTAGTATAAGCATAGTAAAAGGTGTCTTAATGCACTTTTTCTCTTGAAAAGAGCTTTGAGAAAGGTGCATTATGTTTATTATATTTTTCTGTGTTGAATTTTGGCAATGATGTGTATGTTTTAAACCAATAAGCAATAAGATGCAGCAGATGTAATGTGCTATATGATGGCTCCCCGGACCCCTGTCATAGGGGTTTCCCCTTTCTCTCCCTGCAGTCCTGGTCCACACACAGAGAAGTGCATCCTGTTGAGTCAGCTCTCTCTGGAGATGTTAACCATAAACCACAATGTACACTTTGGAAGGAAATGTCCTGATAACCACAGGGGGCTTTACATCTCACCAAAATGTAACCCCCTTCGGCAAAGCCACAGCACGGCTTTGATTGTCCATCCATTTAATTGCTCTGCATTTTATAATTACAGACAGCACAGAAAGAAAAATGAATCTGTCTTCTCAAAAGGAAAGGCCTGAACCTGGCAGGCTTTGTAGGGGAAAGGACAATTATGTGCACACACAAACACGCACATACACACACAAATATACATATATGCACTGTCGTGGAAATTTTCCCTTTTACACACAGTGAGCAAGTCTGATCAAACAAAACCACAACAAAACCGTATATTGATATGGAATAAGATTTAGTTTATTTGCAGATAAACCAGAATGAGAGAGGTCTCACCAGATCTCTCTCCCGAACAGGAAGCACAGAAGACATTTATAACTTTTCCTTCTGATTTGCCACAAGGGGCAGACTCTATGTATAATATCACAGTACAGAGAAAGACATTTAGCTGACAACCTAAGTTTAATAGTATTGAGTCTCTAGAGAACTTCTGACCTTGCCATAAAATCTGAATGTTCAAGCAGACTCTCACTAACAATAACATAGCCGTCTATCTTCTAGGCTGCCTGTTTTCCTCTAAGAGGGACAGACACAGACAGATATTTGGTTTGTATGAATGCAAGCACATTTACACTACATTTTGGTAATAAGATTTATATATGAAAGTTATGTTTAATGGAGTGATTGTCTCCATGTTAATACACACATATTGTAAAACAGAAAATTCCTTCACAGCACGCATCTGTCTTATTTTTCTTGTAGCAAGACAAACATTTGTGATTAACTGACAAATCTGCTATAAAGAAAAAGTAGATAAAGTGGAAAAATATTGGATATTGGTCTTAAAAGCTCTAATAAGTACTGTTCAGTACCATAAGCACTAAATAATTATGCATCATCAATTATCAATGCTGATTGACGTAAAACTGATATAGGGTTATACCAACTCAGATTACAAAGGAATTTAATTAGCTCTGCTGTTGGTATTATATTATTGCTCATATAATATACAAGCAAGCATATCTGATTATTAGTTTTTCTATGGAATCCTTATTGTGCATTGATGAATGTTATTTTACAGGACAACAGTTTGCTATATGGCATTTAAATGTGTTAAAAAGTTCAATATGCGCAAAAGCTGCCAAAATATTGGCTCAAGTTCTATGCAAACAACTTAAACATTAATTAGGTACATTTACTGCAAAATCACATAAATCTGTCATTTTCCAGTGTAAATGTAATGTTTCGTTCCCTAGGCGCCCTCAAGTGGTGGTAAAAAGGGGCGGCAGTATAGTATAACGGTTAAGGAGCTGGACTTGTAACCGAAAGGTTGCAGGTTCGATTCCCAGGTAGGACACTGCCGTTGTACCCTTGGGCAAGGTACTTAACCTGAATTGCTTCAGTGCAATATATCTAGCTGTATGAATGGATAAATGTAATAAGAAGTTGTGTAAGTCGCTCTGGATAAGAGCGTCTGCTAAATGCCTGTAATGTAAAAACTAAAATAAATTCTGTCTTGCTTTGGTTTAAGGAATTTATTTTCAACATCTTGTTAGATCCCACCCTTATTAGAAATAGTAAATACAATATTTGCTTTTAATCACATTCATAAGCAAGGTAGAGATTTAGAATAAATATCTTCCTGGATGATGGGCTCTGAGTGCATACTTCTGGGTAGGAGAGGAGTGGTAGTGGGGGAGTGTAGAAAAGGAGGCGGGGAGTGAAGAATATTGGGACGCAGCCTATTCTGCGGTTTTTACGAGGCCGTGGGAAGGCAATGGGTGACATCACAGTGACTTTGTCCATATTTTTATAGGCTGCATCCCAATATTTTCACTCCCCACCTCCCTTCCTCCAATCCCCCACTATCACTCCTCTCCTACCCAGAAGTATGCAAAACTATCTGAACGTTTAGAGTACAAGTATTTGCATGTACAGTATACAATGTACCTGACATTGCGGTTTGCGTCCAGACATGAATTAATATGTAACCATTAATACGTAATTAAGATGTAATCAGCGACATTAGATTAAAACACAAAGATCCGTTTCCGGGGCACGGAGTAGAGGAGGTGGTAGTGGAGGAAGGGAGGGTGCATTTTTCGACTATTGGGACCTTAGAGTATATATAATGTAGAGACAGCGATGCCAATAGAAACCAATGAGGAGCACATCCGAACCAGGAAGTTTTAATTTTGCGTTCATCTCACATGCGCAGTTGTGTCCAGTCAAGTCACATGTACAACGAGGAAGGCGCAGATAGGCCAAAATAAATAATACAACAAAAAATCATATCTTTGTCTGTGTGGTAAGAACCAAAAAAATTACTTTAGAAAAATGACGTGATTTTTTAAAGAAATATAATGTACAGAGTTAACGTCATTATATTAATGGAAATATTTTTAATTTGCTGTCAAAAATGAATGGAGTCCAATGGGAAAACAGGCTTTTTGAGTGCAAATCATAGATATCAGCAGAGGGCGACATTATATCCGGTGCTGAGGTTGAGAGCCGAAAGCTGGCCCCTTGATTGGGACGCACCATAGACTGTATAAAAAACTGTGACGTCACCCATTGCCTTCCCACGGCCTCATAAAAACAGTTTTGAGGCTCCGGACGTTTTTTTCGCCACCCGTTTGTACAAACTGCGTCTGCTCCATGGAGTCGAAGTGACGTTGTTTTGAGCAGGGTCAACCGGATATGGTCTTCATGGTCCAGGCACAGATGATTGACAGTTTAGGGTGGAGAAGCCCATGACCTGACCAAACCCACCATTGTGCAAAACAAACTTGCGCTAAACTCAAGGTTTTTTTCCATAGTAGACACATCATAGCTCACTCCAAAATTAATACGTGATGACAAACATGTTGAAGATGAGCGAAAAGGCAGTCGATTTATTAGTTCAGAAAAAGTGTAAAGACATAGGCCTTCTTTTATAAACTTATTTTTTGTAAGGGATGAAATATTACACTTATGCAACCTTCTTAGGCCATACATAACATGTAACAGAGCATGGCCCTACCTGTCTCGCTTCAAATAGTGACAGCTCTGCACTTCCTGGCACACCTCAGCTTTCTCTGGGTTGTCGGACATCGGACAATGTTATGGAATAAGCAACGAATAGTCCAATTCGTTCGTAAAGTGACGACAGCACTACGCTTTGTAAATAGCCTACTGATTTAATTCAGCCCGCAACACAGACGTCAAGTGAAAAGAGACGTTTACGCACTGAGTGATCTCCCAAAACTCCTTGGTGCAATTGATGGGTCTCAAATTCCCACCAGGGCATTGACTGAGAATGAACACACTTTTGTGAAAAGTAGCCCAACACTCGTTAAACAGTTGTATGTGATGCCCTGGGACTAAATGGTAGCACACACGGCAGCTAAATTTGGAACAATGGTGTGAGCAATTTGTATTAGGCTACTGATGGATGGCTTCTAGGTGACAATGGGTAGGTTTAATTTGAATATAACAAATAGCAATACGCATAACGTTACTATAAAGTTTAGGCTATATTAGGCTACTGCGGAGACCTAATAGTTAAAATACAATTTATATTTCAAATTACATTTTTATATTAGCCTACAACGCCTAATTCCAATTTAATCTGACTGCAAGGTGAATTTTTCAACCCACCCCGCCGTCCCCCAGATACCACTTGCAACCTTGTCTACACGAAGGGCGATACAATCTTGCTATGTATCCTTAATGGTTAGCATTACGACAGATGCTGATTAAATTTTTTTCTGAAGGGCAAATGTGAACTGTGCTTTGGCCATTAACATAGTTTTAATATATTTTTATATTAAAGACATGATAAATTGTCATACATGTACAAATTGTCGTACAGTAAAGTTCCCTGTAATTCATAGCGCCATCTTTAGTTTGCGTTTTGGGATAATTTACAGTTAGATTTAAAAAAAACTAGGGAGGGGGGTGAGAACGATTGCAGATTTACGGATTGCTTACATAAACGCACTTTGCGACATGCGTTCGTTGTAAGGATCTGTGTTCTACTGGTTATTTGTATCTTTATTTTGTATTTATTGTTTATTCTGAGTTTGTAGTCTGGCTTGTTTATTTTCCGGTTTTTCCTAGTCGTCCTTTGTCTGCTTGTTTACATCTGATCTGTCACTCCCTGTTTACGTCTCTGTACCATTCGGGTGATCTCATTGGTGTTCGGGTTCCCTCTTGCTTCACACCTATCTCTGTGCACTTAGATTTACTAATTACCACTAACATACTAATGATAGATAAGATCTACTAACTCCATTAACAAACTAATTTGTATATACTTACTAATCATACTAACGGCAGGGGTGTGTATAGTTACTAATCTCACTAATATAGTAGAGCGCACATTTTCATGCTGTTCTGTCCTTGCTAATCATTCTCAGCTGCATCTGATCTCCTCTGCCTGTCATCTTACTCTATGCACGATTTCCTGAAACTCCAGGTCATCTGTCTTTGTGTATGCTTGGAATCCAGTCCGCGTTTTCCCTAGTTGTCTCTGTGGTTGTTTAATTGTTTCCCAGATGTATTTCATTGTCTCTCGTTTGGAACCCCGCCTTCTCACACACCTGATTCCCTTTGTGTCATTGGTATCTTGTGCATTTAAACCCCGTGTTACTTCCAGTCTGTGTCAGAACGTTGATTACCTTTTCCAGTGCCTACTACTTTCGAAAGCCTGAGATCTGTATAATTATTCCGCGACACCTGTTTGAACTACTATTCTTTTGCCTTGCCCTTATCTGTCCAGTCTGCCTTTTCGTTTTTGACCACGTTTGGATATCGACCATTCTCCTGCCTAATCCCTTTGTACTGCCTGAGTTCTGATTCCCTGGTTCTTCGACTTTCTGGATTGTCCCTCGTTTGCCCTATCGCCTATCGTTTGTTTTGTACCTACCTACCTCTGATCTCCTGGCTTGACCCCTGAACGGAATAAAGAACTCCTTTTGTCTAATCCTGTGGTCTGCGTCTGGGTCCTTTGCACGAACGTAACATTCGTGGCTTGCGATTGCGATTTCTATGTTAAACACTCTAAAAAGTGCAGGAGAAATCGATCGCATCTTGCAGATCGCAGCTCGTAATTTTCATGAAACGAGCCCCTGGTCTACAGTTATGTCGCAATTGTTTACATGTTATTTTAACGGCGCATATAAGTGCGTCTACATAGGCGTGTGCACAACGCACGTATACCACTATAGGCCAGTGGTTCTCAAATTCGGTCCTGGGCCCCCCGGCCCTGTGTATGCTGGTTTTCTTTCCAACCACAATTGTGATCCAATAATTTTTACAAGCTGTACATTTTTCTTAATTGCACTTTTTATGTTTTGATAGATTATTTACCCTCTTAAGACAAATTATGTCCGAAAATAGCTATGCATTACACATAGAATAAATGTCCCTTGTTCACATTTTGCTAATTGTGCTAGATAGCAAACAATTGAATTAAAAGAGGGAACAAAACTGAACAAACGAAAGACAGAGGTGAATCAATAGGCTCCTAATTGGTGAAGGTGTGGACACATGGCCACAAAAACTAACCATTCAAAGACAAAGCAAATTGATAATGAGCCAAACTTGCATTGTGTTAATAAGTTTAAGAAAACAAAATTATGAACGAATTTAAACACGTGTTCAACAACCTAATTAGAAGCATATTGATTCACCTCAGTCTTTAATTTGATCAGTTATAACATTTTGTTAACTCTTTTATGTTGTTTGCAATATAGCACAATAAGCAAAATGTGAACATGGATTATACATGGCGTGCATAGCTGTTTTCTGACATCATTTGGTTTAAGAGGCTAAATAATCCATCAAAAGATGAAAAATGCTATTAAGAAAAATTAACAGCTTGTTAAAATTTTTGGATCGCAATTGTGGTTGGAACGAATATTGGGGCGCACCCAAGGTCAATTAATCGAGATTTTGAAGGCGGGGCTTTCCATGGTGTATATAGGATACACTACACTGGACAGAGGAGCCGTGCAGAAAATAGTTCCTTTGGTTCGGCAGTGCGAGCACAACTTCTGTTCCAAAATGCCGCTGGAATTGTTCCTTGACCTACACTCTCAACCGTGTCGCTCTGTCTTCATGTTCGCCAAGAAAAATAACATTCCGTTTGAATTCAAGAAAACCAACCTGGCTACAGGTAGGCTATTATGAAAGTTGCAGAAACGGTCAGTATGTCCACTCAGTTCAGCTAGCAAGATTTTGTAAATGTTGCGTTGCTGAAAGTAGGCTAACTACGAGGAATTAGCCTACTAAACAAACGTTTAAAAAAATAAAACTTATTTAAAAATAAAGATGTTTGTTCCATTCAAGATTAAGGTTGTTATAGGGCTAGTGAGAGAGAATAACGTCTCGTTTTCAGACTATTGCTGCATTCGAATAGTAAAAAAAAAAAAAAAAAAAAAGGCTCCTTTTTCCTTTCCTTGCCAGAAAACGTCATGGGGGTCAAGGAAAAGTTGGAAGGAGAGATTTACAAGGAATCTAGGCGTCCCAATAGTCGAAAAATGCAACCTTTCCTCCTCTACTGCCACTCCTCTACGTGCCCCGGAAACGGATCTTTGTTTTTTAATCTAATGTTGCTGATGACATCTCAATGTCTCGACCACAGAACTATGTAAGAATCTGATCTCGACGCAAACCGCAATGTCGGGTACATCGTATACTGAACATTCAAATAATGATGCTCTAAACGAAAGGCAGAACTTGTAGTTCTGTGGTTGGAATGCAGCCCTAGTTATGTTGTTGGCTGCTGTAGCCAGTGCCCGACGTGCGTTGCCCATTTTCGACTGAACTAGGAGGGCGGGGTTTAGCCTCATACATTTTTAATTGATTAAATAATTACAGAAATACGAATAGTAAGTGCGCAACACAGCCTCTTGGCCTATATGTTCTCTGGGAACTTGCCCAACTCGTTAAATATAAAGGTGTCGATTACAAATGAACACGTTGTCGTAGGCCCGGTGGACTATTTATGTATGCCGTGCAACAGCTGCTCAGTGGCATTATTCAGTAGCCTACAGTTTTTTTTTTTTGGTGGCTAAAACTACACTGCCAGCCTACCGCGGCTTCAAAAAAAAGGCTTTTTTGTTGCCTGAAACTCAGTTGGCCTATAGACTGAAACGTTGTTGGAAGCAATTCAATAATGGAAAAAAAGCATGCATGCCAAACATTTCCATGGCTGACTTCAACAAACATTTCAACATAGCCTAATTTGTTTAGGCGCCTCAAAGATGGGCTATGAGTAACTACCCAGGTAGAATACGGACCTGTGCCGATTCCGACTGAGTCGGCTACGGCGACAGTTATTCGGGCTGATCCCGGCCTACCTTCGGCAGAGTCGCCTGATTCTAAAATGCGGCCGGTTGTGGCTAGCCACACTCGGGCCGATTCTGGTTTGAGGTGATTCACCCAGATCTGGCAAACGTGAATCGGGCCGATTCTAGTTACTGCTCGGCATGTTGTGGAAAGTGACAATGATTAAAAATAAAACAATTTTCGATTAAACATTTGGCTATGTTTGATCTATCAATCTATCAGCAGGGAAGTGATCCTAGTTATGTAACCTATTTGTATTCATTTATGTGCGTATTTATTTAAGAAAATCAAAGATTGTTTAACCTTTAAACGGCCGAAGTTATTTTCCGTGATTCAAATTTTAAAAAGGGATTGAATATGTGCGCTTCCGCTAAGGGGCTGAGCCCAGTGGTGCATCCAACAGCACAACTTCAGCAGCCACACTTGGCCAATGGTCATGATGTAAACAAATAAATAATGACAGTTTACAGTGTCTTCTGAGCCAAATGAGTGACGTGAGGATAACTGAAACTAATTTAAACTGCACGTGAAACGGTCTTCTCCCTGTGAGACTGACCGAATGAAGCGCACGCAGGTGGGTAAGTATTGGCCAAGTTTCTTAACATTACGCGTTCAATAAAAATTTGATAGTTTATAGTCATTTAAGATTTATATGTATAGCTAAACTCGTTTATTTTCTGGTTGTCTTGATGTTCACCAAATTCAGGAAAACTTTAACGTTAATTATCTCTTTCAGAACTTGTCTTGACCATTTTCTGCCTGCTCCGAGGTAAACTAACGGAAGCGACAGCTAACGTTAACTGCTTGCTAGGTTGGTTTTCGATGGTTAAGGTAATATTTAAATGCCAAATAAAGTTAACGGTGTCTAAGGATAACGTTAGTGAAATGTATTCCTAGAGAATTTAACAATATTAATTTCTCATTTCTTCACTTGGTCGTTACTAACGACGTTAGCTACATGCTAGCTGCTATAAACGTACACACCAAAACAGGTGTTGTGTCGAATTCTGTTCCCCCACGAAATCATGTTTCCCCTAGCGTTGCTGCGCAGTTATTTCAGGAAATAGCGTAACTTGCGCGCGACCTGAAGTCAGCTCGCTCCCAGGGAGGAATGCTCGTGCCACTTACGTGAGGCTACGTTTTAAGCGATTTGTTCTTTTGCGACTAGGAAATCTTAAGATCAGAAGCCGCGATATGCATGTCAGCCTATACGTAAAACAGTGAAATACGTTCAGAAACGCAGCAAGTGTTCTGGTGGCTTTGTCGTCAGTTTGTATGGTGTCAGTGACTTGGTTAGTAAAAACATTCGTTCGCTTAGTCTTGGAACGTGTACGTTACATAACCGATTGTATGCAATATATATGAAGCCCAATGAACATGATCAGACTGTTTGAGTAAGATATACAATAAACGTCATACTACAGTTATTTTGACCTTGTCTGAGTATATTATTATTAGTAGCCTACTGTCATTATTATTCCTACGAGTAGAAGAGGATGTGGTGGGGTATTAATGATGGTGGTATTACGAATAGTGGTAACGTTAGTGGTAGCTAAAAGATACGTGATGCTACGGTTATTTTCTTTATCTGGCATAAGTATATTTTTGCATTTTATATATGTGTGTGTATATATATGTATATGGATACATGTGTATATATATATATACATACACACACAGTATGTGTGTGTGTGTGTGTGTGTGTGTGTGTGTGTGAAAAACGCTATATATAAAGTGAATTAATTATTAATAGTAAACATTATTGTTATTAGTAGCATTACATTACAGTTATTTGGCAGACACTTTTATCCAAAGTGATGTACAATAAAGGTTACATTCAACAAACTAATACTGGTAATGCATCACCCAAAATAGTCAATTCACCAAGTTTCACCATTTTACCACCTTATCTGTCCGTTTCCATAGGGGGAACGGGATCTGACGGCTGAATTTAAACCCATCAGATACCGTGCCCCCTATGATTCTGCAGAAAGGAAGGTCTCACATACACCAAACTAATAGTGGTAACTCATCTAACCATATAGAGATAATTCACCAAGTTTCACCATCTTACCACCTTATCTGTCCGTTTCCATAGGGGGAACGGGATCTGACAGCTGAATTTAAACCCATCAGATACTGTGCCCCCTATGATTCTGCAGAAAGCAAGGGCTCACATACACCAACCTAATAGTGGTAACTCATCTAACCATATAGAGATAATTCACCAAGTTTCACCATCTTACCACCTTATCTGTCCGTTTCCATAGGGGGAACGGGATCTGACAGCTGAATTTAAACCCATCAGATTCCGTGCCCCCTATGATTTTGCAGAAAGGAAGGTCTCACATACACCAAACTAATAGTGGTAACTCATCTAACCATATAGATAATTCACCAAGTTTCACCATCTTGCCACCAAATATGGGTGGCAGTGTAATGTAATGGTTAAGGAACTGGCCTTGTAACCGAAAGGTTGCAGGTTCAATTCCCGGGTAGGACACTGACGTTGTACCTTTGAGCAAGGTACTTAACTTGAATCGCTTCAGTATATGTCCAGCTGTATAAATGGATAATATGTTAAAAAAAAAGCTAAAAAGTTGTGTTCGTCGCTCTGGATCAGTGCGTCTGCTAAATGCCTGTAATGTCATGTAAAATTGAGCCCCGTCGGATACTATTACCCCTTGATTCTTAATAAAGGAACGTCTCAGATTTACCAAACTAATACTGGTTAAACGTCTCACCATACAGATATATTTCAGCACCAATACATTACTACATTGATTTACGTATACACTATATGCCCAATAGTATCTGGACACCGCTTGGTCTGGGGCTGTTTTTTATGGTTCAGGCTAGGCTCTTTATTTCCAGTGAAGGCAAATCTCAACACTACAGCATACCATGACATTCTAGACGATTCTGGCTTTCCACATTTTTGGCAAAAGTTTCAGAATGACAAAGCCCCATGCACAAATAGAAGTCCAGATAGAAATGGTTTGTCGAGAATAATGCTCTTCTGACCGAATGGAAACAAATGCACACAGCAATGTTCCAACATCTAGTAGAGAGCCATCCCAGGGGAGTGGAGGCTGTTTTAGCACCAAATGTGGAGTAACTCAAACATATTAATGCCCATGATTTTGGAATGAATGCCCCTGACATTCCATGATTTTGGAATGTCTTCCTGGTGGAAAATATCCCCTTTTGGAATATTGACCTCTCACATATTTCTGATTTTGGACCGTTGTAATGTAACCGTGGAGCATTGACCATTAGTATACTTTCGAGAAAAAAACCCATACCATAAGAAAGCCAGGGACGAAGTGTCCTTTTTCACTCCACATTTGGCCTACCCAGCTCTACTTCCAAGACTTAATTTGACAAACGTAAATGGTAAGGCCAAATCTTGGCCTCATTTTAATCAAAAAGACTTGATCATATTGTAATACTTTGCCTTTGCATTAATTAATTAAGAATTGAAATGAATCATGTAATTACCTGTAAACAACTTTAAAAAAAAATTATCTTATGTTGCTTTATACAGTCTGATGTATGCACATGTCAATTAACAGAGTGGGACCTTTTGTGTTACAGCACTATTATAAGGGGTTATTGACTCTTTAAAGCAGGGGTGCACAGCTCCAGTCCTGTCTATTTATTTTTTTAAATGAATTACTTTATTGTTAATTTTCTGACAGCTCTATAAGCTATGCTGGTTCACTCCTGCAGTCTGCGACTGTAGCTGGTGCTTATACAAATGTCAGCTCAGGATATGATTGAGATAATTCAATAATTAAGAGCAGACACTTGCACAAAATCCTAAAATGGATCGACCCTTGCTGTCTGAACAAGGACATTTTGTCCCAAACTTTTTTATGATGATGTGTTTTTTTTCCCCCGCAAAGGTATACCAATGGTCATTGCTCCAATGTTACATTATCGGTATCAAATTATCAGAAAGATCGAGTTTAAGATTAAAAAAAGGCCCTTTTACCATACCTCCCATTACATACTTCCCATTACCTTTTTGTTAATGGTAAGATTAATAAATTAATAAATGAGAAGAACTGTGAGACACCATCATAAAAAGAAAAACATAAATAACTTTAATAAGAACAACAAAATAATAATAATATTTACAACAAAAACATTTATAAAAAAATAAGTAATAACAAGAAAATGATAAATAAGTGATAGCTAATTATGAACTATAATACAGTAGAATGGAAGAACAGAAATAAATATAAATACAAAAGCCAGAATTACTACAATGTAGATGTATGCTGAGCACATGAATGGCTTTTCCATCTCTGGATTCCCCACACATTGATGATGGAACCACCTTCCACAGTCATCACATGAAATCTGTAATGTAAAAAAATACTGTTATCTAGCAAAGAAAATAACTTTTTATTAAAATGTAAAGGCCTTCATGAATAACATTTAAAAATGGTATGTTTGGGGGCTGTTGTTGACAAAAATACAGGTTCAAGAAGTAAAAGACCTCCCCAGTATTTTGTTCCAATCACCTTGATTTGATAATTAGCAGAATTCTTCAGCCAGGAGGTCGGAATAATTAGTGAAATCAGCTGGATGAGTTAATGGGTAGAAGAAACTCATGGCAGGACTTTTACTTTCTGACCCCTGGACTTTCCACCTCAGGGGGGTATTTCACAAAGCAAGATCACTGAGTTAGCTGGATAACTGCACTGAATAAAACCCAGAACAGCTCTTTTTACTTCAGTCCGTGTTCCATATTTGGGAGGGTTCAATCAGTGCAGTAATACAGCTAACTCTGTAATCCTGCTTCATGAAATACCTCCCTGGTTGGCGGCTCCACCTTTTAAAGCACTGCTTCAGTGCATGGACATGCCACATGGTCTGGTTTCGAATCCAGTGTCAGTGCTTGGTAGACAGCAATGCATAATTGGCTCTTGTGTTGGTGGGATTGGGGAAAAACTTTGGGTGCGTCCCAATACTCAAAAAATGCACCCTCCTTTCCTCCATTACCACCTCTTCTCCTCCGTGCCCCGGAAACCAATCTTTGTGTTTTAATCTAATCACTGATTACATATTAATTATATATTAATGGTTACATATAGTAATAAATAGTTAATATCTCGACACAAACCGCAAAATGTCAGGTACAGTGTATACTGTACATGCAAATACTTGTACTTGAAACGTACAGGCAGTTTTGCATATTTCTGGGTAGGAGACCAATGGAGGAGAGGTGTGGAGTGAAGAATATTGGGACACATACTGTGTTTTGTGCACTAGTGACCCCCTATTGGTCATGTACATGTCTGTAATAGGCCTGTCAATGCAAACGTATTAAATGTTTCCTCTGATGCTATGACTGCGTAAGCATAACCAGTGGACTGCAGCAGCATGTGTTTCAGAGAAGAGCACATGCTGGTCTCACATTCTCCTGATTTAACAGGGTATGAGACAGGCTTAGGAAGTTTAAGAAAAATAAAAATTGCGGTTGCAAATTGTTCTACTAAGGTTAGGGTTTTGACTGCATACTGCATTGCATAGCTGTTTTCTTGTTACTAAGAGGTAGGTGAATGCTTGATACATTTTTCTAAGGATTTCACTTGCATGCTATATACATTATGTTACTCAAAATACCCAATTCAGCACTGCCTCAGACTCCTCGTCCACATTTTTCTCTCCGCAGAAGTGACAGAGGTTGGTTAGATCATTTGTGTGAAAAACATAATCACTTCAGAAAAGGCAACGCATTTCTCAAGATAAGCTGTTCCAACTTCTAGCCCATCAATTTTCAAATCTTTTAGTAATCACATTTAATTCTGTCATCAGCTTTAACTGATTGTCATGGTTTTATAGGTAAGTTCTTTAGATTTTGTTTGTCAGTAATGCTACCTGTTAGTAGTGCTATTACACAATATACCTGACTCTCTGAGCAGAGTGGTGGCAATTTCCCAACGCACACAAGTTAAGTTTCCAAAGTCTGGAGGAAATCTGACTGTTTCCTCCTCCAAGATTTTCTCTGCAAACTGAAAATATAAAACAGAAGATATCATTTTATTAACTTCTACTGCTTAAATTATAGTACAACCATTACTATTGGGGAATTGTAATGTGCATTCACATACTCAGATTTAATGTTAATGGTTCACACACCTTCAATGCAAAGACTCCACAAGAAGTGGAATCCAGCTGTTGGGGATGAGGCACTGTGTCACATCTCCACCTTGACACATGGATGCCTTTCTTCCTCATCATTGCTCTAAAAATCATAGGGGGCACGGAATCTGATGGGTTTAAATTCAGCTGTCAGATCTCGTTCCCCCTATGGAAACGGACAGATAAGGTGGTAAGATAATGAAACTTGGTGAATTATCTCTATATGGTTAGATGAGTTACCACTATTAGTTTGGTGTATGTGAGACCTTCCTTTCTGCAAAATCATAGGGGGCACGGAATCTGATGGGTTTAAATTCAGCTGTCAGATCTCGTTCCCCCTATGGAAACGGACAGATAAGGTGGTAAGATGGTGAAACTTGGTGAATTATCTCTATATGGTTAGATGAGTTACTAGTATTAGTTTGGTGTATGTGAGCCCTTCCTTTCTGCAGAATCATAAGGGGCACGGTATCTGATGGGTTCAAATTCAGCTGTCAGATACCGTTCCCCCTATGGAAACGGACAGATAAGGTGGTAAGATAATGAAACTTGGTGAATTATCTCTATATGGGGAGATGAGTTACCACTATTAGTTTGGTGTATGTGAGCACTTGCTTTCTGCAAAATCATAGGGGGCACGGAATCTGATGGGTTTAAATTCAGCTGTCAGATCCCGTTCCCCCTATGGAAACGGACAGATAAGGTGGTAAGATAATGAAACTTGGTGAATTATCTCTATATGGGGAGATGAGTTACCACTATTAGTTTGGTGTTTGTGAGACCTTCCTTTCTGCAAAATCATAGGGGGCACGGAATCTGATGGGTTTAAATTCAGCTGTCAGATCCCGTTCCCCCTATGGAAACGGACAGATAAGGTGGTAAGATCGTGAAACTTGGTGAATTATCTCTATATGGTTAGATGGGTTACTAGTATTAGTTTGGTGTATGTGAGACCTTCCTTTCTGCAGAATCATAGGGGGCACGGTATCTGACAGGCCTGAATTCAGCTGTCAGATCCCGTTCCCCCTATGGAAACGGACAGATAAGGTGGTAAGATGGTGAAACTTGGTGAATTATCTCTATATGGTTAGATGAGTTACCACTATTAGTTTGGTGTATGTGAGACCTTCCTTTCTGCAGAATCATAGGGGGCACGGTATCTGATGGGTTTAAATTCAGCCGTCAGATCCCGTTCCCCCTATGGAAACGGACAGATAAGGTGGTAAAATGGTGAAACTTGGTGAATTGACTATTTTGGGTGATGCATTACCAGTATTAGTTTGTTGAATGTATTTTTTTGGAAAATAGGGAGTGGGAAGGTGACAGAACCTTTATTGTACATCACTTTGGATAAAAGTGTCTGCCAAATAACTAATGTAATGTACTGCTACTAATAACAATAATGTTTACTATTAATAATTAATTCACTTTATATATAGCGTTTTTCACACACACACACACACACACACACACACACACACACTCATATATACTGTGTGTGTATGTATATATATATATATACATGTATCCATATACATATATATACACACACATATAAAATGCTAAAATATACTTATGCCAGATAAAGAAAATAACCGTAGCATCACGTATCTTTTAGCTACCACTAACGTTACCACTATTCGTAATACCACCATCATTAATACCCCACCACATCCTCTTCTACTCGTAGGAATAATAATGACAGTAGGCTACTAATAATAATATACTCAGACAAGGTCAAAATAACTGTAGTATGACGTTTATTGTATATCTTACTCATAAACAGTCTGATCATGTTCATTGGGCTTCATATATATTTTATACAGTCGGTTATGTACCGTACACGTTACAAGACTAAGCGAACGAATGTTTTTACTAACCAAGTCACTGACACCATACAAACTGACGACAAAGCCACCAGAACACTTGCTGCTTTTCTGAACGTATTTCACTGTTTTACGTATAGGCTGACATGCATATCGCGGCTTCTGATCTTAAGATTTCCTAGTCGCAAAAGCGTAAATAGTCACAAATCGCTTAAAACGTAGCCTATACAAACTGAGATTCACGTAAGTGGCACGAGCATTCCTCCCTGGGAGCGAGCTGACTTCAGGTCGCGCGCAAGTTACGCTATTTCCTGAAATAACTGCGCAGCAACGCTAGGGGAAACATGATTTCGTGGGGGAACAGAATTCGACACAACACCGGCTATCGGCAGCTGGCTAGAGCGAGCTTGACGTTAGCTGGCTACCATTGATTATATAATACTATCAATGATTAATAATTTGTCAGCTTATGGACGAGGGAAAAGTTTACTCTAGTGCCAACGTTAGCTATAGCCAACAGTTCAACGCGAGGTGGAAGCTACCGTTGCCTTCTCGGCCTCAACCCAATAGCTGAGTCGAGGTAAACCAGAAGCTGAGCTGACGGGATAAACATACTAACAACTAACGTTATTTACGTTAAAACAACACAGTTTTAACGTAGAATAACATAATTGACTTGAATACAATTTACACGTGTTTTATGGTAATGGCCATAGAGGAATGTTGTATAATAATCTCGTCGCAGTCAGGAAGAACCAAGCCACAGATGGAGATCGAAAAACTGATAAAACAGTGGCTCCAACTAACGCTGGAGACTGAAAGGGAGGAACAAGGCAGAGATCCAGCAAACTCGTAACATTGTCACAATGTTTTCTGCATTCCAACAACGTTCTGACAATGTTGCCAGAAGGTTGAACTTCATATCATACATCAATCATTTTAAACCTGAAGGAAATACTTTGACAAGAAGAAACATCTCATAATCCACTGAGTCATTTTCCTACACTGCAAATAATACATTTCAAGGCTTGCAGGTAAGATGTAGCAATGTCATGTATTTTTGGATAACCACAAAGTGGGCTATATACACTGCTCAAAGAAATGAACTCCACTCAGTCCCACGGAATTCTGGAACACTGCCCCTCGAGTGCCAAGCCAATATGGCCGCCCAACATTCTAAATGCTCAAATTCAGTTTGACTCACAATAACAAAACTTACAATAAAACATTTTTAAACACTTCTTATGGTTTCTAACTTCAGATATGAGTATAAATATGTTTGTAAGACTTACACCTGCAAGAGGACACACTAACAATTACTTCAAATAATATTACTGGCCAGCTGATTCACAACAGACTGTTGATGGTAAACTGACTTGAAAAATGAAAACCTGAGATCAAATATCAGTTTAAACATTTATTTTCGATTTTAAAAAGGGAAATAAATGATCATAAATGGATGCTCAAGACTAGCAAAACTCACTGTTATGGACTTTCTTTTAACTGATTATTTTTATATATTGAGCCTTTTATTACAGTTAATTGTATTTTACTACATTGTATATTTATTTATTTCATTAGGCCTACATTTATTTTCATTTGTTTATCTTGTATTTCATTTCTATCGTTTTTTTTTCAAGTTGCCAGCTCGTATTTCTAACTGCATAAAAAGACCGCCAATGTTACATAGTCATTGTATAGACCAATAAGATCATCCATCTATTACTGCCGACTAATATTTGCCCAGTAACAACATGTATTTGTTGTATTTAACCAATTTAAATTGGCTAAAAAGAAAGTATGTAAAATACGAGTTCAGGGCGCCCCGTGGCACTCTGAAACGTTCGTTGTTAGGGCGCCTCTGGCACTGAATTTAAGGGAACACTTAATCAACACAGTATAACACCAAGTTAATTAAACTTCTGGGATATCGATCTGTCCAGTTGGGAAGCGTAAACGATTGTGAATCAATTTCACCTGCTTTGGTGCAAATGAAAGTGACAACAGATGGACAGGAGAGGCAACAGCAAGACACCACCCAAAAAGTAAATGGTTTTGCAGGTGGTGGCCGCAGACTATCTCCTTATCGTTCCTGACTGATTTCTCTAGTTTTGCACTTTGATAGTGCCCTTGTCACTACTGGTAGCATGAGGCGATACCTGCAGCCCATTCAGGTTGCACAGGTAGTGCAACTCTTCCAGGATGGCACATCCATACGTGCTGTCGCAAGAAGGTCTCAAGAGCTTGGAGGAGATACTGGGCAACGGGCCATTACACGAGAAGAGCTGGACAGGGCCGTAGAAGGGCATATTTTGCTAACTGGGTAACAGTTTTCAGTTCATATCAACATTTTTACGTCAACCTGCCTATGGGTTATGTTTATTTAAACCAGTCGATTGATTTCCTACAAGCAAAGCTGCCAGATGTGGACTTTGAACTTGGAAGATTGAATTGCATAAAGAACAGACGGCCTTCTCGGGGGAAGAGGAGTGTATTGTTGCTTCAATCCATATCTTTGAAAAACGTGGCTTTGCTTAAAGGAGCAAATGACATTTCAATTAATTTGCCCGGGACTTTTTTTCTCAATCAGGAGGCCTTTATTACTTTTTTAGTATTTTGTATCAAAGGGATCTGGAGTTTTCATTGTTTTCCATAGTTTCTGCTCTGCAATTTTTTTGCGTTGGGCTACAATTCACTTCGATACTAGTCTACTCCAAAAAAGATTCTCCTATATGTTCCTATATCCCATTAGCTAAATAAATAGTTCCCACTTGATATGCAGAATATTGCATATTCTGCAAAATATGAATCTCAACAAAAAAATGTTTTCAACGTATAAAAATGCCAAGTTACTCTCGCATAGCCTGCAAAGCAATGTCTAAGTAGTGAATTAAAACTGGCCAAACTAGGCCTTAAAAGTATTGATATCAAAATGAGGCCAAGTTACAACAAACAATATTGGCTACAGTAGCTCACACTAATTAATTCAATTTATTTGCCTTTGCAATAAAAATACTTTATTTAATGTGAAAAAAAAACATTCTTATCAGTGAAAAGCAAAATGTGAGCACATTGTTTTGTTGAAAATAACTTTAACCTTTGGGACCTGGCATGGGCTTGAACCCAGATCTCCAGCGGGGAAGGCTGTTACTCTGACCACAGAGCTAAGACACCTTCACGGCAACAGCTATGCAATATAGGGCTTCTGTCCGTGTATCCTGCAATTGTCGACCTTGATCAGATGTTTTTATTGGCTTGATGTTATCCAATGGGGAGAATTACGGTATTTGAGGACATGGAGCATTGTTTATGACGGAATTGGCAGGAAAAATAAGAATTTCCGAAAAAAACCAAAGTTTGGGGCTTTATTGTGTGGATGTGTGAAGTATCTGAATTCTGTATGGTTACATGAGGTCAGAAGGTACAGAAGTTAATGTTTTATGGGCTGAGGGTCTGTAGTCATTTCTGTAGGAAACCCTGAAAAGTGGCAAACTCTCTGTGCTGTATAGGTATGGGGCATGCCCCACCAAATTACGGCTGACCTACCTACCTATACAATGCCTTTTAACTACACAGTCATGCCAATAAGCCTAATAATGATGTGATTCACAGACACAGTACGCATTTTCTGGCTCTTAAATGTATCTGCTAGTCGAATCTGGTCACTGCCCTAAGTACAAAAAGTCAATATTTAATCAGGATTTTGAAGGAGTGGCTTTTCTATGCTTAAACGAGTGCACTGGATAGAGGAGCCAAGCAGAAGGTTGTTTCTTTAGTTCGGCAGCGCAAGCACAACTTCTGGTCCAAAATGCCGCTCGAATTGTTCCTTGACCTACACTCTCAACCATGTCGCTCTGTCTTCATGTTCGCCAAGAAAAATAACATTCCGTTTGAATTCAAGGAAACCGTCCTGGCTGCAGGTAGGCTAAATGAAAGTTGCAGAACCTTGTATTATATAATCTGTATTATACTCATTTCAGCGAGAAAGATCTTTAAAATGTTGTGTTCCTGAATGTGCCTGAGAAGTAAAACAAATATTTTGTTTCATTCAACATTAAGGTGGTAGATTTTCAGACCTGATTATGCTATTGTAGTCTACTGTAGCCAGTGTCTGGTGTGCGTTGCCCATTTTCAACTGAACTAGGAGAGTGGGGTTTTAGTTGAATAATTACTTGCACAACTCTAAATATAAAGGAAAATCAATTCCAAGTGAACACGTCGTAGGCCTGGCCAACTTTATTTCTGTATCGCCTTACAATGACTACTCACAGGGGCATAATTCAGTCCAGCTTTTCCGGTGGCTAAAAGTACACTGCTAACAATACCGCAGCTTCTATACAGTTAAATGCAAAAGTATTGGGACAGTGAAACCATTTTTGTTGGCTCTGTACTCCAGCACATTGGATTTGCAATGAAAAGAATATGAGGTTAAAATGCAGACTGTTGGATTTAATGTAAAGGCATGTATATTGGGTGATCCGTGTAGGAATTACAGCTCTTTTCATACATAGTCATGCCCCATTTTAGGGGAGCAAAAGTAATGGAACAGTTGGCTGCTCAGCTGTTTTTTGGCCAGCTGTGTGTCTCTGCATCATTAGTTCATGCACAAGAAAGCTAATGGGTTTATAGTTGATTCTAGCTGTGGAATTAATATTTATCTGTTGTCTCAACATGTGCCAATGTTGAGTGATAAGTGTCAATTCCATAAAGCAGGCCATCATGAGGCTGGAAAATCAGAAAAAGTTGTTCAGAGACATAGCCAAAACATTGGGTCAACGTTTTGCAGAGAAGTTATATTATCGTTGATGCGACATTAGGAAGTCATGGCATGCAAAAGATATGCGACCAAATATTTTAAATGATTACTTTATTCTACGTTATGTTAAACTTTCCAATATTTTTTGATGCCTGAAAATTGGGGGAAACTATGTACAAAAGGTTCTGTAATTTCTAACTGGTTCATCTGATATGGATGAAAATACCCTCAATTAAAGCTGCACAGTCTGCACTTCAACCACATTGTCAGAACCAAAATAACAAAAAATGTGTCGCTGTCCAATGACTTAAGGTGCTCACTGTATATCCTTTTTTATTTGTTTTTTGTTTTTTTAAACATTTTTTAAATAGTAACATCAATAGCTTTTGCTTGAAACTGAAGTTACATATAGACTACAATGTTTTGAAAGCAATTCAATAATCAAAAAGCATGCATGGCAAACATTTCCTTTGCGGCTATACAATTTTGTGCAGGTTCCTAAACCAATTATTTGAGTAAGTTATTTAAAAAGAAAATGTTAAAAATGTAAAAGTTCAGTTTATTTCAACATTCTTAAGTCAATCTGCCAATGGATTATGTTTATTCAAAACAGTCGATTGATTTCCTACAGGCAAAGCTGCCAGATGTGGACTTTGAACTTTGGAAGATTGTATTGCATAAAGAATACACAGGGTCTTCTCAGGGGAAGAGAAGCATTGCTTCAATGCATATGCTTGAAAAGTGACTCTGCCTAAAGAAGTAAATTACATTTCAATTATTTTGCCAGGGATTTTCTTTTAAATCGGGAGGCTTTTATTACTTCAAGTCTTTTGTATCAAAGCAGTCTGGGCAGTTATGTCATTGTTCTGGAATGGCTAGTTTGATTGACTCCAGTCATCTCTGCAGTGTGTTACCAGGTTCATATGTATGCCTTTTTTTTTTGTCCTGTCCTCCCTTTGCATCAGTAACTTGGAGAGCATGGAGCTCATGAGCAATAGTGCAGTGGTTTAACCCTTTCCATACCCTTGTCACTGCTGAAAGGGAGGCATGTGTGCTTCTGTAAACAGGATATGAAACTTTGTTGTTTGGCCCACTTTCTGTCCAGAGATCAGGGAGAATGGATCTGTGGGGTGCCTTGGGGCATTTATCACAGCCTTCCTTTTAACTATTCATTCATGTTAGAGTTGATTCTTGTAGAATGAATGATCCACTGTCTGATTAGGGTTGCCACTATGGTCAGAACAGAATTTTAAATTTACTTCCTTAACACAGTGGCCTCCGTTCTCAACCAGTTGACAAGCACATCAAAAACGATTCACTATTAATCCAGAGGAGAGCGTTTCGCTATAGGGACAGCATAACCCCCAACATTTATTATCAGTTAGAGCCTGAAATTAGAATATACCACTAGCTTCCATGAGATATTGAAATGCAAGTTTGCAATATTAAGTCTTTCAAATCATTTTGTAATTAGAGGACCTACGATTACATCTTCAGTTTGGTGATTCCATTTCGCCCTGATTGTCGTATTTTTGACCAGGGGGGTATACTACGAAGCAAGATTATGGGCCTAGCGAGCTAACTTATACTTCAACCCTGGGTATTTTCCATATCACAATGCTGACTGTTTCAATTGGGGTATATCGCCATGATGATAGGATACATTATATCAACAATACAGATTCTCAATTGGCATTTGCAAGCTTCTTGCGCCCTACGCATCCAATGATCCACATGTCGAAGCGGGGCGCTCACTATATGGAAAACGGTTTGTACTGCGTTGTTTATTTGCCACGGGAACCTACATGCATTCCGTTGGTGATGCAGAACATTTCAGCAAGACTAGATTCAGCTGTAAATTACACTGGAACAGTATGGAACACATGGTTGGCTAAATGGCTGTAAGTCATTAAGGGTCTGAGCTATCGAACGAGCCCCAAACCATCACTGTTGCCAGATATGGAGTAGATGTGGATGGATCACTGCAAGGGTTATTTCTCCTGACTCATTTTTCTATAGAACTCTATGGGGGGGAAAAAGTCAGGAGAAACGACCCTTAAAGGGATCCATCCACATCTACTCCATATCGGGCCGCAGAGTGATGGTTTGGGGCTCGTTTGATACCTTAGACCCTTGATGACGTACAGCCATTTTGCCAGTCATGTGTTCCATACTGTACCAGCGTAATTTACAGCTGAATTTAGTCTCACCCCCCAATTCTCAGAGATCAGTTCAAATGCCGAGAGGTTATAGTATCGCTTGTAACAGTACCTGAAAATAAGCTATCGAGAGTCTTTTGATGTTGATTGGTCACAGACTTCAGGAAGTAACAGCATGCAAAGGATGTGACCAAATATTAAATATAATACTTTAAAAATATGTTAAAGCAAAGGGTATGAATACTTATGTAAATGAGATTTCAGTTTTAGATTTTTTTATACATTTGTAAAAAGTTCTAAACACTTGTTTTCACTTTGTCATTATGGGCTATTTTCTGTAGAATTTTGAGACAAAAAATGAACTCAATCTATTGTAGAATATGTCTAATGTAATAAAACGTGGAGAAGGTGAAAGGGGTGGGCAGACTTTCCGGCTTGACTGTACATACTGTTTGGAGGTACCAGCACATGGATCAGAACTAAGACACCCTTGGACCCCCTCCATTATATGGATGATCATTGTTGGGGAGGGCCTGTTCCTCGGCCGGAGCGTATTCTGGTAGAGGTTTGATTTGATTTGATTTGAAACCTTTATTTCGACAGGGAAGAACATACTGAGACCAAGTCTCTTTCACAGATGTGCCCTGCTTACAATCAACATATACAATCAATACAGTAGCAAAGGTACAAAAAGTAGTAAATAAGTACAGAAGTTATCTAGATACAATAAGCAAATTAAACAATAAAACCTGCATATCTCTTTATCCTAATGCAATACAAACCTGCATATCTCTCTATCCTAATACAATACAACCTGCATATTTCTCTATTCTAATACAATAAAACCTGCATATCTCTCTATCCTAATACAATACAACCTGCATATCTCTCTATCCTAATACAATAAAACCAGCATATCTCTCTAACCTAATACAATATAACCTGCATATCTCTCTATCCTAATACAATAAAAACCTGTATATCTCTCTATCCTAATACAATACAAACAACAGGAAATGCATAGAACATAGGAAAAAAGAAGGGTGGGGAGGCGGGTGAATGCATGCATGTGTGTGCAAGTGTGTATAGCTGTAAGTAGTCCGTGTTTATGTGTGCGTAAGACTGAAGGTTACATTCTGGCACTCAGCAATCTTGATAACTCAAGTCCGTAGAATCTTTTCACGAAACACAGCAAGTTGCTATGGAGATATCCTCGATATAACTAGTCCGTAGGTCTTTTCGCGATAACACAGCAGGTTGCTATGGAGATATCCTTGATTGCCCTGTCCAGAAGTAAACAACAGGAGTCCAGGGAAGATAGGTGCGTAGGTTGGGCCCCTCTAGTCTTCCTCCTCAGAGTGATGGTTTAAGGCTAGCTTGATATGTCAGACCCTTGATGACTTGGAGCCATTTAGCCAACCACGTGTTCTACTACTGTTCCAGTGTAATTTACAGCTAAATCTAGTCCCACCCCCCAATTCCCATAGAGATTCATTCAAATGCAGAGACGTTATAGTATTGCTTGTAAGAGTACCAGAAAATAAGATATCAAGTCTTTTGATGTTGTTGGGTCACAGACATCAGGAAGTCATGGCATGCAAAGGATATGCCACCAAATATTTAAAATAATTACTTTATTCTATATATAAATGCAGGGGTGCCAATAATTGTGGCACACATCGTTTTGTTAAAAATAATTATTTCTTGAGGGATTTTGTTTTTCATAATAAATTTACTTGAATTAAAGGTTGGATTTGTCTAATTTTTTCAGTGTGAGATTAAGCTAATTCACCAAACGGTTAATGTTTTATAACCCTTTACTCATCTTTGCCAGGGGTGCCAGAACTAATAGTGGCCGGAATTGTATTTTGCAAAGAAAGAAATAATTTCCACTTCTCTCTTAATTATGGGGCAGTGATTGGCCAGTGAGTCCCATAATTCTTGAGTTTATGAATAAACTTTGGTGTGATGGCTTCAGGCAAATGCTCTATCAACTTTAAAGTTTAGGAGCTCTTGAATGTGCAGTTGTCGCATTCGAAGTAAACTGCAGGACAATTAGTGAGAGTGCAGATTTATTTGTTATGAGCGATACAGTAAATGAGGTATGAACTTACGATTTAACACGGTTCGCAATTTCTTTGCCAACCCTCCTCTCTGGCTATTGGTGGCAACGATGATGTTGATGTTGATGTTGAATTTGTATTGTTTGTATTCTGCCATTAGAATGGTTTCCTCATCGCACGTAAAATAGGCCTCTCGATTGCGATCCATGTTGTACCACTATTGGCTCATCGTTGTAGCAGACACCACCCATTTTATGGGAATGTGCACAGTAAATTGTGATTTTAAAAAGTCTGTGTTCACTTAGCAAGTTGATAATCACCTTTGTGATACCGGGTAAACCTGATTGCAGTTATTCGGTTATGTCAAGCCAGCTACTGCAAAGAAACCCTGTATGTTAAGCTTCCTTTATAGTATATCCCGCAGATGAAGCCAGATTTTCAACAAAAAAGATGGACCTTGCTTTCCCCTGTCCTCTTTAGGCCAGCAGTATGGAGAAGAGTTTGGGAAGATCAGCATTCTGAGGAAGGTCCCTGTATTGAGAGATGGAGACTTTGTTCTCACAGAGAGGTGAGAAACCCATAATTTATCATTTTATTGTGAGAGATTGTAAAGCCTTTTGCATTCATGTTACCCCCTTTGTCCTGTAGCGTTGCAATCCTGAACTATATGGTAGAGAAATTCAAAACCCCGGACCATTGGTACCCGGCTGACCTAAAGAAGCGAGGCCGTGTAAACGAGTACCTGTCCTGGCAGCATACGGCAATCAGGGCCCACGGCTCAAAGGTCTTCTGGTTCAGGGTAAGTGTTTGGAGTGTTTTTCTGGGAGTTTTTGCCCCTAGTGTGTTTTGTTTGCCTGCTGCAAGTTTGCTTTTACAAGAGCAGAATTCAGCCGAATTTGTGTCAAACTGAATGTGCATTTGCATCACAGTAAATGTTTACATACCGTATAATATATAATCCTATCCATCTATGTGTATATCATTTTTTAAATAAATAAATAGTTCTGTTTGTGTATGGGGTCTACTCAGGCTACTTGAAAAAATAAAAATATAGCCGAGTCAATTTTACTGTTAAAAGCAGGTAAATGCTTGAGGAAGCTTTGAGTAACACGTTACTCTGTCAGGCTATGGTTCCCATCATGATGGGGGCAGAAGTACCCAAGGAGAAGATGGACTCTGCAGTGGAAGACCTCAATACATCTTTGAAGCTGTTTGAAGAAAAATTCCTCCAGGACAGATCCTTCATCGTTGGAGACCAGATCTCATTGGCTGACCTGGTGGCTCTTGTGGAGATCATGCAGGTAGTGTTGGGGGTGGGGGGGGGGGAGATCCATTTAAGAAACGTACAGATGTTCCAGACTGTAAAATTAATACTGCTTTGGGTATTGGACACATCAAAGAGGCAGTAAAGCAAAAGGCTAGCCATTTTTGCCAAATTGAAGAACATATAACATTCCCAGATCAGAGATAATACCTAGCTATATTGAGGCTCTCTGTAAACATGGCTACACTATGTAGATTTTTTCATTGTCACACAACCTATTGTAGTCTTCTCACTTCTTAATTGACAGAAATATAGAAATAGATTACTTTTATTGCATCTAAGCAAAAATAAATAAAATCTATCCAGACACGAGGGGAAATGCCAATTATAACAAAACATTACTCAGAAGGCTATCTTACTTAAGTGGCATTGAGCTTTAACAATTAGTTTGCCCTGATGTTTGAGGTGTGGTTTCCATTCTATATATTTTTTTATACTGGCCGCCTTGAACATTCTGCAACGCTCCACTTTGAGTACCCCATGCTCGGAGTAGTCAAGTGCATGAAAGGTTAGGGTACATTAAGTTACATGTGTGTGTTTCTGCCAGGATACATGCGTGCATATGTCTTATGGCATGTTCGTTATTAATTTATCTATACGTTGCAGCCTGTCGGGACTGGCTTGGATGTGTTCAAGGACAGGCCTAGGCTGAGTGCCTGGAGCGACCGTGTGAAGGAGGAGATGGGCGTGGCTCTTTTTGACGAGGCTCACAGCGCCATAATGAACATGCAAAGCCTGCCCCAGACCTTCAAGGACAACGGCATGCTGGAGTTTCTCAAACCCAAGTTGCAGAAACTGTTCAACTGATACTGAACTTGACAGAATACCACCTCAACCAGTGCTTTAAAACAGGGATGTTCTATTAAGGTCTACATTACCCCTATAGTCACTACTTTCATGATTAAACTGAGTAATCTCATTGATTATAACCTTGTGATTTTTTTTCCCCATTAAATCCGTTATGTTATGAAAATATCGCTTGTACTGTTGAAGCAAATTTTTTATAGTTAAGTTTTATAGCTAGAATGCGATTATGATTATGATGTATTTATTGGTTTACATGGTGGGGCTGCACCCTGCTTAGTTGTGTTGGTCCTGAGCAGATACTCAGTTGGGTTTTTTAAAATGAAAAGTCAGAGGATAAACGACAAATACCAGTTTCATATTTCTGGTATCGAATCCAGGTTATGCCAGTGCTCACTGTGGCTGGCAGCTCCACAGGGTGACACAATTTGGCTCTAGCTTCATCCAGGAATGGGAGGGTTTGTCAGCCAAGATGAGTGTTTCATCATGCAACAGTGGTTGATTGGCACCGGCAAGTCCACCTGTTCAGCTGCAAATGAAGTGTCCTTGTCTGACTTGCCTCTGCAAGCTGACTTGCAAACTGGTGTGATAAGAAATTGGAGCTGACATCACATGCTTCGGACAGCACGTCTTATCTGTACTGCCCTGAATCGATAGCAGGTTGCAGCAATGAGCACTGATAAAAATATGATTGGGCCATTTATAGACAATCACAAGGCTCCCAAGCTAAATTGTGACTTTTAACCCATATGACATGGGTCATATTGACAAATGTGGCAATTGCTGGTAATGTTTTACTAGAATAACATTTAGAATAACAAATTCTGCCCTAGAAACAACAGTATTGTTCAATATTTATGGTAAGGCCAGAGACCAAGAACCGTGAACATCAGTTTGCACACATGTATAGTCTCACTGTAAATGTGCCAAATGCGAGGAGAATGTAAAACCACACATTTGGGAACCATAATGGGCTATATTTGGACTTAGGGCAGTGAAAGTATATTTTATGCACATCTGCAATACACGCATACAAGACTGTTAACTGTCCCAGTTCTTAGCAAAATCAGACAATACTGTCAAGAGACATAAAAGGGAAACTGGACAGCGATTGAAAACTGAACACTACCAAAACAAAAGACTTTCAGATGTTATAGCTCAAAAGAATGATAGTGGAGATGCTAGTTTTCAGACAGGATACAAAAGGCAATCTTGAGAAGATGTAAAAGCTATGAATAGAAAAATTCTCATTTTCTTCTAACCTGCATTCGGAGTTTAAAAACTGCTTACTCTTCTCTGTATTTCACAAATTATATATTCTTAGCATTTAAAAATGAAGTCGCACAATGCAAGTTCACATTGACCATGTCTGCTTATTTCTGTGTTCGTACCGTCTCTGTCCGGATCTCCTTTGATGGACCTCTGACATTTACACAGCAGCAAAGAGACTCAAGTTTCTCCTTTGTTTGTTTGTTTAACAGTGTCAAAAGAATACCCATTGCCAGGCAAAAAAAGGACAAATCCCAAGCAAATATCTCCAGTGGAAAGTTGCCCGGCGACCAACTAGCCAGAGAGATAAATAATATGGTCACCACAGACAGGTACACCCCAACCATGGACACAGTCGTTCTGCACACCATTAGGTAGGAGTTGGTCCCCTGAAACTCGTTCTCATTCTTCTTCATGGTAAGCGTGTGCCGGCAGAGGTGCGCCACGAGACTCAGGGAAGTTGGCAGCATGACCAGCACGGGAAAGGGGCAGAGGAAGCCCAGGAGAACATAAATGTAGAGTTTAGTGTCAATCCAGGCAGGGAGGACAAGTCTATGGCTGGTTGCATTTCTGGTCTCATTAGCAATGGTGCCGTTGGATGGTGTTAGTTGAAGGAACAAGAAGGGGAGACAGGTTACAACGGAGCACAGCAGAGTTAGCAAGAGGGCTGTGTTGATGAAGGGGGAGATGTTTTTCTTCAACTTGCAGAGGAGAATGTTGGAGTTGCTGATGATCTTCACGCAATAGAAGGTGCTCAGCCAGGCAATGGACCAGAAGCTGATGCAGCTGCACTTTAACCAAATGAAAACTGTAACTCTGACGAATGGTAAGCCGTTCGCTGAAAATAAAATGCCTTCCCAAAACAAGAGCAGAATAGTGGACGTGGAGAGCTCCAGGAATACGTTGCTGATGGAGATGCAGGATATTATCAGGCCCACATGCTGATGAGATCCTCTGGTCTTCCACTGGTGCAGGACAGTCACTGCCAGATTACAGATGTTCCACAGAACCGTGATCACCATCATAAAAAACATGACACACATCTCTGCAACATGAGCACCAAGACTCATGGTTTATCTGTGACTGCAGTGAATAGAACCCAGTCTGATAGTGACTGCTTGTCCTAGAAGAGACAAGTATTAATTCTATGCAAATACTTGGACACGAATCACTGAGACAGACTGCAACCTTGACATTGTGGTTTCACCTGTATGCAAACTTGGGACTGGCGCTGCTGTCTATGAGTAGATTTTTGGCCTTAAAGGAAAATGTGCTGTTGAAATCCCATTGGTTCACAGTCTTGAGTGTCTGGTTGACAGGTATGTGCAGATGGGTGAGAGAGTGCAGACTAGTATTTAGATTCTTCAGTCCACCAGTTGGCACAAATAGACTAAAGATGCTCAACTGTGTAGAGATGTCATGAGTGGCTAATTATTTGGTCTGGGGTAATTTAATTGTGTAACATCTTGTTTTTAATACTGTTTAGTTCGTTGCTATTAGTCTCTTAGAGCATTAAGGTCACTCCTGCAGATTCATGGATAGCATTACACTAGTATAGAAGTTAACAGTCTGAGCTTTTGATGAACTATCATCTCTAATTATTAGGAACTGATCATATTTTAGGGAATATTGTGTATCGAGTTCTGGTAAATCAATTAGACAATGATATTTTTATGTGAACGGATGCTTTGGTATTGACTTTACTTAAAAAAACGAAAATTCTTTTTTTAACTGATGATGATTGGTAAGTGGTAACATGCTGCCATGTGCTGGTGCTAACTGTCACATTATATGGTTTTAATTCTTACATATTAAGTCATTTTTAATTAACAGTGATAACCTTTATTTAAATACAGTAAGTTTACAACATGAAAAGCAAAGAACTCTTGTTCGTTGTTGACAGTGATTTTTCCCCACCATAACACAGCTATAGTTCACAAACACTACAATACTGTACAATAAAGACGTACAGTATAAATATGGAGTGCATTAAAAAATTTGGTCGAGCTCACCTTAATATTTTTTATTAGAGAAAATCTAAGAAAAAAAAGGTTTACATCAGAGAAAAGATACTGTGTAGTATAAAATAAAAACATTGCAGATATTTGATATTTTCACTGTACATCATGATACAGACACTGTCAGGCTTCTCTTTTAGCTTCTTTCTGGAGGGAAATTGCAGTTTGGGAGGATTATTTCCAGCAGAACAGAGCCCCGAGTTAGAAATGTGTTGGACACAGTCAGACAAACTCCTGTTGCTGTGCAGTAGAAGGAGTAACCCAGAATGATGCTACCATACCCAATGCTTTTTGTGTACATCTGGTTGATGAAGAAAACAAGGGAGACAATGGCCTGGCGTACCAGGTATACTCCCACCAGGGCCACAGTCAGCTTGCATACCAGCAGGTAGGGGTCGGCACCCTGTAACTGGATCTCATTCCTCCTCATGGCCAGCATGTGAGGACAGCGGTGGGCCACAATTCTCAGGGAAGTGGGCTGCATGACAGCAGAGGAAAGGGGCAGGTGATGAAAAAGCAGGATGGAGGTGTAGAGCCTGCTATCACCTCAGGCAGGCAAGCTCAGTACACTGATGGCAAAGCAGGTTCCATTCTTGGTCTTGTTAGCAGCGGTGCTGTTGCCTGGAGTCAGTTGAAGGAAGAAGAAGGCCAGGGAAGTATTTGGCAAAACAGCACAGCACAGTCATTGATGAGGGGGGAAATGTTCCTCTTCAGCTTACCAAAGAGAGCACCAGGGAGGGACACTCAGCCAGGCGTTGGACCAGAAGCTCACACAGCTACACTGTAGCCAGATCGCAATCACAGATTAGAGGAAAAGATGACAGACAAACATTCGGGCCCATACTGAAGACACCAGGCCAAACATGGAGAGCTCCAAGAACACATCGCTGATGGAGACCGAAGTGATAATCAGGCCCACAGTATTACAGCCAAAGTTATCCCACAAGTGGTGGAGGGTTACAATGAGAATGGAGGCATTCCATAGGACACCAACTGCCACGGGGGCAGCCAGAGCACGCAGCTCAACTGTGCGTTTTTCAAAAGCCATGGTGATTCCAGCAGGACAATACGCAGACAGAAGTCCTGATGGTTCTGCTTCAATGCAAAAATGCACAAGGCAAGAGTGCTCCTACCATGCAAATACTTAATATATGAGTACAGTTCCATAAGAGGTCAATTACATTTTTATAAGTGTATGATTTTTTATATTTTACTGCTGAATTAAAAAACAGAAATGAGTTATATTTATGTAATTTAATCTGGCAGATATGTAAAACCCCCATGAACTGGACAAGCAGAGGAGAGAAGTACTGCCACACTGCTCAGCATTTGCTTCACTTTTTCAAGATCTTATTTCCACAATATTTAAGTCAATTAAAGTGCAAACTTCCCTTAAACTTTCTTACACATGACTCATATATCCAGTCTTGTGATAATGTCCCAAGCTGGAGGAGGATAACACAGGCTGTAGAAGGGATGATAAATGACCACACGATTAGACAGACGAATCATGTGAGAAATAATGCAGTCGGCTAAAGGGAAATGAAGCCGAGCCCAGACCGTTGGAGAGACATAAGAATGTGCTTAGGACAAGAGCCAGTTGCACATTCAAGTTCTGTGGTTTTTGAGCTGGGGCTTGAAATGCACGAGGTTGCTCCCCGGGCAGGTCACTGCTGTTGCACCCTTAAGACATTTAATCTGAAGTGCTTTTGAAAACAAAAGTTAGTTACGGTTGTGGAAAGTTGCATGAGTAAATACCCGGGTTTGATTTCTAAGTGGGAAATGTACCCACAACCTGTATTGTTTCAATACTGATAAAATGAAAACTAAACAAATGATATTATTTACTTTCTTAGAAGACACTCTTATATAGAACAATAAATACATGTAAAAATAGCTTCAAACTGTAGAGGGGTCATCCAGAATCAAATATATGTCCTTTCTCTATATGACTGTGATGTCAGTGCTTAATTGTCTATGGAGACAATGCAGCTTGGCACAAAGCCAAGGTGATATTTATACTTTATATGAATCAAATATTAACACATGACTGCTGCATGTTCATCAACAAGGAAACCAATGTAGTATGCATATATTATTGAAAGCTTCAATCTCCTAAAGTCTCCATGCTTATTTTAGGCTATATTACCTTTATGACCAGTTTGTGTAACTCTACTGACGATCATGGACCAGTTGGTGGCAATCGCTATATGCCTATGTCATGACCAGCCGGCAAGGCAATACTTTCCATTTCTAACCACTTTTTCCGAATGCACACATAACCATTTATGTGTACAAAAAATTTGTAAGACATACTGTTAGTGATATTCAACTTATTCTGTATAATTAATTAAACAATATTACATCATTAGATTTGCAAGTAAACAATACCCCAGATGCAAGATCCACATAAAATCAGCGACAGCTCATTATTATGACTTCTAGAAGAATCTCAGTATATTTATCAGTAAACATTGTGTAAATGTAGGCCCCTGTGGGAGAATACATATCCGCTGGATGTTATAGGGTTTGCCAGCTAGGTCATCCTGCATGGCCATGCAAAGAAGGTCATTTGTTTACCAGCATCTGGTCTGAATAAAGTCTATAGAGTATTTTGTTTAAATTACATTTCCCTACTACGTAATCTGAGATTTGGTCAAATATTTATGATGAGTAGTACTCATTTTCTTTCTTTTGTCACATGGAAATGTCTCATTTCTAGCATTAAAATGGCAAATATTTAATGTATTTACATACAAAAAAGGAAACATTTCCATTCAGCCAAATTTGTTGGTTTAAAAAAACTTTGGTGCATTTTGTTTACCATTTCAGGTAATTTACCTTTGAATTCTTCAACATAAGCCAAAGTATTCTATGCAACATAAAGACCATTGCATACATAAAAGTATTTTTTCTGTAAAAAAATAAATAAAAAATAAAGTATTTCCATCTAGGACAGGCCAAACACCTTTTAGTTCATCAGTACTTTATTAGCGTGTCTGTAACACTCTTCAGTAGAATGCTGAGTCCAACATGTTTTAATTATAGTCCTGCCAGCTCACCTCTATAAAAAAGGGAGCTGCTTATTAAACATGCATTTGTCTGACTGGTGAATAAGTTACGACAATTGTTTGAATTAATTGAAAAAAATATATAAAAATAAGATATATAAAATACAGTAATAGCAGATACTGGTTTAGTGATGTCAAATCCTGCTCATTATTCAATTAGTAGCTGGACCAAAACTTATTGGATCACTCAACTGGAATTAATTAGTATTAGTCCATGAGCCAGGGGGGTGGTAAATGCCCACTTGGAGGGACAATGTCTCATAGTGATTTTTTGGATGGTATATGTCCCTAGTATTAGAAAATGCATGACAGCATTGCGGCAACGGTAGCTTTCTATGTGCTATCACTCGTTTTTACATCCCTCCGTCATTATTTGTTTTTCATGTTTTTAAATCTTTTTTCAATTAAAACTCATATAAACAGTTAACCAATGCAGAATATAATGACATCATATATGTATGGAAAGCTTACAATCTAATCTATCTAATAGTATTATGATCGGTACCCTGAGATCAATAAAACTTGACCTTTCACCTCTTATGATGTAATAAGGCAGTTTTGCAATGCCTGTTTAAAAAGCTTAATTATCTACAGTTTTGTCTATTGCTGCCCATAGTAGTATAAGTTGAAAGAACACAAAATACGTTTTAAAATTATGTATGATATGGATATCAGCAAAAATAACACTCTTCATGAGAAGAATTGTACTTGAGGCTTCAGAATTTTGATGGAATGCTTGGGGAGCTGCATTGAAATCTATAGACTATGATTCTAATTAAAGGGAAATTCCACCATGGGTTTTCTTTTATTTGTAGAAAAGTCCTGATTAAAATGAGCTCTCAGCCAACTCTCTGTCACATTATCTCATTCAGTAACAATGTTCAGATCACACACATGGATTCACATGCAAGGTGCACTGCATCTTTGTGATGGTTGTTGCCATGGAAATTAGCATGTTAAAATTTAAACTACAGTGCAGTCTGTAAGCATTTGGACAGTGAAACAATTTTTATATGTTAGGCTATGTACTCCACCACATTGGATTTGAAATGAACCCATGAATATGATATTAAAGGGTAGACTGTGAGCTTTAATTTGAAGATATTAAGAATTTGGTATCCATTTGGTATTCATGTCGGGTGATCCATGTAGGAATTACACCGTGTACCTATGAGGTCACCAGACACCAGTTTACTGATTTGGTTAGATCCAATCGGTATCCCCATTTCCCAATTCTGCACTGCCACCTACCGTACGAAATGGTAAAACGGTCAGAAAATGTTTTTGCGTGGTTAAACGGAAAACAGAATGTGTCATTTGCGTGTTTCATTGATTACTCAAAACCAGGGAAATGTACAGAGCTCACGCAGGCGTGTCTTGCATAGCTTCACAGAACCGCGTCATACAGTCTACATTCCACAATAACTATGTCGCCTATATAGTGCATATTACAACAACAGTTATAGTAGCCTACATTGCACTGCACCATAGTCTACCCTATAACCTGCAGTGAAGAAACAAAAGATGACCAAGGATGTTCACAAATATATTTTTCTGGAGGATGGAGCTTTTTTATATATATGTGCCCCAAGCCACAGGACATTTGACTTAAATGTATGATTTATGTATGCGATTGCTGTTTGACTAGATTTAAGAAATGTAACAATAATATGTCGGCTACAAATAGTGAGAGAATACTGACGTTTTCGGTCATTACTTAAACGCATTTTTGGATGTCAATGTATTTATGGGGTTAATCTGGGGACTCAGTGCGTCAATCAGATGCGGGTGACATTTCTCTCGTAGTACTCCCAAGCAGCTTCCATAAAAGAAGACCTTTGTGAGTGTGTGTGTGGGCACCGACAACAATGCCAATTCTCCAGATTTCAACAGCATTTAGCTAAATTATTTCTTTGATTTCGTGGTTTTGTTTATTATTGAAAGGCTGTTTTAATTTTTTTGGTGAGATATTAAGATTATTTTTAAACTCATATTTTACCCGACAAAGCACGCACAAAGCTCGTAATTGTAAAGGAACTGAAAGTGTGTAGCCCACCATTACCAAGTGGCTCGCGCATTGTATCATTCTCGTCGAGCCATGTGACTCAAGACTGGACACTAAACAGAGGGCTGGCCGACTGAGACCGAGGACGGGGATTTTTTCGCTCTGTGAAAGATTTACTATGCCGTGCAATTTGTTCGACGTCTGTGAATATGAAACGAATAAACTTGTCAGAATAAAAAGTTTTAAACTGGGCTCGCTAAAATGGACTCTGAACGGGGTCATATTGATGTTTATATGGTAAGTCAAAGCAAATACTTAGGTTTGTTCTTTATGTTTTTCGGTGGTGAACACCCACGCACCCAAATCTGCAATGCAGTGTATGTACTGTCCGGAATGCGAAATCATTTAAAACATGCACGTTGTCTGAAAGCAAAACATGTTAGTACCTTGCTAACCATGCGATTTAGGGTGACAGTTTTATTTTGCTTATTATTTTGCACGCCCCTCTAAATGGATAAAGTCGGATGTGACATAGATTTGAGTATTTCATGCAATAATGTTTTTTTCCCTATTTGGCCAGTTCCAGTATTAGTTGTACTTAACACTGAAATGAATTAATCCCTCAGCATTATGATGTTCTGGAATAAGGAGTATCAGGAAAATGACTTTGTGGTCAGTTCTGTTACTACAAAGGTGAAGGGTGCTGCACTAACCCAGGTGCCTGACATTGGGGAGATGTTTTGGGACGTTGTGGACCACAGTGGGACATCCCAGGTAAATCACATCTCATCTGATGGTTCACATCTTTAATAACAAAAGCATACAGTGCCATATCTCAGCATGGATTTCGGTATACATTACAGAAACGTCAGCTTTTTGTTCAGCACTAAGTGCTGGTACTCACTCTACTAGTCAATCATTTTATTTTCTTTGCAGGAAAAAAACTCTTTTTTTGTGGTGACCAATGTTGTGGTCACAAAGAAACAAAAACAAGACAAATGTCCTGAGGTGAGGCAGTGTACCAGTGTCATCATGCTCATATCACAATAACACAATAATCCATCTACACAATCCACACAAACAGTGTCTGAGGTGCATGTGAATTACAGGCACCACCATATGGGAAAGTGTGCCACGCAGATAAAGACTGCCAAAAGGGACACTGGGACCAGCACAGCCACGGTACTGTCACTGATTCCTTCTGTTATTGTGAAACCTGGGTACATTTTTGCAGCTTGGGCCTGGTAAAGAGTTTGCGGAATCTTTACTAGCTAACTAGCTAATCAGCTGGAAAACAATTATCGCTCTGCACTTCTGGATTCTGGTCAAAAACAACTTTGTTTTCTGACAACTCTGCCTTTATTTTCACTGCCTTCCTCTTAGCTCAGGGGCATGAGCAGGCCTGAGTTAACCCCATGTTTAGCCCCAGTTAGCATTAAAAATGATAGTGGGTTAGCATTAATGTTCAGTGGGTTAGAGGCCTGCATTCCCTTGGGTTCCACTAGTGGAAATGCTCCTATTCTGAGACTTTGGTACACTCTTGCAGTCTTGGTCTGTTAAAATACTTAGCAGCACGGTGGTGTGGAATGTGTCCCTGACCTGCTGATGTATGTGACTGTCAGGTTAACTCTCAGCTTCCAAGTAGGACCCCAGGTTCTAGGCCTGCAAGGATCCACTTGCATTTTCCTGAAGCACTCATGGACATATTTTTCTGATTTACTTTTTTACTTAATTTTTTTTCAGGAGTTCAAACAGGAGCCTGTGTGAAATATGACATCACAAGAAAAACCTGTGAAGTGGTTGCATGGTGTCCTATTGAGAATAAGAAAAACCCCCCCAGGTATGGGTGCAGCTCTCTGGCCTCGGCGACTTGTCCACTAAGACAGGACCTTGGCAACAGGGGCATTCTGTTTCATTATTGCTGTCACTGAGAATTTAATAGCCTGTAATTCCCTCTTAATAAATTGCTATAAAATATAATATTTTCTATGTGCTGTGGTCTAGGCTGACATTTAGTGAATTTCAGTTAATTGTTTAAAATTCTGGTATTTTTTCTTGACATGTTTACTCAAAATAAAGTCACTGTACTGAGCGCTTTAGTTCTGGTTTTGGAATGTTTCATGGGTCAGGGGTCACATTTAGAGGAACTATGCTAGACAGTTTCATAATGTCTATTAAGTGCAGAATTAACCCATATTAAACCATCAGGTTGAAAACATAGTATGATTCATGGTAAGGTTTTGAGCGTTAGACATTATTCATTGTCTTAATCTGTTCTTAATTTGTAGTTTTCAAGGGTATAGTGAGTCAAATATGCAGTTTCATTTCCCATAATGACACCATGGCCCTGGTTTAGGCTAAACACAGTGGTTGATGGTTATTTAAATAGACAAAACTTGTTGTTTAAGAAACAACAAAAGAAATACCACACTACTCACACAAATGGTTCAAGATTAAGGACTGAGTACATTGTGGCTAAATCATATATGGCTTTTTTCTTGACACACCTAAAAGTACAATTTATTATCTATTTAAAATGGTCTTACTTTATGGATGTAAAAAAAAAATTTTTTTATATGAATAAAATACTAATTTTAAGCCTACGTGGAAATATAGGCTCTGATGGATATCCCCTTTAAAGAAATTTTAGAATGAGGGTCTTATAGATTGACATCAGTGTATAATACCATGTCTTTCATGATGGCAGTATGCTGAGCTCTTTGATTCATTAGCCTCATATTAATTGATATATAATTTTATGACTGTAGATTGTATTTGGGCACATTGTATTGTATTTGGGGAGTAAACTTTACTGAGGATGCAAGGCAGAGCAACACTCATATAAACCCCCTCATCTCTAGGCCTGCGCTTTTGGCATCAGCAGAGAATTTCACAGTGCTTATCAAGAACAACATCAGATTTCCAGCTTTTAGCTACATAAGGTAAGGTTTCTTCTTTAATATAAGGTTATAAAAAATCACATCAGGCTACTTAGATGATAAACCACAAGGTGTCTGGTACATATGCGATTTTAAAGTAGGCCTATATCAGCCTATATCAGTTACCCAAATAGATTTATTGTTGTTTACATGTTGTCATGATGCTCCAAATGTAAATTCACACGTGGGACGTTTATGTTGTGATTTGTGCATGGACTGCGCCAATGATGATGACATATAAAATAACTATATGGATGATATAATAGAATAACTTTTAATACATTGTCTTCCAACCAGGAGGAATATTCTGCCTGACATGACGGACAAGTACCTGAAGAGCTGCACCTTTAACAGACGCACTGACCCGTTCTGCCCCATATTCCGGCTGGGTGACGTTGTGCGCGAAGCCAGGGAGAACTTCTCTGAAATGGCTGTGGAGGTGCGGGGCTGGGGAGGTGTGGGGCTGTGGAAGTGCGGGGCTGTGGAGGTGCGGGCTGGGGGGGTGCGGGGCTGTGGAGGTGCGGGGCTGTGGAGGTGCGGGCTGGGGGGGTGCAGGGCTGTGGAGGTGCGGGGCTGTGGAGGTGCGGGGCTGTGGAGGTGCGGGCTGGGGGGGTGCAGGGCTGTGTAGGTGCGGGGCTGGGGAGGTGCAGGGCTGTGGGGGTGCGGGGCTGTGGAGGTGCGGGCTGGGGGGGTGCAGGGCTGTGTAGGTGCGGGGCTGGGGAGGTGCAGGGCTGTGGGGGTGCGGGGCTGGGGAGGTGCGGGGCTGTGGGGGTGCGGGCTGGGGAGGTGCGGGCTGGGGTTTCTTTTGTGGCAATATCACCAAACCATTTTCAGCTTGGAATTTACCCAGTTTTTGCCATGGAGAGGACTCACTTTTTTCTTTTGTATGGCTGATGAGGATCTTTTTAAGTAATCCCTCTATAGTTACTTGAGGCTTATTCCATATTTACAGATGAGAACGAAATACTTCCATGTTGTTGGTTTTTTGCTTCCTCTTCCTTAAATGCATTTAAACTGTAATTATTACTTCAGAGAGATGAAAAATCAGCCCTACCATTATTTGCAAGTGTCACCCGAAGAGGGAGGGTTTTACTCAGCAGCGTACTCCCCAGCTCATTGCCTAGTGCCACTCCTGGAGTGGATACCGCCTGTCTGCCTAGTGCCAGCTGCATGTGAAGTGCAGTCCTCCAGTGCAAATCTTGTCCCTTTCCAATGCTATCCCAATCAAGTAATTAGAGGCTTTGTAATATACGACTTTATAATTAGAGTCATTATACAGTCAGAATTTATGTTTGGATAACCAGTACACTAGTATAAATAATTTTTATAGCTATGGTATTGCACTAAGGGAACTAGACCTAGTTTTAAGCTAAGTTATATAACCCAGTTTGCATATTAAATGTGTACTGCCCCAAATGAGCAACTAATTGTAACCTTGAGCAAGGGACCATCTGAATTGCTTCAGTAAACATTCTGCTGTACAAATGGATAGAATAGAATAGCATAACCTTTATTTTCCAACTAGGGAACAACAACAACAAAAAAAAGACATTGACAGTGGGGCAGACCCACAACACACAAAGAAACATATCAAACAAAGACATCCAACAGAATCATTATATCAATCAAGTGAATTAAAGTGCAATACAGCCATGATTAAAAATAGATTAAAAAAAAAATAAAAAAAATAAAAAAACTGCCCCGAGATGTCCAGTGACACCAAGCAGTCCAACACACAAACTCCGCCTCCACGACTCTTCTCCGTACACGCAGCGCCGCGGTCTCTTTACACCACCGAAACGGAGCACCAAATTGCGTCAATCTTCCCAGTCATCTCCTCATTCCTCCCCGCATTATGTTCTCCTTTCCTGGTTGCCTTTTGAAGATTGCCTGCACTCCCAGATCAGTCCCGAAATCTTCAACTCCGGTGAAGAGCGATGGTAAACTTTGTTGCTGCAGTCTGCGGATCCAACGGACATTCCCGAGCATATGTGGCGAATGCGTCTCCATGGTGACGACCACAAATAAAATTATATCGACTAGAGTCACGAGATAATCCGTCAATATTATCAAAACGAGCAGCAGGAGAGCTCTGAAAAATCTCCAGCCTGCTTTCCCGTCCCACTACAAACACAGCACATGAAAAAAACAAACACAAACACGAGAGACAGCTGGACTACATGTCGCCATTACAGCGCCACGTGATGTCGTTATAAAATATGTAAAATAATATGTAATAATATGTAAAATGTAAGCTGTGCAAGTCTCCTTGGAAAAGGCCAGATGTTACATAACCATTTTTAAATCAATTCTGATGGGGTACTCAAAGAGTGCACACTATCCTTACTTGATTCATACAGACACTGTTACAGTTGATATAACACTGAAAATGATCCTGTATGAGAAAATAAATGTAGTGTAGTGATTGGCTATTGCGCGACTCCTATCTCACCACAGGGGGGAGTCATTGGGATCCAGATCATGTGGAACTGTAACCTGGACCGGCTGTTCCACAGGTGTCTGCCCACATATTCATTTCGCAGGTTGGATGAGAAGGAGAGCAACCGCACGCTGTACCCCGGGCTTAACTTAAGGTGAGAGCCTGGGGAGCATCACAGAATCCCATGCATTAGAATCCCATTCAAATGCATTCAGTGCGGCATTAAACCCCATTCTCAGTTTTACACTTTTCACTTTATAAGTCTACAGCAATATGTCTGTGTAGTTATAAGACTGTTTAAAAGAAAAAAACTTTTCATACCCTTTTTTTGCCTTTTTTTTTAGGTTGAAAGTCCATTAAGTTATTGTAGGCCCATGCAAATAAACCTGTATGGAAAAGTAATTAAATTCTGTCAGGATAACTCAGGTATTCAAATTACATGTTTTAATGAATGTGCTGTACAATTATCTTGGTTTGGCGCTGAATGGATCTGCTTTAGGTACTACTCTGGAGCACAGGCATCTCCCCACTAAACAGGAGATGACCAGAAACCCCCCATACCAAAAGCAGATTCAAAAAACAGGTGGAAGCTGGGGTGGTGGAGGGTGATCACAAACAAAGGGCAGCACAGGGAGGGTTAGGGGAGCAGTGAGCAGCACTGGGAGGGTTAGGGTTAGGGGAGCAGTAAGCAGCACTGGGAGGGTTATGGTTAGGGGAGCAGTGAGCAGCACAGGGAGGGTTATGGTTAGGGGAGCAGTGAGCAGCACAGGGAGGGTTAGGGGAGCAGTGAGCAGCACAGGGAGGGTTCGGGTTAGGGGAGCAGTGAGCAGCACAGGGAGGGTTATGGTTAGGGGAGCAGTGAGCAGCACAGGGAGGGTTAGGGTTAGGGGAGCAGTGAGCAGCACAGGGAGGGTTAGGGGAGCAGTGAGCAGCACAGGGAGGGTTAGGGGAGCAGTGAGCAGCACAGGGAGGTCTGATTCTTGGTTTTAAAAGGGCGCTCCATTAGAGGTGTGTGCATGTGATTGGTTGAGTATGAGACCGATGGTCAGCTGCTGCAAGAGTTTCCTGACAGAACTTTCTATGCGCACTTTGTTCGCGATGCTCATCACATTTTGAACAAAGTGGCTATTGGAGCTGTCAGTGCACTTCCAAACCCAGTCAATCCTGATTTCCAGTCTGACTTGCAGGTGCTATTGTGAGAATGACAAACAGTAGCCTTATTCTTAGCATGTAGGTAGATAAAACCATAATGAAATGTACTAATTAGACTCCAAACTGTTATTAAGTAAGACTTCTAGTAAGCAACGGCTTGTCTCGACAGGTTTGCAAAGTATTACAGAGAGAATGGAGTGGACGAGAGGACACTATTTAAAGCATTTGGGATCAGGTTTGATGTTATGGTGTTCGGGAAGGTTAGTGTGATCTCTGTTTGAAAGCACAAATATCACAATAATCAATTTTTTTTTTTCCACAATTCACAGTTTTTCTCAGTTAAAATGTTAAGACAAAAGTCTATGTACCTAATCAATGATTTTGAGGTGTTATTTTGTCTCTCTGAAGGCAGGTAAATTCAGTATAATCCATCTGATCATATACATTGGATCGACTCTCTCTTATTACGCATTGGTGAGTGCTTCCCTGCTTTCTCTGATTGTTGTGGAGGTCTGCACGAAACAGGAATGATGCAGCATTACTGAAGCTAACCATGCTAATAAACTGAAGATTGCTCTCTTTAGACCACCATAGTGATTGACTGGCTCATCACTACTACCTGCTACGCCAAGGAGGCCAGTCAAGATTATTCGGAAAGGAAGTTTGAGTCTGTCCGGGACAGGAGACAGGTGAGCGAGAGCTCTCTTCAGTCGGGGTTGACTTACCGTGCCCTCATTTGAATGCCCCGCCCACATCATAATTTGCATTATGCCAAATGTGAGGCTCTTGTCCGAGCCTTGTTTGTTCATGGGAAGAGGACTATCAAACAAGGGCCCTATTATTCTCTGCCCAGGGCTTGCTCTCTGTCTCTTTTGTGGATGAGGCTCACGTGAGGGTGGTAAAAAAACCACAGAAGAAGAGATTACAGGAAGCCAGGCCTATCTCCTGCAATAAGCGAAAGGTGAGCCCCAACAGGTTGCTTTCCTGTGTCTTTTGCATACATGTACTATGCTATGCTTCATTACAGTCATGTGAACAATCTGCTTTGGGACACATTGCAGACACCTTAAGAGCAAATGTGCATGCATTCACTTACTGCCCACTTGAATGTTAATCATTTTGTTTCAGAGCCTACAGAAGTAAGCTTTATTTTCACCCATTTTTACTGAATTGTGTGGTAGGACCCACATCCATTATCACAGGCAATCACTAATGTTGGTCTTTTTGCTCTTGTAAGAGAAAAAAGGCATGTCTCCAATCTTAACAAAATATGGCCTAGGTTTTATTCCAATAAGGTGCATTGTACAAAAAACAGAGGTTTCGGTGACAGGTGCAACTGAGAATAGAACAGACACTCAGGGGCAGTGGAGTTCTTCTGAATTACCAACAGCCTGCTCTGCTGTTCTTATGCAGGTATAATTCTGTTCTATCTATCTTACTGTGTTAGAACTTAATGAAACTATTTGTTTTAAGCAAGATTGAGATTGCACGACTTTAATAAACATATTACACAGGTTCCTGAATCCTATCCCATCTGTCCATCTGTTTATTCAGCCAGTTCTCAGACAATCTTCACTGTTGCCCTTTAATTCTTCCCCAGTCTTCAGACTATTTGTACTTCCAACAGTAATGTAGTTGTGATAAGCTCTGGAAACAGAGGAGTGTCATCGGCATGCATCAACTCAATTTGTCTACAATGCCCACTCACAATTCCATGCCTGTCCCATTGCTATTAAATTACCTTTCAATTCAGTTTCAAACTAGCATGCTTATCCTCCTAAGTTTGAAAGTCCAGCTGCAGGTCCATCAGCCCAGAGGACTGCACATTATGCGTAGCTGGTGCAGGCTCACTGCAGGCATCTAATTGGCCAGGGAAGTCCCTATACTGTTACTCAATGAGGTGGGGAATACCCTGCTAACTGTAACCCTTTTTTCTGGGTGTCAGTATGGCTAATTGTGTGTCGCTTCCAACTGATAGGATTCCCACATTCCCCATGTCTCAGTTGAGGTGTAGGACCAATTAAATTGCTAGCGTGCTTTTTGCAACCAAAACTATAAACTCTAGATTATAGTGTTGCTGTGCTATATAAGAGACTTTTCACTTCCTGTTCTAAACACATTGGGCTACTTCTCCAATCTTTACTGAAGCACATTTAATTCAGACCCTCAGTCACTGGGCAGATGCTTTTTAAAACGGGAAGCACTTCTGCTGAAAAGGAAATCACGGCTGCAGTCTTATCGTACTGTGTCAGGCTGCTGTGACCTGCCACACAAATGGATTATGGCAGAATTTTTTTTTTTTAAACAATACCTTTCGCTTGTGATGTACATATGAATGTAGGGTAGCTTGTTGGCACCAGGACAGATCAAAATGGTGTGAGACTAGAGCAGTAAACATTCCAGGCAACGTGTCACTCAGTTTAAGAGACCTGTTTAAGTATTATTCTATTTGTCTATTATCTCACCTTTTTGATCCAGTAATTTTTGTAGATTCATTGAGGTAACTGACAGACTGAGTGTGTGTGTGTGTGTGTGTGTGCGTGTGTGTGTTGTGTTCCTGCTCTCAGGATGGGGTGGTGTGTTGTGTTCCTGCTCTCAGCATGGGGTGGTGTGTTATGTTCCTGCTCTCAGGATGGGGTGGTGTGTTATGTTCCTGCTCTCAGGATGGGGTGGTGTGTTATGTTCCTGCTCTCAGGATGGGGTGGTGTGTTATGTTCCTGCTCTCAGGATGGGGTGGTGTGTTATGTTCCTGCTCTCAGGATGGGGTGGTGTGTTATGTTCCTGCTCTCAGGATGGGGTGGTGTGTTATGTTCCTGCTCTCAGGATGGGGTGGTGTGTTATGTTCCTGCTCTCAGGATGGGGTGGTGTGTTATGTTCCTGCTCTCAGGATGGGGTGGTGTGTTGTGTTCCTGCTCTCAGGATGGGGTGGTGTGTTATGTTCCTGCTCTCAGGATGGGGTGGTGGGTTGTGTTTCTGCTCTCAGGATGGGGTGGTGTGTTATGTTCCTGCTCTCAGGATGGGGTGGTGTGTTATGTTCCTGCTCTCAGGATGGGGTGGTGGGTTGTGTTCCTGCTCTCAGGATGGGGTGGTGTGTTATGTTCCTGCTCTCAGGATGGGGTGGTGGGTTGTGTTCCTGCTCTCAGGATGGGGTGGTGTGTTATGTTCCTGCTCTCAGGATGGGGTGTGTGTTATGTTCCTGCTCTCAGGATGGGGTGGTGAGCATGAGGGTGCTGGCGAGTGTGGTGCAGACCCCCCCTGTGTGTGGTCCTGAAATGGTTCTGAGGGAGGTGGCTGGGTCTAACCGTCCAGCCTGGTGCCTCTGCGGTCACTGTGCGCCCCGCTCCGCCCCCCAAGAGCAGCTGTGCTGCCGGCAAAGCCGTGGTCCATGCATCACAACCTCAATCGTCTTCCCTCAACTGGTGCTGAGTCGTCCGATCCTGGAATCAACTCTCCTGTACAGGGAGCCCCTCGTAGACCTTCCCAAAGGGGACCCGAACCGACTGCTCCGACACTGTGCCTACCATCTCTACATCGACTGGCGTTTCGGGGGTGCCCAGGGAGACGCTTGTCCGGTCATCCCCAGCTGCTCTGTGGAGCGAATAAGGGGCCAGTACCCAAGCAGAGAAGGGCGCTACAGCGGTCTGCAGCCTACAAGCTCACCACCGATCCACGCATTTACTGATACTGTGCTTTGAGAGCACTACGGCAAACCTCATCTGAATTCAAAGACGTCGATGAAGTCTTTTCATTGATTCTCTAGTGTAATGTTGTGAGTTTAAAAGCACAAGTTTAAAAGTGGCATTACATTTTATTACCTTTTCCCATAAACTACTACATGCACTGAATATCTATTGCCTGAATATGCTGACTTAACATTTTGTCCTGTACATTTTGCTGGCCTTCAGAAATGTATTATTTTCCAATGTTTCCATTTTACTCTTTATTTTATTATTTCCTAAAAATGATTTGAAATAGAACCAGTAAGTCTGTGTCAGTTTTGTGGAATTGTCTCAGTTTCCATACTCACTTGGATGTGAGTTTGTCATTACCATTTATCGTATTATTTGCTGTATCTTTTTTAATGAATACTTTTGTTTATACTTTTATAATAAAGTCTATAAGAAACGACAGTCCATTTTCTTCTTTCTTTTGGGCTGTACTGTGTTTTCAGCATTTGGTGGTCATTCAGTCAGAATGCTCGCGCAGCTGAGTGTCCATCTCTGACGCAAATCTTTCCAAAAGAGCAACTGGTGAAACTATCAAGTCTCCAGAGAAGTTAACATGGCCGCACGATCAATGTCATTAACGGCCGAAGAGATAAGGACAGAAGGCAGTCTATAAGCACTTGTTACCTCGCGTGCCATTCTGAATATAGCTGTGGACATGGCAGCAGGGAAAGGATGCTGCAGCGCGCTTAGCCGGTGTATTTTTGAGTATGAAACACCCAAAGTGCTGGTGATCCAAAACAAGACTGTGGGAATTATCAACAGACTTATCCAGGCTTCCATCGTCGGCTATGTGATCGGGTGAGTACTGTGATCTGAAACATCAATAAACACAATGACAGCTTAGGCCTTCAGTTTTATAACTGTACTTTGATTACGCAGAAAAGGCCACTGAAGATGCCGACACAGTCTCCAGTAATACAGGCTGGCTGTGGCTCGTGTCTTTTCAGGACACAATACAGAAATTCTGGAGCCAATATCCTGTTTTACATTATAGCACAAATGCAAACTGCATTGATTAACATTGATAGAAGTAGTAGATGAGCACAGATGTTAAATTGTGAAGTAAAAAGGTACCAAACTATTTGTATAACAAAATATCTCAACTTACTTTATGCTTAAGCAGCTGCCGGAGAGCATGAGTCTAGAGATCTACCAAGTTTTTGTACAGTGTTCCTTGTGCGTTTGGCTCATAAAAATGATAAATAAAAAATAATAGATGACTATTATTAGGCTATTTTTGAGTATGATATTTTTCTTTAATTTATAGCATCAGTGGCGTATCAAATGCATCACCTCAATGAACCATGTATGTTGCGTCATCACTTTGGGCCATAATATCAGCCATAATCTTAATTCAAGATGTTATCACCAATACCAATGCAACCCCAATATTACCCTGCATCCATAATTATGATTCTGATTAGGCCTGTCTCAGTCTCACCCAATGCATGCTGAGATAGGCTTCAGACCCCCACGACCATGACCAGGAATAAGCCGGTTAGATAATGGATGGATGGACAGAAGCCTGTCTCAGCCCATTTTGTCTTGTACACAAACTTTGGGGGAAAAAAATGTGTAAACAAATGTGTGGTGCATTTACTGTGACCAGATTATGGTAACTGCAGAGTAAACTGTCACCAGACAGTGCACACCTGGCAAATTCTCAACACCTGGATTTCAAGAAAAATTTATAAACTTCTGGCTGAAACACCTAACTTGCAATAACATATCAGTATTCATTCATAAATTTGCAGTGAGCATATGATTAACTCTTGATGGAATTATTACTGTAACACATAGATCAGAACAGTATATAAAATATTGTAAGTATCTAAATGGTATTTGTCCCAATTAAATAAATGAATACAACATAAAACCTCTTGCTTCACATACCAGGTATGTCTGTGTGATACAGCAGGGCTACCAAGACACTGACTTTGTCATCAGCTCTGTTACCACTAAGGTCAAAGGCACCGCTTTGGCCGACATCCCTGACCTGGGAGTCCAAGCGTGGGACGTTGTTGATTACATCATACCACCTCAGGTACTCCGAGTGTTGAAACTACAGCTCACCTGTAACCCACAGTGCTTGTGTATCAGTCACCAAGACAGCTGCCTGTGAAAGGCACTGTGAAACACACAGGCAGAGGCTTGAGATTGAGACATCGCCATACTCTGTCCTTTCTGTAAATTACCCGGCTACAAAACTGCTAAAATATGTTTTCCAGACTAGAGTAAGAATGCTGATACACTGCTTTTCTTTTTGAAAACGAAATAGCGTGAAGGTACCGATTAATCTCTAGCCTGTGATTTGTTACTGTGTTGTGACAGGCGCAGAACTCGTTCTTTTTATTGACGAATCTGATTGTCACCCAGAACCAAACGCAGTCGACCTGTGCTGAGGTAGGATACTGCAGGAGAATACTACTTCTGTGTGCATTTTGCAAGGTTTTGGTCTTCCAGCATTCTCAACAGCATTCATAATTTTCTTTATGCTCCACTTAAATTGTACAGAAGTCATCTCACTGTGAGGTCACTAAATAAAGTAATAGTAGTAGCAGTAGTAATAGCATAAAGTGTGACTGGGCTGCAAACCCTTATTTTAGCCTGTTAAGAGTCATATATACAGTGCACTGTCAAGGGTATTCATCTAAATTGATCATTGTGATAAATTACCGGTCATGAATGGGACCAAGCACACTTACATCAAAGATCTAGCATGGTTAGTTTTTCTGATAGAGAAGGTACGAATAATATGTTTATGTGATATCCTGGTAATGGAATAATTTACTTGTTGTTGGGTGAGAAATGCCTCCATCTCAAGCTTGAGGTGACCATGTCTCTTATTCAGCTCCCTAGCCCGTCCACCATTTGTACTTCGGACAGCAACTGCACTGCAGGATTCAGCAACGTGCACGGCAATGGTGGGCCACAATGTTATGATATGTGACATGATATACATCATTTTATATTTCTAACAGTCAGTAATATTCAGGACCTTATTAATATTACAGCAATTGTACAGAAGCCGTTCAGATGAGGCATTCTACCTGCTACAGTCTGGCAACCAAATAAGCACTTATCTGAGATATAGTGGTTTATCCATTTCCCCCTTCTCTAGTTTGAAGATCAACACAGTTCAGAATTTCCTTGTCTAATGCGGATTGCATCTGAAAAAATTTGCAACTTTGTCCTAAGGTATTCAGACAGGGAAATGTGTGGATTATTCAGACACTGTCAAGACGTGTGAAGTCCAGGCTTGGTGCCCATTGGAAATAGACACAAACCTGCCAAAGTGAGTTATTTATTTCTACAAAAACACTTCTGCAAAAATTTAACCCATAAAAGTATACTCGAAAAACTGCACAATTTTTCAATCATGACTCGAAAGCTATATTGAAATGCACGTGTAAATATGAATGTATGGCTTACACAGTACCTATACATTTGTTTGTAAAGTACTGTACTTCAGCCAATTATAAAAGTTGCGGTTAATTATTATTATTATGTTGGTTCATACAAATGGAAAAGTATACTTCATCTTATGATGTGAATAAATTCTATTACCACTGAATGTGCAAGTGATATCCCTGTTTTTTCCTAGTTTGAACACCAGAGGTCACTGTGTGGTTCTTTACTGTTTCTCATCTTTAGTTTTCTGATACTTTTTGCTGACGTATATATTGAAGACAGCTTTATTGGTGTTACGTCGATGTTACGTTGTGTTCTTGCCAGTAGTTCGTTTCTGTATACTAACAGTACCATATACCGCAACTGAAACTGCTATTTACCATTTCCCCCAGTCAGCCAATTTATGTGTAATGGGCTAAAGGGAATTTATAAAAAGGTAGGGGATTTCTCGCATCCCCTGACAGACCAAAGATCTATGGTGTGAGACTACAGTATTAAACATCCCAGACAGGTGTGTCACTAAAACAGTTTTTGAGAATTGTTTAGGCATCTAATTTTTTATATCCAGTAACAGTGACGACTCAAAGAGGTGTATAGGCGTCCCTTTATGCACGTATGCAGATAGATAAAAGATTATGCAGTGTAAAATACTGAGAGTCGTTTGGCATCAATCCTGAGTAGTAGAACCGTTTCCTCATTGTTCAAATCAAACAGAACTGATCAGCTCATAAAAAGCTCAGAAAACCAGATTGAAAGTCAGATTGAACATTGATTTTAATACATTAGAAATGTTAGGAGCATAACAGATAACAGCGGTGACTGCACAGGTTTTGCTCCTCAGTTACATTTGCCAGAAGTAAAATGCAGTTATGTAATTTCTCCCTGTCACAGGCCTGCTGTATTGGCAGATGCAGAAGAGTTCACTGTGCTCATAAAGAACAGCATCCACTATCCCAAATTCAACTTCAACAAGTGAGCAATTCCTTTCTCTTACGAGCTGAAGCTCATTTTCGATTAGTTAATTATGAGAGGAAACATTAAGCACCGCTGTCTTTTTTTGAAATTTGTTGTACAAAGGCTGCTGCTTTCATGGCCGTGAGCTCTATTTTAATATGCACGATCTCTCTGTTTCATGGCCGTGAGCTCTATTTTAATATGCACGATCCCTCTTTTTCGTCTGTCTGTTACTACGCAGGAGAAACATCCTGCCCCATGTTAACTCCTCCTACCTGAAAGGCTGCATCTTCAACCGCCAAACCGACCCCGACTGCCCCATCTTCCGCCTCAAAGATATTGTCGCCGAGGCCGATGAGGACTTCCAAGCCATGGCCGTATATGTCAGTTGAGACCTCTTTGGTCATTTCTTGTCACGAACCCTGCTCTGGCCCTACCACCCCCTTTGGCCTATAGGCAGAATGTGTTTTTTATTTTTTGTGTGTGTGTAGAAAGGTAATGGAAATATCATAAATTATGTAGGCTATATTGGGTAAAGCATAACAATATTTATTCATGCAGTAGCACAAATTGCGATATGTACTTATCAGGAGTAGTAGAACAGTGCTTGGGTTGTCCTTATTTGTGAGCATAAAGATCTCATGCATCCCTTGCTTAGCAACAGACATGAAAAATGCGAAATTCATTACGATGGAACCATAAGCATTTTGCAAATAAACAAATGCATATCTAGGGCCAGCAGGCATGCCCCCTAGGGAGCTACAGTTGCAAACTTGTGCAATATAGCTTTATGCATGTGGTCAAGTGATCTTTTAAAGCTAGGAAAAGGCATGATTCTCATTCCACCTTGAGAAGCTGTTGTTTATACCCCTGATTTTAGGATTTAATTATATGACCCCCACCCCCTCCCATGCACCAACATCCACAAACAGTGATTAAATTTCCTGGAACAGGGTTTGTTACCTGTGCACAGAATTCTTGTTGACTGGGTGTGGATTCATAATGCAAACCAATGGTCCACAGCTGCTACAGCTGGCAGGATGTGGACTTTGTCCTAGTAACATATTATTAACTGAATCTAGGGAAACCTGACACTCTGGAAAGGCTGGCTCAGGTAATCCTCATATTGCCACTTCTGAATATTAACTGTTCCAATGCTCCACGATAGGCCATAAACATTAACCTTTTGTGACCTGAATATGTAATAATGTACTATACCTGTCTATGAGGGCACTATTGGTCAAATTAAAAATAGAACACTACATTTGAAAAAAACAGCTAATTACTGTTAAGTACCACTAAATGATATATTGTAACTGAGCTCTCAATATTAAAATGAGAAAAGGGCAGGAGGGAGTGGGGGGTCTTTGCTAGAGACGGGCAGTGCATGAGTTTCAGCACCTAGTGTGGGAGGGATGCATATGTATTATGGATGCATTGTACAGGTCAGGATCTGTTGTCGTTTAAATACACAGGACCTGAGATTTCTGTACTTGGAGTAATAACACACACAAGTAATAATCCATATCTGTGCTTGTGTCTGTCCAGGGAGGGGTGATTGGGATCCTGATTGACTGGAGTTGTGACTTGGACATGTCCGAAAACAAGTGCGTCCCAAAGTACTCCTTCCGCAGGTTGGACAACAAGAGCCCTAACAACAATGTGGCCCGTGGATACAACTTCAGGTACAAAAAGCCTTGCACCGGCATTCTGCAGTGACAGATATAACCGTACGATAAGCAGTCATAGTGTTCCAAATATATGACCTGTCATTTACTGATATGTCAGTGCGCTATGAGGGATCTCTCAAAATGTACAACTGCAGAGACGTATCATGGCACCTGCTAAAGGTGTTCTGGTTCTTCTCTGAAAATGTTCACAGGGATTACGTTGAAATGATTGAAATATATGTGATAATAGTAATATTGGTTGTAAGCCTACTGCTTGACCCATTGTAAGGAGAATGTTTGGTGTTATTTTGATTTAGGATAACTCCAGGATTGTTGTTAATTGTGCATCTGCTAGCAGGAAGAAAAGGGCCTTAGCGGGATTATGCTAGGGCCTGTTGTTCGGGCCCTCCATGAACTCTGGACCCCTGTGCAGCTGCACGGCCTATAGTTGTGTATGATTACCTTCCTGATGTAAATATCTTCAAAAGGTTTGGGTCTGTTTTACTGCAGCGGACCCCTGTTAATATGCTGGTTCAAAAACGGTCGTATAGACAAACAAAATAATCAAATCATAATTTATTTTTTCCAACAGGTTTGCTAAATATTATAAAGATTGTGACGATATGGACCAACGGACACTGATCAAAGGTTACGGAATCCGTTTTGATGTTATTGTCTTTGGAAAGGTGAGTCAGAAAGAGAGAAAACAACATTAAAAGACAGTGAGGGGGCTGCTGAGTGGCTCACCCTCTGAAGGCTCATGCTCTATAACAGTGCATGGATAGATACCCACTGTCTGGTAGTGAATCTGGACCATGCCAGTACATGATTGCACATTCCAAATTGGGGATAAAAAGAGGGGGAAAGCATTAAAAACAGAGGTGAAGATTTTATCTTTGGTGGGACCATTCAATCTGAAAAGTTTTTATTATTGTAATACTTTAATTTTTAAGTAATACTATTTATGTAATTTAAAACTTTATTTTCCAGTTGATAAAAAGTAAAGGTTGTATTTTGCTATCTGCAATGTAATCATTCTTGTTTCAATCACTATGGCTAAAAACTGTGTGGTAGGCTGAAGCACCGTCTAATCCAAATTAAATAGCACAAACAGTGTTGCCAGATGTCGGAGCAGATTTAATGCCAAAGATCAACCAAATGGGTCAAATGAAAAACAACCCCTCCAAAGACATTAAGAGCTTTAGCTTTGGATTTTATAAAAAAATATATATGTTTGCCAAAAAGCAATAAAAATGTTTTTTTTGTAGGCTGGCAAATTTAACATGGTGCCCACACTGGTGAACATTGGTGCTGGATTGTCCTTTCTCAGCTTGGTGAGTACCACACAACAGAGCACCCATTTCAGCCAGGAAATTATGTCAAAACAGACATTTCCAACTGACAAATGGCTACTTCCAAAATAAATTAATTATAATAATAATACAGAAATTGGGAGCCCATAGTCTGCATGCCAGCTGCATATGAATGTTCTTCCTTCGATTGCGCTCCGTGCGCAGGTTTGGCGGTGGCGCGTAATGAAACGGCTGAGCCACGTTTGGGAGGAAATCCGTGGGTCTGCACTCTCCCATGTGTCTCATGCAGTGGGGTTCGCTCATGAACGCATTTGGCATTAATTGGACATTCCAAATTGGGGTGGGAATTGGATATACACAGTCTCAAATTTGTCTCCAAATGTTTTTATTTTAAATGGAAAAATGGCTACTTCCACCAAAGATTTCCCTTTTCCATAAAATGTCAGTTTGTCCTATTGTTTTGATGCATTCCAGACTAAAGCTGAGTGTGGCTTTTTCAGCACAACAATGGATGATCTGTGAACTAAATAATGTTAGGTACAGTGGTGGTGGGTTTTTCTTCTTAGGTCAACGCTGTTTGTGACTGGGTTGCCTTTACATTCCTGAAGAAAAGAAACTACTACAGTAAACACAAATACATTCATTTGGATGAAAATGATGACACAGTGAGTTTGACACTTTTCCCTCAATAAATGTAAAGTACATTATACATGTATTGCCTGATTCACTGACTAGCAGACCATTGCAAACCAGCCTAATTTGTTTATTTCTGTATTTGTTTCAGTTCCTAATTTTCTTGCCAATATAATTTATTTATTTTTGGGCCTGCTGACATTTTCTTAAATTGGACATGTTATGAACTACTGAGTGCGTCTGGCCATAGGAGATTCCCAAAACGCAGACTGAGCACTATAGCTCAGAGATTCCTAGTCTGGGCCATGTCTTTAGCCAATTATGACTAGGAGACATGTCCCACATTGATAGAATATGTGTGTGCTTTCTTGGGCATGTGCACCTGCTCGTTACTTATCAGGAACCTACAGGCTACCAGTTGTCGTTAGTGAGGAGACATGCACCACTCTGTTTGGTACACTGCATGACCTGTAGCCTGGAAAATAATGACTGGCTCGAGAGCAATTAGTAGTGCATGAGTAGTAGCTGAGTAGTGCATGAGCTCAGCCAGTGTCCCCTCAGTGGGTGGCAGGTGGTGATAGTAGTACAAATTGTGATTCTGAAATGGGGTTTAAAATAAATAAATAAATAAATAAATAAATAAAATGGGGGATGGGGGGTCCTGACAAACAAGCTTGCATGAGTTATAATTCCATCTTGTTTTTCTTTGTGTTAAAGGAAGAAACCATGTATGGCACTCAGTAAACTTTGCCTGCTGCAGAGAAGTGTCTATATGGTGACAGCAGGGACTTTCTTCTTTGGACCTTGAAATCATCCTCACCTTTTTTGGACTGCACCCACAAGTTGACCCCTTTCTCTCCTGAATCAAATACCCATTTTTAAAAACAATATTATGCTATTTTTTATTCCTCTAAAGTGTGTACGCCCAGCAATTGCTTCTTTTTACTTTGCGGTCTACCAGCTCAGCCGTGTAGCCACTGTGTACACCTGCAGCACCTCTTATGCAGCTAACACAGGGCACGGTCGGCATGTGCAGCTAACACAGGGCACGGTCGGCATGTGCAGCTAACACAGGGCACGGTCAGCATGTGTAGCTAACACAGGGCACGGTCGGCTTATGCAGCTAACACAGGGCACGGTAGGCATGTGTAGCTAACACAGGGCACGGTCGGCATGTGCAGCTAACACAGGGCACGGTCGGCTTATGCAGCTAACACAGGGCACGGTCGGCTTATGCAGCTAACACAGGGCACGGTCAGCTTATGCAGCTAACACAGGACACGGTCGGCTTATGCAGATAACACAGGGCACGGTCGGCTTATGCAGCTAACACAGGGCACGGTCGGCATGTGCAGCTAACACAGGGCACGGTCGGCATGTGCAGCTAACACAGGGCATGGTCGGCATTCACAGTCAGGACCGAATTCCCGGGGTGTATCTCTACATTGAGGACTATTGCTTTAGCTGGATATGCTACCCATTCACTGACTACTGAGTCAATAAATACACCCACACAAAAATTACATATGATAAACTCAGTATTCTGTTTGTGTTGCAATGTGTTGTTCTTGGTTGCTTGTTTTTGAGTTCATTATGAGGTTTCCTATTAAAATGCATACACTCCCACCCCTCTCTTACAACCATAAAACAAAATGAAGGACGTACAACTGTCTCCTCACTTAAAGGCAACTGTCATTTTTATTGAAACAATCAACCAGATACAATATGTATAGGGTAATTAACCACAAGCTCACTCCCCCATTGGCTTCCACAGAACCACACCAAAAATTGTGTATTTAGTGATTATATAAGCATGCAGTTGGCTAGTGTATTCAGATACACGGCACTCTACTGTATATTACTATGCTGAAATATGAAGTGTGGTACGTGATACGAGGGTTGGCAAATGTAATTGTAGCTGTTCTGTCATGGATGGATAAGACATGATTACAAAAAAACAGAAAAAAGATTAAATACCTGTGTATAAATACAAATATTGTACAGTTACATGGGCCGGGTACATCAACAGGCACCCTGCAGTCAAACAGGCGCCCTGCAGTCAAACCCTCCTATTGCAGCATTGCTCTGGGTGCTGTGAACAAAGAGGGTCACCATCCCATGATTCCTTTGGACAAAACTCAAATTGGACAAAACCGGAAAGGTTTTTAGCCTGAGACCAAGGTGCATTGGCATTGCAAAGGCCTTGTTTTACTCTACACAATTCTCTTAAAAGATTCACATTGGTCTCTGTGATTATGTTAAACCTGATTATGAACATATTAGTACTTGAGATTTAAAGTGTTTTATTTTCGAGTATTTCAATACAATTCTACATTTTTGCAAGCTATTGTCATGAATTAAACGGGCCATTGCAAGTACCATTACGAGTTAAAGGGGGAATTTCATGTTATTGTACTTTATTGATCCCTCCACAGTTGGAAGGTTACATTTCTCATTTGTGGTTGTCTATATATTTTACTCTCCACATTCTGCATCTGAAATTTGCTTCAATGACTGAGCTATACATTTGCTACTACATCCACAGTGGAAATGGCTGCCCAAGGGACGTACAAATTTGAACTTGGTCAGATTTTTCCAGGACAATCTTGATGGTTGTTATGTTGTAATTGGCATTTTGATTTGGTCATACGGTCAGTGGTCAATTCAATTTACCATCAAAAATGTATTTTAGCATGAATTTCACTTTTAATACCTCCATTAATTTGTTGCATTATCCTCACATCCTTATACGATCATTTAATTAATTCCATCGGTATGTGTTCCACTGTGCAATGCAGATTCTGAGGACATTCTGTTAATTAAGCATTTTATAATGTCGTGAAGTGTTCACATGTGGGGACCCTGACAATTAGCACTTAGGAGGCATCTGAGGGTCAGTAACAATTAAAACAAAAGGGCAGGTTACAGAGGGTCAACAATTGCACCAAAGAGTTGATTTCCTTATGCATAGTAATATGTCTGAAAGCCTTCATAATTTAGAGAGCCATTTGATATGTCCCCAGAGTAATATGAACATGCAGAAAAGTGTGCTGATTTTGCACATACTTGTCAAAATGACAACTATGTGGAAGCATTATGTTTATATGATGTATTGATTTTAAATACTAGAAAAGTATATAACTGTGACTACATAACAGTGCCTGATAGAGTTCACAGAGCAGGAAGTGAGAATAATTGCATCAGCTTGTGGGTAACCACACAGTACTGATTTTCTCCCCCAACTCAACCCTTGCTTTTACCTAGATGCTAAATTTTCATTGTCCACATAGGGCGCATATTACTACACTAACTTTGAAACATCATTGTATTATGTTGCCCCAAGTGGAAAAGTGCATCTTTCCAGAATACAACATGCTATGTGAGGTATAGCGCTAAACCAAACTGTTCTCTATTATAGGGTTTCATTACAAAAACTGCAATTCCCCCCCTAACCATGTAGTGCTTCAGAGGAGTGAAGATGAGCCAACCTAGGCCACGCACTTCCTAGCTGAGCACTTTCATTGTGTCCAACGCAGGTGCTTTAAATATAATCCACAGCTATAGTGTATCACTGCTCTAAAACAAAAGCCCTGAGACCACACAGCATGCTTTGTCTCTTAAATATTAATAGGCTTTCGAGGTCAAATGGTCAACAAAACACTCCCATTTGCAAGTCAATAAGCAAGAACTATTTAAAAACTAACCAGTGATATTTAAACCACAAAGAGACCCTTACAGGCATTCATTATTGTAACAGGAAATCTGTGTGCTTTGTGGCTGTAGAAAAACAAAAAGGTCCTAACAAGTAATTTTCAATACTACACACTTTGTGATATTTGAATGTGAACAACAATTTCCATTGAACTACTATTCCATTAATATTACATGTAAAATGCATAATTTAAACCCCCTACCCCGATATGCCACTGTACACTGTGCAACCCATAGCTAGCCCCTTTTTTAAAATATTGAATATGTTACAAAATTGGCTGCGCCAAAGGCGTACCGGTAAAGCCATCATCAAACAAGCCGTTTGGAGGCGCTGAGAAAAAACAGACTCCCTTCACTACCCACAACGTTCCTGCACTGCCCCCAATGCAGCATCTTTTTGGTCGAAACAAGAGGGGAGTCCATAGAACGAAGCATCAACTGGAGATGGCACTGGTGTGGAAAACGGTCACGGTAAGAGCGTGCCGTTTTTTTACGGCAGAAAAGCATGCATGGCCCGGGGTGTCCGGCCGTGCTCCCGGAAAACAGAACACACCGCACAGCACAGCGCCCTGTCTCACAGTGTGGTGGCCCACACTTTCTCAATGTTGGCCTCCCCATGGTAACGCTGGGAAAAAGGGTGGTTAGCCGACCACGCCCCATAACCCGTCCTCCATCATTGGATCAGGATAGAACCTCGTCCTCCCCTACAAAAGGCAAGTCCACGTTCCTCATGCTGTCCCCGCTCTCCTCTTTGCTAGACAACAGACAGAAACAGAATTAGATGAACGCAATATATTTCGTGCCCTGAACTGAAGAACTGAGTTGTCATTTTTCATGATAATTCTTTCATTGTAATTTATCTTTGTCAGTACTGCTTCTTTACATTCGTACAAAGCAAGGATTGTATCAGGGTAACACAGTCAGATTGTCTAGTATAAGCAGAGCTTCACTGTTAACATCTCTCTGTGTGTAACTGGATTTTTTAGATTTCAGTAATTAAAATAAATAAACAAATAAATCAACAACAAGCAACCTTGAGCTGACTTTAAAATACAGCAAGCCATTAGTTGTGCATTCAGGTCAGAAATGGGAAGACACAAAACTAGTTCACTGGCATGACCTGAGGGGCTGAAGATAACGCATTGCTGCATGCACTGAAATAAGGCCGAGTGCACAGTTAAAAAATAAAAAAAACGACTAAAAAACGAGATTGCTGCGATATTCCCCATCATGCCGGACGCAAACTCCATGGCAGCAGCAGAGTGTTTCCCGGCAAACTCATGCACCTGACAGACAGAATCATGCAGTAGAGCACTGGGACTGAAGGTAGGTATGGGCTGTCCTCACGATGGTGCCCTTACTCTGGGGAGATGAACCAACAGCTGAGGAAGGAGGGTCCAAACAAACCTCAGCACCCCGTCAATATCAGGCTTATCATCACAGCATTGTATGCTGCCAAGGCAGAATCACGACAAGATCTCCTTTTGTGGTTGTTTTAATGGTACGAAGGTCCATTGTAACTATGGTTACATAGTTCTGACCTTCCACCACAGAAAATCAATGTGCAAAGAATTTTTGTGAAAATAGATCAAATAGTTTGTAAGTGTAAGAGCTGACCTTTTATAAAGTGTGTCCAGTCAAACAGACCAGGTTTTCAAGGGTCTTACTACAAAGGCCCTTTAATAGAGGTTGAAATAAGGGCAGGAAATGTGAGGGCAGTGGTCAGTCCCATAATGCCTCTGGAGACAGATACTGCTGGAGGAACACCCGGAGGGATGCCTGTCCTGCACGTTACGCTCACACGTCACAGATCCAGTTCATTCCAACGATGCGTTCAGGTTTTAAATGTACAGAAATACAAAGTTTGCTGAAAGGCAGGCAGAGACTTGCAATGACAATCCTTTACCTTTGATTACTATGAACGAAGCAGTACTTTCCAATGCCTGCCTTGCCTTTGCTGGAAGGTGATTGGGGAAGAGGAACAGAGATACACCATTGTGCAGAGCATTTCCACATATACTGATAATGGCGAGGCAATCACGGCCACAGACAACGGGCAAGCACAGAAAAAAGTATGTTTTGCTTAAATTCCAAAAGAAAAATAAAAGAACCGTAGTGGTTTGATTAAATATGAACCTTAGATCCTGTTTTTAGAGAATAAAAAATGATAATGAAAACTTCCACTTTGTTTATTTTTTGTTTTTTTTGTTTTGTTTTGTTTTTTTCCCCCAGATTTTTTCCTGTTTTCTCCCAATTTGGTAGCCCCGCCGAGTACCTCCCCCCACCCCAGGAGCGGCCGCCAATTGCCACTCTCTCAAGGCACGGGCTGTACTCGGATTTGGCAGAACCAGGGGCGCGAACCCCTGATCCTCGGTGTGCAACTGCACCACTACGGCGGCCTCACTTTAAGGTCCTTAAACACTTATGAGGCAAAACACCAACTGAGATGGTATGTCAAAACTTGGATTTAATGACTAAGGCTGAGAACTCTGGGGTGCTGGAGAAAGCTGGTCAGTGAGAAATAGGCCAGGGGTTCGAACAAACCCCCCCATACTTTCATGGTGCTGTGTAGTGGGTTTGTGTGCGAGTCTGTGCGTTTGGGTGGGGGAGCCTCGTTGGCACTCACGTCAGCAGGGTTCCTGGTGCAGTGGGGCATCTGTCTTCCCTCCTGCCCCAGTCGAAGGGGTTCCCAAAGGATCGCTTCCGAAGCATAGTCTTCACCAGGATCTACAGCAAAGAGGAAGAAGTGCACTCAGACTCAAAGACCTCTGCCCACCTGCCACTATCCCATCACTTCAAATCACCATACACTGTTTTTCAGGAGTTCCCAACAAGCAAAATGAGAAGTTCATTCTTATGTTTGCAGAAAATATAACAGTATATAATTATGGGGCTCTATCTACCGATAGTATAGTTTTGACATAATCAAGCTTTTGAATCTTCAAGCCCACTACCATATAACTATTTTGTTAAGTCTAACTGGAACTGGAGAAGGGAAGCACTGTTATGCTAAAAAACTGATTTTATGTTCTTTTTTTAAAATTTGATTTTATTTTATTACCTCAGAGCTTTTCCATATCTCAAATTTGGAATGGCCAGTTCCACAGGGTTGTACCATAACAGAAAGGCAGTCTCCACTAAAGTGTGTGTTATAACACACCACTCAGCTATGCAATCATGTCAGAGGACAGCAAATGCAGGTACCTCACTGACCAGAGCAGTAACGTGTGCAGTGAAAACCCAACCGAATAACACTCGCCCTCAGAGAAGCTACACTGAAAACCAATGTAAAATATCAGGATGAGCCTTAATAACTAATATATAACAAAAATGTCTGCTAGAGCTCTAAGCTATGGAATTGGCAGTAGGTAACTCTCGTATTAATTGCATGCTGGGAGACAGTGAGAGCGGTTTGCTCTGCCCACTCACCACCGTGGCCAGGCTGGGGATGTGTTTCACAGAGTTCTCCACCTCCTCCTCCGTCACCTCAATCAGGGTACAATTCTCGTCTTCCGAGGGGAGGGGCTCTGCCCCATGCCTCGTCACCCATGGGTGCACCTGGGAAAGAGACAGTGCCAGTAGGTCACATGGCTATAGTACTGTACAGTCTCAAGATCACTCATGCGAGTCAACAAAAAAAATTGTGATTACTCACATAGTGGTGTATATTGACCAACTGAGGATTGTCTGTGCTAAAATTTTAAGTTACGATGATTTCTCATTTTTGCGGGTTAGCCTGAATGAATATGCTAAATTAGGCATCCCTATATTATTTAGCAAAATAGTGGGAGGTGGTCATGCAAATAGATTACTTTAGCACATGTAAAATGATTTACTAAGCCCGAAAGAAAGTTTTGGAAAGGTATTTGTGGGTGCATTTTAGTACAAATGGAAAGCAGGTATTAAAAGAAACGGAATCGAAAAGATCAACTTCTAGCAAAACACGTACGGGTGTGTTTGTAATATCCATAACTGAATGTTCTGAATGATTGGTAACAATGGGGGCTAATTAACTGGCCCAGTCTAGCTAATGCTCAAAATACACAAGAAGATAATTTGTGAATAGCCTACATAGTATAATAGCCACATCATGAATAGTAAGAATATATATTTTCTCATCATGAAGCAAATCATGTTGCAGAATAGAAGAGTCACTATTATTTGAATCAAACAATCAATACAATGTCTATACAGTGAATAACAAGCAAATCATACCTTTATAAAAATAAAACCCATGATTAAATGGTAATGTGACACTTACGGCACGAGTAGGCTTAGTGCTAGTAAGCATAGTTATGATCATTTCAGTCCTGAAAGACATCTGTAACTCCCGGCAGAAACTAAGACATCCAGTGAAGCAGTTCGTAGTAAACCCCCAGCTCGTTCAGTGTAATAGTAGCCTATACCCTACACTAAAAAAAAATACCATAAAAACGGTAACATTGCTGCCAGTCTTTTCACCGTTTTCTTACAGTATAACCAGTCCAAACACGCAAAATCTAAATATGGCCATTTGTGGCTGGAGTAATTTACATAATGACGATAAAAAGTGTGTTCATCACGATAAAAGTGTGAAATGATAACGCATGCGAATACTTTGGCTGTGCCTGCAAAATAACACCCCTTATTTGGGATCTTAGTAAATCGACCCTATTAAGTATGTATAACTGATATTTTAAAACCTGTATGAGTTGAGATGTGAAGGTAAAATAAGTCAAAGGGGTGATTTACACATGAAGTACACAAAGTATTCCAGACAGAAGCAGACCTTAATGTATGGCACTGAGATTCTGCTTTCAGGGTTCTTGTCCAGCATCTTTAAGAGCAGATCCTTTAAATCCTCAGACACATCAATGCTGGGTGCACAAGAACACGGATGTCAGATACACTACCATGTCACTGTATTAAAACTGCCATACAAAAATATCTTTCAAGAATGCAACGTGAATCACATGCATGTGTGTCTTAGGGTCAAGTGCGTATGTGTGGGTGTGGATGAGCATTTATGTGCATGTGTACAGGAGTGTGTGTAGTGTGCGTATATGCATATGTGGCTGTGTATCTGTGAAGTGTCTTGTGTGGGTGTGGGGTGTTTGCATATGTGTTTGTGTGTGGGCATGTGTGTGTGTATGTGTGCAATGTGTTTGCATGTTTAAGTTGTGAATGTGTGTCTAAAGGGTCAACTATTTAAAATAATATAATAAAATAAAGTATTTGTCCAGGTCCCTGTATATAAGTGTGGCATGTGTTTGAATGAGTGTGTGTATCTGTGCGTGCGTGCGTGCGTGCGTAAACTCACTGCTCTGGCAGCTCCACTGGCAGGGTCTTGATCTTCTGGTGGAGATTCAGGATGTGTTCATCCATGAAGGGACACTGGTGACAGTGACAAATCCACCCATAAAAGTAATAATTAGCGTGTAAGTGTCTTTCCCTATTGGGTTAACCTTGCATAGTGGGAACAGAGACACTCTCTCATTTACAGTGACCGTCTAACCGGGCCCCCTAATCTACTGCGTAAGGCCTAAATTGATGAAATACAATATTATAAAATGTGCATTACTTACATTGCATTATTGGGCTTTTAAAATGATGTACAATTTATGGGCTGTTTTTTTAATATATTAATGTATATTGTCAGTGCATGATGGGGAAATTTACCACTCCAAAAACAAAGCAATACAGAGTCACTCCCATCGCCCACATATCCAGGGCCTGAAAAAGAAGAGAAAAAAATCTAATTTGAATCAATCTGATCCACGACTATGCTTCAAAATCTTAAGTGACATGCACATGGAAGTATGCTAAAAACTGGCATCATATACCACAGACTTGTGTCAGACATGATGTATTTCTGAAAATATAAACAAGTAGTAAGTTAAAATGAAAAAAGTATAACCAAGACAGTCTATTTTACATGCAGGTAGCCTACTTAATTAAATTAAGAAAATATTCTAATGGGATATTTTTTTTACATAACAGTTCCTGGACCCGTCTGAGACCCCCCTCAATGCAACCATTCATGGACAACACTAACTATTTTTTTCATTGCAGGTCAGTCAACTATTTTACAGTTCCTATTTGTGGAACAATATATGGGTATGTAAAGTGTGTTTGCGATGAGAAATACATGTATAGGCACATTCTTAATATAGACACATTATATAGATACAATATAGACACATTCTTCTCCACAGCTAATGCTTATCACATTTCCAATAAACTGTCCACATGCTGACCTGGTATAGATGCACTTTTTGATGTATATTAAAACATTTTGTTGTTTCTCAGTGCTCAACAGGCAATTGTTAGCCAAACTGTTTCTAGTTGAATAGCCTTGATCTTCAGCATGATGATAAAAGTAATCCTAATCCAATGGTTGAAATAGTTGTACTTCTAAAGAAGGCCTCCATGGCAGTGTTTTTCAACCTTTTTTGAGCCAAGGCACATTTTTTACATTAAAAAAATCCTGAGTCACACCACCAACCAAAAGTGTTACTAATTAAGTGAAGTTAATAGGATAAGATAATTTCCCACAGCACACCTGACGATCTCTCACGGCACACTAGTGTGCCGCGGCACAGTGGTTGAAAATCACTGCTCCGTGGAATGGGGAATATTCATTTACCTTGCCGGAGAAGTTTTTCCTGGTCTCTGAAAGAGTCTCGGGTGCAAGGAAGGCTGGAGTCCCCACAGTGCTGGTCAGAAGCGCATCTGTCCCTTCAAACTGGTTACTGACCCCAAAGTCTGCTATTTTAATGTGGCCATCTTCCCCCACCAAGAGGTTGGAAGGTTTAATGTCTCGATGAATTATCTTCTGATAATGCACTGAAAATAAAATTTAAAAATCTTTTTCCCTTCACTCTTAAGGTTTAATATTTAAAAAGAAACAGAGCTTATTTGTCCAGATGGTAAAATGGGTCAACTCACAGCATTACAGCCCCATGAATGTAATCTAGTGGGAGGGTTAGTGAGGACCTGGCTCACTATTTATTTATACCAAATTTATCCCAAAAAAACTCACAAAACTCAATTCCTCTCAACAGGTCCTGGAAGTAGAACCGTGCCTGGTCCTCAGTCAGTGGTTTGTCAGTGGGAATCTCCATCACTGCCCTGCGCAGTGAGGACACACTCAGAGTTTGGCCCAACCACCTCAAGAAGATCATAACAATACAAAATACTAGAGCCCTTAAATCACTCACTTACCCCTGTTTGACCAGCTCAAAAACTGCAAAAAGAAAGGGGGCATTTTATACACTTTTCAGAAATTACAATCAAATTTCAAACAAATATCAAAATCAACACAGGTATACAGTTTCAAAATAACCACAGTTCTTAACTTTCTTAAAAATGTATAGCAAGTGTGTGTGTGTGTGTGTGTGTGTGTATGTATGTGTGTGTTTGCGTGTGTCAGCACAGCTGTAGACAGGCTAAAGAACAGATGCCATGTCGGTAGAAGTTAGCCGTTTGGGATGGAGGGGTGCTCCTGGCGTTCGTACCCATATACAGATGGTCCTCTCCGGGATCATCCAGCACCTGGACCCAGAAAAGAGGAGAAACACTATGGGTGTGAATTCCTACTGACAGAAGCCAAGATGTGTCCAACCTCCCTTCAGTAAGCACCACCTTAATACTAGCCTGAAAACAAACCTGTCCTTTGTTTGTAAAATGTGCTATTCATGGATATTCAAATCTGGACCTCAAATCCAAATCCGGCCCTGGTTTTCTTTCTCCCAGGTAATTAACTGAACAATTAGTGCCAGATTGTCTTCACACCTGACTCCCAGGTAAAGGGAGGGTGGAAAAAGAATAGCCCTGTGTCATATAGCCCTGGAGACACCCAATTACGCTGTAAAATCAAAGAAGCAACACACTCCTGCGGTATTGTGTGTGTATTCATTCAGTGCTCTGGTATCAGTACAGAGTCTCTGCAAGGTATTGTGTGTGTATTCATACAGTGCTCTGGTATCAGTACAGAGTCTCTGCACGGTATTGTGTGTGTATTCATACAGTGCTCTGGTATCAGTACAGAGTCTCTGCACGGTATTGTGTGTGTATTCATACAGTGCTCTGGTATCAGTACAGAGTCTCTGCAAGGTATTGTGTGTGTATTCATACAGTGCTCTGGTATCAGTACAGAGTCTCTGCAAGGTATTGTGTGTGTATTCATACAGTGCTCTGGTATCAGTACAGAGTCTCTGCACGGTATTGTGTGTGTATTCATACAGTGCTCTGGTATCAGTACAGAGTCTCTGCACGGTATTGTGTGTGTATTCATACAGTGCTCTGGTATCAGTACAGAGTCTCTGCAAGGTATTGTGTGTGTATTCATACAGTGCTCTGGTATCAGTACAGAGTCTCTGCAAGGTATTGTGTGTGTATTCATACAGTGCTCTGGTATCAGTACAGAGTCTCTGCAAGGTATTGTGTGTGTATTCATACAGTGCTCTGGTATCAGGACAGAGTCTCTGCAAGGTATTGTGTGTGTATTCATACAGTGCTCTGGTATCAGTATAGAGTCTCTGCACGGCATTGTGTGTGTATTCATACAGTGCTCTGGTATCAGTATAGAGTCTCTGCACGGTATTGGGTGTGTATTCATACAGTGCTCTGGTATCAGGACAGAGTCTCTGCACGGCATTGTGTGTGTATTCATGCAGTGCTCTGGTATCAGTACAGAGTCTCTGCAAGACAGAGTCTCTGCAAGGTATTGTGTGTGTATTCATACAGTGCTCTGGTATCAGTACAGAGTCTCTGCAAGTACAGAGTCTCTGCAAGGTATTGTGTGTGTATTCATTCAGTGCTCTGGTATCAGTACAGAGTCTCTGCAAGGTATTGTGTGTGTATTCATACAGTGCTCTGGTATCAGTACAGAGTCTCTGCAAGGTATTGTGTGTGTATTCATACAGTGCTCTGGTATCAGGACAGAGTCTCTGCAAGGTATTGTGTGTGTATTCATACAGTGCTCTGGTATCAGGACAGAGTCTCTGCAAGGTATTGTGTGTGTATTCATACAGTGCTCTGGTATCAGTACAGAGTCTCTGCAAGGTATTGTGTGTGTATTCATACAGTGCTCTGGTATCAGTACAGAGTCTCTGCAAGGTATTGTGTGTGTATTCATACAGTGCTCTGGTATCAGGACAGAGTCTCTGCAAGGTATTGTGTGTGTATTCATACAGTGCTCTGGTATCAGGACAGAGTCTCTGCAAGGTATTGTGTGTGTATTCATACAGTGCTCTGGTATCAGTACAGAGTCTCTGCACGGCATTGTGTGTGTATTCATACAGTGCTCTGGTATCAGTACAGAGTCTCTGCAAGGCATTGTGTGTGTATTCATACAGTGCTCTGGTATCAGTACAGAGTCTCTGCAAGGTAACAGGTTGGTGGGGGAAAAGGGGATGGGGAATATTTGGGTTAGGACACAGCATGGAAGCGGGGACAGAAACATTGATGGGGGGGTTTATACAGTACAAATGCCCAAATGTATTTACATTTAACAGACATTCCGATCCAGAGTGACATGCACAGCTTATACTCTTCACATACAATCCATTTACACAGCTGGATATTTACTGAAAAATAATTCAGGTTAAGTACCTTGTTCAAGGGTCACATGACAGTGTCCCATCTGGAAATGTAACCTACAATTTTGGAGCTGTAAGCCCAGTTCCCCAACCATTATACTACAATGCCACAGTGCAGTATGTGCTATGTGCTATGTGCTCATTAGAAAGTTTTGTTTGTTGTTGTATTGTACCATTCACATCTATATTATACAGTGTAGTATAGAATATGGTTAGATTACATTATACTTGCTTGGCAGACTTATCTAGAGCAATTTACAAAATTGCATTCAGTAGATTTACAAAAGCAGACTACAGAAAATGACAGTTAACACTCAATCAGTGGAAGAAACTATGCTAATGATAATGCACCTCCACAAGCTTCACCACATTGGGGTGGTCCAGCTTCTTCAGGATAGCAATCTCCTGGTACACTCGTTCCAGGGGCCCCTTGGGCTGGGCAGGGCCCTCACTGGCTACCTTAGTACCACGGGGCGGAGGCCGTCCTGCAGGGGAACGACAGCCAATGGTTACAGACCACTGACTGAAACTGTGACGTGTGACCAATCACTTTTCAACGTTCACATCAAAACCAGCTCACTCTCTTGTGGAGATTTTGAGGCACTGTAAAAACAACCAGACACATTCTGTACAGTGACCAGATACTCAGCTCTGGGGATCCATGTCTTTACTGTAGTCTGTTAATGAGGTTTCTGATTGGTGTCAGGAATTCATAAATATTCACAGTGAGCCAGCGAATCAGAATACTTAAAGCAAAATGAATAGGTGAGGCAGACAAGCCTATCTGCCCATCACACTGAAGATGTATTGTATGACCAGTCAAAATGCTTACTTGGGAAACCTGCCTGTCTCATCAGTCTTCTCTTTGACAGCACTTTCATTGCCTGTAGAAGAGGGTAAAAAAACAGAACAGAACAGTCTACGTGTGGCTATACATGTGTAACCCTCCCTAAGCAGTTCTGCGGGGTGCTCAGCCAAACCGCTAAGAATTTGTAACCCTACACCACCTGCTTCCGCAGCTACAGCAGTGGTCAGGAGGGATAGCTCCGTAATGTATTCTCCTCTGGGTTCAGACCCTTCAGTCAGTTTCTGCTTCATTCTCCTGCAATTGTAGGCAGCCCTATTTCATTTGAACATTCCACAGGAACAAAAGCCAAGTTTTCCAAAATTCTGCTTAACAACATGCATTTAATGTTTGTAATGTATTTAATGGTCAATGTATTTAAGTGCCAAATATTCTATGTAAACGCTGAATTCTATCATAATCATACAATGCTTATTGTTTACTTTCCTTTCCAGGAAAGGAGGTTAGTTTGGGGAGGCTCAGGTCTGATATACTCACATAATAGGTGTTGTCGTCTTCATTGTAGGCCAGCTTGACAACTCCATAGGAGCCCTTGTTGGGAGATATGAGATATACAGTGAGCCAAAGATGAACTACAGCTGTCCCATAATTCCATCCTGTCAGGCACAAAGCTCAGACTGCTCCCCCTCTCACTGTCCACCCCACCCCAGCATGGGGGAGAGGAGGAAGAATGACAGACAAAGACTCATCAAGAGGAGGGATCGACCAGAGGGCACATGGGAGAATGCGCTCATTTTATAACCCGTTTCATGCGCATCTTCCCACTGAAGCCAGCTTCCCAGTTGTAAGGGGAATCATTGACCTATCTACAGAGATCTGAGACAGTTCCATTACAGGCCCATCCCTATGTGTATGGGTTAGCACTCAAAACCGTGTGCAACGCATAACAATGCACACACACTGCACAGTTTAACAGTACATTCACACACACACACACACACACACACACACAGGCAAGTGCATAAACACACACACACACACACACATAGGCAAGTGCATAAACACACACACACACACACACATAAACACACACACACACACACACACACACACACACACACACACACAGGCATGTGTACACGCACACGCAGGTCCTGGTAGGGTGAACAGATTGGAGATAGCGGGGAGGTGGCTTGCTGCTCGTAATCTATTCCACTGATACACAAACAATCTAACTGAAGGCATTTATTTTTTTTGGCAGCTTTAGTTCCCACTGAATGTACCCACACAAAAACGTGAACGCGCACACAAAGACACGCACACAAATAGACAAATTCACAATTGCAGAAGAGGTATTCAGATGAAGCACTTTTGTTGTAAGGAACAAATAAAGATGTATTATCAGAAATAGGAGGTCTAGTCCATGTGTGAGGGAGCGCAAGGTCAGTAGAACCCTCCTTAGCATGGTTTTAATGTTAATTAGACTGTAGAGATAGAGCTTAAAGTAGATTAATGTTACTTTATTTTCTCATTACCTTTCCAATCTCATCTTTCAGCTTGTACTGGTTCAGCTGCACACAGTCCTATTGAGATAAAAAGACATAACTTCACACGCATAATTCTTTTTTGATTTCTACAATTTAATAGACATCAATAAGCAAGTAATTCAAATCCTGCAGCACCTTTAAATATTTCATTTTAAAACTGATTTTAAACTAGAAGTGATTTTAACTAGCTAATGAGTTAAATAACCTGGATGTAATTTCATAAATAATCTAAAAACCAGCCTATTACTTGCCTGCTGTCAATGTCTACTTGTTTTACATACAGCTTCTGTTCATTAATAATTCAGAAGTTGTTACAAAACATAGATTTCAATGAACTGCACTGGTATTAATAAATTAAATGACAGGAAATGAAGTGTAAAAAAAGTATTACAAAAATAAACAGCAAATAATAAGTAAGCTTCATAAACTAAAAAGGCAGACAAATATATAGCGCTGTTGACTGGCCATAAACATCAAAGGGACAAGACGCCCAAATGAGTGGCAATTTTATCAAAGGAAGTGGTGAGCTGGCAGTTGGCAGAAAGCCAAATTTGTATTCCCACACAATAGCCACAAAACAAGGGCTATTTGCTTGATCTGTTTTCTTTTATTTTGGGAGGAAGTATGATCCTATCATATAAAAATAAGTAAAGTAACAGTAGAAGCTATACTCAATAGTATACGCAATAATAGGTCCATTTCCATTTGTATCCATTTTTAAAGTAATTCTGTGAATATATTTTGTGGGATCAAATGATATAGATAAAAAAATTAAAAAAATAAACATCCAGGTAGCATTAGCCTTTTTATTAATAGTCTGCAATGCAAAATCCAGCAGTATAGTACGCTCACTGTAATACATCAGTTTGTAATTGTACCAAACTATACACCTGATTGTATTTCAGCCAGGATTACGCCATCATTTATCCACTGTATTACATTATTTAACTTCCCTGAACCATAGCGAAGGATGATTCAAAGGGTCCTGCCTGACAGGGGCCCTCAAAAACATGGTATGGTTACAGTCATTGAGCAAGAATGGAGTGGTGTGGAGCAATGCGAGATCTTTTCATGGGGCCCAAAAGCCCTGGCGGCACCCCTGGATCTACATATTTATTTTGAGATGGTTGCCCCATTCCTGAGGATAATTACATTTTGTGCCAAAACCAGCTCAATTTCTGACAATTTCCAGCTCAATTGTTTCTTTCACACTTGTGTATATATAGCTAAATATATCCAGAGCACTGGACACTTTAGTAAACACTATTATCTGTATTGAAATTGAAGAACTGTAAATGGCCTATTCTACTTCTACAAGGATCAAGGGATAGAACAGCAAATTGTCTACAGACAACTATAGTGCAGGGAGGATAGGGCTTAATCTAGCTATTTTAGCTTACCTTCAAAACATTCTCTCTCATTCTTTGGCTGTCAGTGGCCACATTAATGACAGGATGAGAAAGACACATTTTCCTTTTCAATTGGTGTTTTATATACTGTATGTGTTTTTGAAAAAGTTTTAACTTGTTTTTATAGAAATTGGAGATTTAAAAAAAATCAATGGATCAGATGATTTAAACTAGAGGTTTCCATTGCATCATCATCATCATCATCATGCATAGAAATATTAATTATTCTCGAGAAGAATTTTTTTTTTTTTAAAACACAAAAACAACATACTACACTAAAACTATATTTAAAGTGATGCAGTACTTTACAAAATGTAAATATTAGAAAATAAAAGTTATGACCCAGTTGCTGAATTAGGAGGGGAAAGAGGGGGAACCCCACATAAGGGCCCCACATAAGTGATTGATCGTGCTGTACGTCATGTGCTCAGGAGCCTACTGGCTTTACTTTAGTTTACACAACAGACTGAAAGCGTGTGAGCTTGTTGGCTCTTGCTCTAAGTGGCAGAGAGCAGACAGTCAGAACGTACCTGCAGGTCAGTGATGGAGACCCTGTGTGACTCCACTGTGGGCCTGCGGGCGAGGCGGGGGGACACGTGGGGCGACGTGATGGGGGAGTAGGGCAGGGAGGGGTAGATGTAGCGTCCGTTCAGCCCGGGGGAGCCGAGGGGCGAGAAAACCGTGTGCGGCCGCTCTTGCAGGGAAAGCTTGCGGTCAGACAGGTTGAGTCTGGTCCTGTTTTCCCGGGACTCTGGGAACAGGGCTTTGGGGCTCCCCATGTGGGACAGGAGCTTGTGGTCCTGCTGCATGGGAGAGGCAGCTGGCTCAGGGGTCTCAGAACTGTCCATGTCCTCCACCTCCTCCCCAGAGCAGCTGGGCTCGTACTCTGTGACCACGATGAGGGACTCCATGGCCGCTGGGTGTAGGTTCACAACAGGGGGCGGGGGCTACGTGTGGCGGGCGCGTCGGACTGGCTGATGGTGTGCGGTTGGCATCGCTATGGGCGGGCAGGGCTCAGCAGAGGGCAGGGAGAGGACGCATGATGACATGGCGCCCGTCCCGCCTACCTCCAGACCGCTCAGGAGCTAAGATAGCTGGGCTGTGGGGGAGAAGCAAACGTAAGTCCCACTTCCAGCTCTCAATTTATCAACCAGTTTGGGATAGCACAGGACCCCTTTCTTCCCATGTCGGAAAGAAAAAATTGACCCAAAAATGGTTGACAAGATACCACTCCAAAAATGAAGACAAATTACTTCTGATGACTTCTAGAAAACTTCTATTTAATAAGAGAAATATACTGTTGATATTCATGGTCTTAGTCATTATCTTTGCAAGTTCAAAATCAATCATCAATACGTGTGTGGACAATTGTCCTCTGTCAGTCAAGCAATTCAGCATATAGTTATGATCTTCATGTGTTTAAAATTTTATTCTGAAAGTCCCGTAGTTCATTGCAAAGTCATTGCCTATGATGACTGTGAGATGCTTGATGGGAATTGTATTAAAATGTCAAATTGTAAGACCAATTCTACAAAGCAAAATAGAATTCTAAAAAGGTAGGAATTATTATAACTTATGAAAAAAACAATCCAATCTGCCTTTGTTTAGATTACCATGGCAGCAAACATAAATAACAACATGGAGATTGAACAATGTGGTGAATCTTCATTTCAGAGCGCTGGGCAGAATGTGTCTGCTACAGAATTAATTTGCAAACGTGCAATTGTCACAATGGCCCCAATATGTGCTTTCTGAAGCAGACGGATACCCGCTTGCTCGCTGCAGCATGGGAAGGGCCCTTCGCTAGCTCTTCCGTTGCATGAATATCTTCACCAAATGTAACAGATTTTCAGGTTAAGGTTGGGTGGGTGAAAAATGCACCCAGACACCATGCTGAGCCCACCAAGAGCCAAGAATGTATTACCCATAATAAACTATGCATCTGTCATGTCCGCTGTGTGTTACATTCTGTGTGTTCCTTATTCACAGGCACATTTTATCAAATGTACAATTCCCAATTTTCCAAGCATACTCAGCTGTGCTCATTCTTACAGCATCTTCACCACATCAGATTGTTCCCTCACACTATGATCCCCACAACAGGAGAGAAGCTAATATTAGTCAAGCACATAAATGTAATTCTTCTTAAATGTAATGCAGTCTTACTGCTAAGACTTCCGGTGTCAGGTCCAGCTGATCTCTATTTTATATTTTACCTTTTGACATAATACAAATAAATCTCTTGTACACTGTGTCCCAAACTAGTGAGCAGCCAGGAAACTGACTGCTTCTGAATAATGGCCAGCTCTGAGCATTCCCACACAAGATCGCATTAGACACAGGCACCAACCCGAGGAACATGTTGTCCACTACTGTGGCCAAAGAGACACATTTCTACTTTATGACATTTAACAGATTCAATATAATCGACTATGCATCTGGCACATTTTCAAAGTGAGCAGCCCATGCACACAGACATGGGGGTGGGAGCTCCAAATGCACTTCTACATACAAGCATAGCTGGCAAAAACTCCTCTCTTGGAAAGAGAAGCACTACAATGACTTTTACAGTAAAAAGATAAACTGTTTTTCCAACTGTTCTGGAGGTTGAAAAAAAAAAAAAAGGCTTTTATCTTTTTTAGAATTATCATTAGAGTAATCAGTTATCTATAAAGTAGTTGCCGTGGGCTTGCTTCCTGTTGCAGGGAAGGACTAGTGATGCTGTCGAAAGAAGAGCAAATTTGTGTTACCGGTAAAAAGAAGCAGCAAGCCTGGGAGAACACGCCCACTGGATATGCCCTCTGTACCATTAAACCACTTTGGCATTTATTTCCGCCTCTACATAATGTCAATCCACTGTCTCAGTCTCTCTCTCTCTCTCGCTCCCATTTCCTCTCCCAGCCACCTACACTTTTGAGTGGGAGCCGGCATGTCGTTGTGCTGCAATGCACCAGGGGCCTTCAGCTCTGTCTGTAATTTCACCTCACTAAAGTTTAGAGGCCTCCTGTGCACGGTGCTTTACTGTAACAGCAAGAACCCCCCCTCATCCCATCCCCCCAACACAAACTCTGTGGTGATTTCATACCCAAAGAGTGTCTTTTTTTCACCAAAAAAAAAAAATAACTAACTCTGGAGAGGGATACTGCCTTCTCCTGAAACATTTCTGGGCTGCTTTCCCAGGGCAGAATTATGTAGATAGAGAAAATAGGACACATTCCTTTTTGCATGGCGTAAAGAGAGCGTCAGATGCATTGTGGGACTGCCCAACCTGCATCACTTTTTTGGCGTTCTGGCATGTTCCCTGTCAGTGGGAGGCAGGCCTGGTCTCTGAAGGGCTTGTTTGAGAAACAGATGGATGGTACAGTGTGGGGGTGAGTTTGTAGCAATACAGGCAGCTGGACAGACCGACGCCTATGGGGACATGTACACAAGCTAAAATTTCAGCTTCACCCCACATTTGTGGCAACTGGAAAAAAACACCTGATCATAATAGGTAGAATGACATAAATTTACAGAATGCATAAACCATAAAGGCAAACACTGACCATAGCATCATACCTAACTTAAATCTACATGTTGGAGGCAATGCTTAAATGGTAACTTCAATTACAGAAGGGGTCTGGGGGGCCCATTGAACGTGCCAAGCGAATCAGAGATCCAAAAAAAGCAACATGCTTAAATTTGTACGTCCTTGTATCATAAAATGGTGTCAACATTCTGCACACCGGGAACTGTCTGTTCCTGCTCCTCCCGGTGGTCTTTGGTGTGATAACAAGCACATAAAACTCCCACAGAGTGTGGTCCTGCTAATCTGGTGGATTTACATTCCATTTTCCAGGCACTGACAGTCAGATACTGACGCTTGTCTGGTCGCGAGTTCAACTTCTCATCGTGCGAACATAAACAGGCCAGTACAGTCTGGGAGAGCGTCAGAGTGCTACTACTGAACCATAAGCCCCAAGGCTGTACTGTCTCAAACTATCTATCAGGGCTCATGGACTGAGTACCAATTCCAGCAGGTTTCTAAAAAGTTTAAAAAACAGCTTATCCGCACTGAGTGTTACATCAGGTTGAAAACTACAGGGCACCGTATAGATTCGGCCCAGTGCAAGCAATAGTAACTGTGTTTTTAATCTGCAACCAATATGTGCCCTAAACATGACCTAATTTCATTGGTGATTTGTCTCTCTCTCTATTTCCCTCTTCTCATGTAAGCCAAAGAGATCACCACTTTACACTAAACCCCTGGACCTCACTGATCATTGGTTGATACTGCTTCTCAGAAGTAACCGGTGCCTTGCCCCAGAAATGCACAGCTGTTAGCATCTCGTCAGCCCCTCTTGCTCCAGATGTCCTTGATTGTAAAAATCAAGGTCACTTGGTCCAACCTTTTTGGAGGTGTCGGTCAGGGTGTGTGAGTGATGGAAAGTGGAATGGGTGGATAACATGAGCAGGCATTTGGGCCACTTGGAGCAATGGAGCCCACCAAACAACACCATGAGTGAAAAACGCAGGGTCAGTCAGAGGTGGCTCTCATCAGCACAGCTCTGCTGTTCCCTGTACAGCAAGCTTTCTACCACCATAATCAGTCAGAGGATTTACTACTATAGCCAGCTTTAATGACTGGCCATATGCGTTTCCTTGTTGTCAGAACATTACTGGTTTACATGCGGAGGCTCTCAGGCATCTAATACTCCAGTTAATCTTAAACCATTCAATCTATAAACTCTAACTGAAATACAAAATAACATTTTTGTTGCTGCTCTTTCTTTCATTAGTTGGGGGTTATGGATAGTTCTCTCAGTCACTGGATATGTGGAGCTACTGAGAGGCAGCCTGGCCTCTTCATTTTAAAAAATTGAAAGAATTTCACTGCATACACAAATAAATTTTTAGGAGACAACATGAATCATCTGAATGATTATATGCCATGTGTCTGATTGCCTAAAAGGAATTAAACTGACTTTTAAAGGTTCTGTCAGCACAACATTTTAGATGAGTGTGAATTCACACCCAATCACAACAATAGAGCTTTGATTCCTGAACTAAATAAATCAATTTAAATATCTAATTTGGCTATAAGATTAGGTTCGTTGTTAGTAAATAACAACAAAACAGCCAAAAGCACCGTCATTTTCAGAAATATGTGCCAATACATTATTGTTTCTTTAAAAATAGGCAAAATAGGCTAATACTTCATTACAATTTAGCTTTATTAGTATAGTGATGAAAACTTATCAAAAGAAAAATCCTGGTTTGTATATTACATGCGAGTCCTCTATTGGCACCCTGGACCTATTCGTATAAGAGCGGTTTTTATTTGACCTGGTTCTATCAGTATGATGGAAACATTTGGGATCTTAGGACCCGACGGACTTTTGCGCCGCCGTAGTACAGTTAGCGCACCAAAACAATCCGTGTGGGATGCAAATTTATAGTGTCCCTTTGGGGTTTAACCGTGCGCTTTCATATGGAAATGTGTTTACCGTCAAAGGAATATAAGGCAGACAGTACATAGAAAAAAAAATATTTCACTAACACTGGCCACAGTGTGAAAGTGCGCTTCGACACCAATTTTAGGTTGCGCTCTAGAAGGCTTTTTACTGCGTTAGTATAGACTGCTATGCGGTCTGATAGGTAGCCAACATTAATAATGTGATACATACTTAGACGTCCTGTACTGTAAGCAGGCTCTCTCTTACACATAAATATCAATATTTATTGTTTGGCATTCATATCTAAGTGCAATCATATTACATATGGCGAGTTAGACATTTAACTGTATCCAACGCCTAAATATCCTACGTTCCTTCGGGTATAGCCCATTGCGAATGTGCGACGCTTAGCAAGAGGGCTCCATCTCAAATAATATTTTTAAATTTCAGAATTTCCCGTGAGAAAGAATTCTGCGCCTCCACGCTAGCAATTAGCTAACTGGCTCCATCTACCCACGGGAGGAGACGTTATCAAAATAGTCATTTTCAACAGATTCTCAAACATAGGTTATTTCTAGTTACAGAGTATTTATTGCAATCTTACCTTTCACTTTAGCGATGGTAGTGATCTGGGTACCTCGCTACACAGGCCAGTTCTCTCACGGTGTATTCCTCAGAATATTCAGCTGTTCTCAGTAAGAATGGAGGGAGCGAGCATCTGATAGGCAGCGAGAACATCCGGGAGGACCAATCCAGCGACCCAAACAGCCGCTCACCCTCCCGTAACCCGGGGGCGTTTGAGACTGAATAGGTGGTCTTTGGTATTGTAAAATACTGTAACTACCTCTGCCAGTTTAAAAAGATCTCAAACATATCGTTTTTATATAGCCTATAGACAGAAAGAGTATCATTTAAATGCTTTAGCTGACCAACTGCAAAAGCACTGGATGAATAGTAACTAATGGATGTCGCTGGGAAGAATTAGGCTATGTTGACATAAGCAATTATGTAGATTATAAACAATAATATAAATATTATAAAAAGATATGTTAAGCCACCTGTGCGCAACTTGCGTTATTTATGTCTCGACAGCGCAAAATAGCAAACGATAGTGAGGGCATAGTATATGCGCCTGCTGACTTCGCCATCTTGTGGTTGACAAATGAAACAGCATTAATGGTAAGTTAATTCTTACAATAATCGAAAATAATCGAAATTTAACTCCATACTATAAGTCAATTCGACAGTATTCACACCATTTTAAAACAAATTAATTAAATATTCTGTGTCCATCATCTCCGTCCTCGTCCTAATCCTCTGCTGTATTCCACATCTTCAACTGTCCAGATTCTTCTCTCATCCCTCTCATCAGTGGGGCATCTCAGGCTCTGCTTTTGCATGGTTTGATTCATAACTTGCTGACCGGGGGTGCGAAAAATGCACCCTCCTCTCCTCCGTGCCCCAGAAACTGATCTTTGCGTTTTAATCTAATGTTGCCAATTACAATTTAATTATGTATTAATGGTTACATATTAATTAATGTATTGACACAAACCGCAACGTCAGGTACATTGTATATTGTACATGCAAATACTTGTACGCAAAACGTTCAGCAGTTTTGTATACTTCCGGGTAGGAGAGGAGTGGTAGTGTGGAGGAAAAAAGCTGGGGATGTGGGGAGTGAAGAATATTGGGACTCACCCCTAACCTACCTGACTGGTGTCCCACAGGGCTTTGTGCTTGGTCCTTTTCTCTTTACACCAAATCACTTGCTCCAGTTATCTCTGCTAATCATTGCTAATTGATGACAATCAACACTCGACTTCACCCCCCCTCCCCTCATTTATTCCCTCTAACATTCAAATTAAGGCACATCTCTGAATACCTGGCTGGTATTGGCATCTGGGTGTCCACCCACCAGCTTTATTTAGCTCAACCTGGGGAAAATAGCACCCCTGTTCCTCCCAGGAAAAAGTTCCCCGCATATTGATGCTTCATTCACTGTTGATGATTCCTTCGGGTCTTCTTCCTCCTCAATTAAGAACCTTGGTGTGATCCTGATGACCAGCTGAGCTTCTTGGAACTCATTGCAGCTGGTCCTGCAAGTTCTTCCTTCACAAAATTGTGGGAGAATGAACCCATTCATTATTAAATAAGACTCAACACACTTACTACTTGTCCAAGCCCTTGTAATTTCTTGTGTGGACTATTACAAAGCCTTGCTGGTCAGCTTAATGGCCCGTCTCATCAGGCCACTGGAACTGGTCCAGAGTGCTACTGCCTGCCTAGTGTTGAACCTGCATTAGGGGTGGGATGATTCAATCCCATAACGATTCGATTCGATTACGATTCTTTAGGCAAAGGTTCGATGCATCATAACATCTTACATTTGACCACGATTCGATTTGATAAGATTCGGTTCGATTAATTTTGATACTTTTAAAAAATGTCATAGGTATGCTAATGTGATTTGATACCGATACATTCAGCAGTAATTCAATATTCAATTAGAACCTTACGCCAAGTTCACAGCATTATGTTTATTAAGGCATGCCATACATTTTGCAGCTGTCAGCAGCAAATAATGCAGTAATAAACATGACTAACAGTGTATTTTTTAAAGTTGTCCTATTTAGGTTATTGTTTTTCAAACAGTGTCAGACATGGCACCCTAATACATTTCCTTTATTTACAAAATTAAAATGGCAAAATGTATAACAATTATTAAACTGGGCCAAGAAAAATGAAATAGCCTATAGGTTAGTGTCATGCATAGTACTTTCCTAAATCTTAGTACGATCATTCTAGACCTTCGGTGGAGCAAGATGCCCATCCATCCGTAGTTAAAGCTACTCTCGTAGCGTTTTGCAAGGAGTCGAACAGTTTTCTTCGCCTCTTCATACAGAGCAGGTATACATTTTTCACTAAAATGTTTTCTCCATGGTATGGTGTATCTAGGTTCTACGACATTCATTAAGTGAATCGGACAGTTAACGCAGTAATAATTAATTAAACGTAAGCAGGGGCGTCGTAGTGGGGGGACAAGTGGACCTGACAACCCAGCGCCCCAAGGTGGGGAGGGGCCCCCAGAAGGCCCGTACTAAAGAGTTTGCATTGGGAAGGGGGCCCAGAGAGACTGCCTTTGCACGGGGCCCAGAATGTCATGCTACGCCCCTGAACGTAAGACATTGGAAATAGTCTTACTATTTTTGTTTTTTGTCTCTAACGTCTACTTGATTTTGAATAGAAAATGGTTTAAATGTAAATATCAGAAAGCACTTTACAATTAACTGTCTGGACATGGTATGTGTATAAAAACTAATAAAAACAATTATACCAAAAAATAGAACTGTTTGGCCATTTCTCCAGGAAACTCAGGGGAAGTGTCAATGAGTCCCGAGTTTAGCTTGCTAACCCGCTTGCTGTCCTTCACGTCAATGGTGTGTCGTCGGCTCAAATGGTTTATCATGTTTGTGGTGTTGCCTGTGTATCTGATTTCTACTTGGCAGATCTTGCATATTGCAGTGGTTTTGTCAAGTACACCCTCCTTCTTTCTAAACCCGAAATGCTTCCATACCACTGATTTTCTGTTCGGAACATTCGTAAGTTTCTGTCTCTTTTGTCGCGCTCAGCGAGCACGCAGCTAGCCATTTCGCTCAGATCTGTCCGTCTCATTGTCGCTTGATTCCCGCCTGTCCCTGCTTTCAACTCACGCTTACGTGGGGGTTGGAGCAGAAACATGGATTGAAGCTGGTCAAAAGTTTTAAAAGTAGTCGTGTCTCAGAAATATATATTTTAAATAATTAAATGAATATTTTTTTTGAATAAATGAATACATGTGCACATTCATTTAAAATGCAATATTAATTGATGCTTATCAATTCTAATCTTACAGATCGATGCAGTTGTATTTACACATTCAGATCGATGCATCGGTGCATTGTCCCACCCCTAACCTGCATACATTCACTTATGCCATGCCACTTTTGAACACCCTTTACAGGCTTCCAGTAGTTGCTTGCGTTCAATCCAAATCACTTGGGCTGTGTCTGAAAACAACCCCTACACCCTTCTGAGGGCGCATATTTGAGTCCACTTCATCAAAAAGCTTTTGAGTGGGCGACTTTCTCACACAAATGGGGGCACTTAAAATACCAGAATTAACCCCTTATTTCCGGGGTTTTGTTGAGGGAATTCAGGAGCACACTCATTTGCAGAACGGTGCACTCATCCGACAATTTCAGTAAGTAACCCAGAAGTAAAAATGTAAAAAACAGAGCGTATATGCATATCTATCGTCCAAGATTCATAGAGGTTCATATTACAAACTACCCTTTTATTTTAGTTAATTCTATCGTCACTCATAACTACACTTTGTAACAATCCTCATATGTTAACAGATTGATATTCTCAATAAAAAAAATAAAACTAAAAATAAATATTTTGAACCACTTCACTAGTTTGGAAAGAGTTTTGCTGGATTTCTTTCACACACTGCTTACAAAGCAAAGGGACAGGGCACATGGTAGACAGGGCCGTTCAGCCTCCTCCCACCAGCCAGCTCCGCCTTGCGACCCTGACTCACCTCTGCCCTCATCCCCCCAATGGTGGAACAACCTTCCCCAGTCAGGAAGGCATAATCAATGGCTGTTTTTCACAAATGTCCAAAAACCATCTGCCAAAGTCACATGACTAGCTTGTGGTTTATAATGGTAAATGATTATGTTTACAACAATAGTAGATCAGCCCCAAAAAACTTAAACAATTCAACCAATTCAGTTTCTGCTTCTTGATCTGAGCCACTGTACGATGTGCACCTGCTAACCTCATCAAGCCTGATACCCCAGTAGGGACTGTACACCATAATCCTCCACCTATTCAGTCATCCATGACACTTTCACACTACTGCACTAAATTGTATCGACATTATAAACCTACCCAACAGTCACATCTGGACATTTACAGTTACCTTGGTATTTTTGCCACGATCACAACGATCATTCAATTGTTGAGTATAATAAGCCAACAGCAGGTAAGTATTAAAAAAAAAACTTTATTGAGCCTTCAAGACAACCATTAACCTGTTAAACCACACTTCTTCCCCTTTATAATCCAAGACTTACAACAGGTAGTCGTAATGAATGTCTTACTAAGGCGGAAAAAAAGGTTCAAAACAGCTGTACAATTTTTAAACAAGGTTCACAAACAAAAACTATCGCCTTTTCTGGAAAATATTTCCTCGTCCCATACCACCACGTCCTCTGCCTCTTGCAGCCACTGAAAGGAATTAAACAAATGTCAATTATGCAGTACATTATGTAAAAGATGTTATTGGTAAAGCAACAAACAACAAGTCAGGCACACAAGACTGATATCCAAAGAAAACAAACTTGCCAATATGGTGGCAAAATGCTTCAGACTACTTTTTAATCAACGGTCACAGTAGATAGCCTCTCTCTCACCTTGGGCTTTGAGAATGGCCGCTTTCCCTCTTCCTGCTCCAGATCCCTGGTTCTTGTTTTTCATACTCTTTAGCATAGGCGCATTCTTCAGCATGTCTGGCAGGATCAGAAAACGGATCTTGCTTCCCCGGATGTAGACCTGCTCTAGTTGGGCCACGCGTCCATCTCTGTACGTGACCGTGATGTTTGCCATCTAGGAAGGGGGGAGGGGGTTTTCATTATTATTAAAAGGCGGCATGTGGTATAGTACATTTTTTAAATGTACTTGTAAACCAGAAATGAAAACTAGAAGCAGTCTGACAAATCTATAATGATTTTTAATGATCAAATTAAATTTAAATGCACCTCTGGCTCAGCATGTCAATTAATACATGTGGATATAATTGGACACTTACTAACACAGGGTATATTTATTTTCGTAGTGTTGGGTTACATTACCTGACAATTCATATTGTCCTCTGCTTCTATGAGTTTCCCTCTGTACACCTCACCAGTGTTGGTCTCACAGGTCACTATATGTCCCTCCGCTTCGTGCAGGACTTTAATAGGCACGCCGATGGACATGTTTGCTGGTAGCTAACCAATATAGAGAAAGGATACAGTAAAGTTGAACACTGACAAAAAAACAAAAAAAAACCTTTAGATAACAAAGATGTTGAAGTGGCGGCTTAAAACGCTTTAAATGTTGTGAACTAACACTACTGGTGAAAAGTTTTAGTACACGGTTTAGTGTCATTTAGGCAGTTTAACCTTTGTAAATAACTTCAAATGGCACAAGGTAAAAAGTGAATAGTCAGAAGTTAAGTCTTATGTCACACGAGGGACCTAAACTTGAGTTCATAAAAAGCCATATTTCGCAACAAAAAAAAAAAAAAGGTGAACAAAATTTTTTGATTTTTCAAGAATTTAAGTAAAATCAAGCTAGTTTGGGACGAATTAGACAGAAAGGTCAAGGAAAAGCAACCTACAAGTTTAGGTGATTCTAAGATTTAGATATTTTTTTTAAAATGTTTTTTTTATTTTTTTATCTCTGATCGCTTGAAAATTGTGGTGTACTAAAACCTTTGACCGGTAACTTAGTCTAAGTATCTTAAAGGGGAAGGACATCGACACTTCTGTATAACCAAATAAGAAATGTTTCAAGTGTTATTATCTGAAAGAAAAAAACCCGCCATACGAAAAGCAAGTCTTCAATATCTACAACTTCTGTCTAGGCCCCTCACAACTGGAAAAACAGGGAAATATCTCGCTACTCAAATCGAAATGTTAGTCACTGAATAAAATAGGTTATTAAATTGGCTTTTTTACGAGAAACTCAAAATACCAAGCCTCTAACGTTATACTCTCATGGAGACTAATTTAGCTATTAAATTTAACCCAATCTATTTTTAAAAACCGGCAATGTTTGCGACATCTAACGAACGACAGCCAAACAATAGCCTGAACAGCGTATATTGAACTTCTGGCCGTTTTTCTTTTTCAGTCTTAGCCAATATATAGCCAGCAGTGCGTTATACTAGATAATGCAAGTTAATCCAATTAACACTGTATTGTATCATAGCACAGTCCTTACCTCCTTGAATTCAAATGATATATTAGGTATTTGTTGGAAAAGATGATCACAGTCGGTTCCAAAGAAACTGATTCTTAGCTAAGCGTGCTACCAACGCAAATGCGTATTTTCCGCCACCCACAATGCAATAGCTGCGCCGGAAGCTTTAAAAGTACTTCCGTTTGTATGTTACGTTTTTTTTCTCCTTCTTCCGCGTTGGATCAAAATAGGTTATAAAATGTTTTCGTTTGATCGCACACGCGTTTGCAAATATCACTAGCTAGCTGGATATCATTCAACAAAACTGACTACCATTCTTAATCAAAGGCCTGCTAAACTAAACCAAGTATATTGCATTACTATAGGCTACTATTAGATGCTTTCAAGCTACAAGCTTCCTAAATAGAAATCCAATACACATTATTTGCATGTTACATGAAGCCTAGTCTCAAAGGTGAACGCGGAATTCACGAGTTTCTTTGAACTATCGGTCTCCGTTATTTTGTTCCGTGATAATTTTTACAAGTTATCTTATTCGCTTGAACCTTTTCTACAAACTCAAGTTAACAAACACACCCATATTTAGGGCGAGGCCATTCGAACATAGTTCTGTCGGGGGCAGTGTTGCTGAAACTCACCTTCCAAAGAGGAAGTTGCGCAGCGCCCTCTCGATTCTCGATGAGCCAGCCTCACCTCACCTGAGTTACAAGTAGCAGACAACGGCTCTGCAGTTAGTTTGTGACAATGATACTGGTACTGATAACAACATAGGCAGATAATGTAGTTATATTTCTCTAGTCGAAGTGGCCGTTTGGCTCTCAAAGACTTAATGAGGTACCCAACGGGATGTACGGGGACAAAACAGCTGTTTGGTATTAAACAAGCGACAAGTAAAAACATCACAGAATGACAGGTAGGAGCACACACCGATTGTATTCGCATCAACGACAATATTGTAGCTACTCCTCACTCAACGTTAGCTACAGTGCTAGCTAACATGGAGATATGCCTTGTATGTGAAGTGGACGTAGCGAACCCTAGCACAGTTAGATTGCTAATTGATCTTTATTAACTAAATCAATATCCTCTGCGAGCTACTTGATTGCTGCCTGCTAGCGACTAAGCAAGTCACATATTTGATATAGCTAACGTTACATTGAAATGTTAACGGACAAGCCAGTGAAATAGCTACAGGAATCGAAGCATGCACTTTCAGATACTGTTAGCTCGAGAAAAAAAACAGAATAAACAAAGTAGCATGTGTATCAATATTTTGGCTAGCAAACTTGTTAGTGTTACCTAATGTTACTCTGGTTCTTTATCGCTTGCACACATCTTACTAAATGACACATAATGCTAAAATAGCATGATCAACGTTACTGAGGTATTCTTAAACTGAGTGGATACAACTTGTCCAAGGGTTTTAGAAAAGGAATGGAGGAGGGATACCGGTTGATAGTTTTGAACTGGAGATGTTTACAAGGTTGTTTTTTGTGTTACGCCGGTCTACTTGAATTCACTGGATACAAAACCAGTATTCAGTGAGGTGTTGGACACAGCAGAGATAAATGGCAAAGTGCATGAGTGGAGGACTACAGAAAGGGCCAAGTAACGTTGGTCGCTTGGGAGATTTGCAGAAGCATTAGCTAAATAGCCATAGGAAAGTGATGGCATAGAGTTACAGATATTGGTTATTTTGGTTTCAAAGTAGGAGGTGAAACCGTCGGCTGTTAGAGTGGAGGGGGAGGTGGGTTCAGAAGAAATGAGTAAGCTTCCTCAAGATAAGATTTGTTCAGGATTTAACTGGTTGTTCCCCCTCTCCAAAACCCATGAGCTGATCATTGTAACGTTTTGGTCACGTTTTTTAAATGTATTTATGTATTTCATTTTGCAGATGATGTTGTTCTGTTAAATGTACCTGTCATCCGGCAGCTGTACCATTGGGACTGCGGCTTGGCCTGTTCCCGAATGGTTTTTAAGTAAGTCCGTCGCCTTTTATTCTTATGGTCCGAAGAGAAAACTCACAATTGACACAATTCTATGTGAAATTTAAATTCAACGTGGCGAGGAATCAGGATTTTTTTGTGTGTGTTCTCTGACTGGATTAATTTTTAAAAAATAATAATAATAATTCTTGGAGCTCCTTATTTGGAGGTGGTTCAGTACCTTCCTGGTAATTCATTTTGGCTGCAATCTACCAATTACTTATCTGGTTTACAACGGTAATGTGAAAACCAAATAAATGACCATGGATTTCATTTGTATCTGAACCTTAGGCTTTATCACTGGTATGTTTATGATTCAGTATATACTTAGTCACCGGTAAGTGTCAGTGTGCAATTACATGTTCCGTTATAATCATGACATCATAAGTAATCCTGACTTGTGTATCAGGAGACAATGGAGATGGGTTCATTGTATTTTGTAGGTACCTTCACCCTGTGAGTGAAGAGGACTTCCAGAGTGCTTGCTGGGAGCTAAAGCTCACAGAGAGTGTGTGGACAATCGACTTGGCCTACCTCATGTACCAGCTTGGAGTCAGACACCTGTTCTGCACTCAGACGCTGGGTGTGGACAAGGGTTTCAGGAACCAGGTAAAGTAGCTGATTATGGACATATTTTGGGCTAGAATTGTAGTACTGTGGTTAAGAAACTAGACTTGTTACTTGAAGGTTGCAGGTATTAACCTTAATGTGACACTGCTGTTACACCCTTCAACAAGGTACTTTTCTGGAATGGCTTCATTATATTTGTTATATGTAATTTATGTATGTCACTCCATGTAGGAATTTCTGATTGCAAATAAATAATATGTCTGTGTAACCCAGGGGTTCCCAAACCTGTGTATGCTGGTTTCCGTTGCAACCATAGTTGCAATCCCAGAATTTTAACAAGCTGTTAATTTTTCTTAATTATGTGCTTTTCATGTTTAGAGGAATTATTCACCCTCTTAAGCCACATTATATCAGAAATAGCTATGCATGCCATTGAGAATAAACTCCATGTTCACGTTGTGCTTATTGTGCTATATTGCAACAATTACATAAAAAGAGGTTACAAAATTATGTATTTTAACTGATCAAATTAAAGAGTGATGTGAATCAATAGGCTCCTAATTAGGTTGTTGAACACATGTGTTCAGATTATTAACACAATGCAGGTTTGGCTCGTTATCATTTGCTTTGTGTTTGAATTCTTCATTATCTACCAAATGGTTAGTTTTAATGGCCATGTTTCACCATGTCACACTTTCACCAATTAGGAGCCTATTGATTCAAATCAGTCTTTAAATGGATCTGTTAAATAATATTCTTAACTCTTTTAAATAATATAGCACAATGTGAACATGGGGTGTTTATTCTACATTATCAATAGCTTTTTCTGATATAATGTGGCTTAAGAGGGTAAATAATTCTTCTAAACATGACAAGCACCTAATTAAGAAATTAACAGCTTGTTAAAATTCTGGGATTTAAACTGTGGTTGCAACAAAACCCAGCATACGCAGGGGTGTAGCCAGACTAAAAATTGATGCAGTTTTTAAAATTGTATTTTTATAATAAAAAATAAAAATAAATTTTTATTTATTTGTAAACGCAGCTTATTTTTAGTATTAATTTATATTTGCGACTTAGCATTGTTTTATTGAGAAATTTGTCAAATGTCATAAAAAAATAGTCAAATGTCATATAACATCTGTCAAATGTCATAAATGATATATTGATTATAAACTTGAGTACTTTTACTCAGTACAGTCCTTTGCTTTATGCTGTAATTTCTTAAGATAGGATGAATATGGAATAATTATATGGTAGATGGATTGTGCTTAATGAAGGTCTAAGCTCATTTTCACCATATTTGTAGTTGGTTGTTCATGGATGTTCTCTGCATTGTGCATTTCTGCAGTAAATGTTTTGTATGCAAAGGGAAAAAAATCACCTCAGTCATGTAAGATACAGTCTCACATTCATCATCTCATTTCCTTTCAAATCTAGTCATTCTACAAAAAGCATTTTGATACCGAAGAGGACAGAGTCAATGAACTCTTTCTAAAAGCTGATAGCAAAGGAGTGGTAGTCAAGAAATGGTATGAAATATTTTTCCTTCTCTCTCATGATGCCTTATTTTTAATATTTCATGAAAGAATGAGATGTATTTCTAGCCTGTATCCTTCCTATCATTTAAAGGGCACCTTGACAGTACAGGAAACCAGTGCAAACCAGTGCAAACCAGTGCAGCCTTCATCAGGATTTTACTTTACTAATATACCCTGTAGCCACTCTGGCCAGTGGGTGAAAAATTAATTTCATACCCTGCATGTAGCCAATTGTAATTTTGGTTGTTCACATTGAGATTAAATATGTGGCTGGTTTCCCCCCCCCAGACAAAGACCAAGTTTTTTGATAACTCATTTGAGTAAAATGGAGAATATACAGGGGGTGGACAAAATATCAGAAATTTTCCAGAAAACATAAAACACCTGCCACCTGCTATGCAAAACCTCAACCTCTGTTCCTAACCTGATTATCTATGCTGTTTATGTACAATGTACATTTTATATGATTACTTGTTTTTCTTTATAATTATGTCAATCAACCATAATTGCCTGTTAGCCATATTTTTATGAAATGCTAATAAATCATAAATTACATGTTGCTGTTATATCAGTAATAAGTGAGTACATTTCAACAAATGTACAAGAAGAAATCAGAAAACATTTTGGTCCCCAACAACTGGAGTTGATCTTCTCTATGTAGTACAGTGGAATGTGATTAGTGAAAGACTTAATTGAAAAGGAATAATTAACAATTGGGCCATATTTGTTTCATGCAAGTGTTGGATTCTAGACCAGTTTCAATTTTATTCAGCTGTTCACTTCACTTTGAGCAGAGGTGTTCACTCCCCACAGCTGTGCAGAGGTGCACATCTCCGGTTGTCATGGACCAAAATGCTTTCAGTTTTTGTCCTACATTAGCTCTAAAGTGTTCTCACTTATTACTGACACAAAAGCAGCACAGTTCATATTTTTTGATAATATGATTAATGGCTAATTATGATTCATTATCAAGCTAATAAAGAAAACGAGACAGAAACTAAAATGTGTACATGGCATGCCAGTCATAAAAGAGTGTAGAAAATATAGGTAAGAGAAATGGGAGCAAATGTATAGCAGCTGTTTTATTTACGTTTATGGTGTTTTAGATATTTTGTCCACCCCCTGTATATAATCCTTGTGTGGCATGTCCAGCTAAAGCAATAGTTCTCAGTTTAATGATGCACCCCATGGTCTGGAATAATATCTTGTTCATGATATTGCCAGTCTTATATTGTAGTCGAGCAGGAAGTGCACTGTAGCAGTGCAGTGGGCATGCAAGTCACCTGACAGTAGTGCTGAAAAGAAACGGTGGCTGTTGGCACATGCTTTGGCTGATGTACGTGGGAGTCAACACGCAAACTGCTGTTGCAAAGATGAGATTGTCTTAAAATTGTGTTTGGGCAATCCAAATTGGTTGACCTAATTAAAAGTAGGAGGCAATTGTCATAAACGAGTGAATAAATACATGAATATAAAGCAATGCTCTGTGCCCCCCCCCCAAAGCTCAGTAACCATCCAGGAGATTCAGAACCACTTGGATCAGGGCCATGTAGCCATCGTGCTGGTCAACGCCGTAGTGCTGATGTGCGAACTGTGCTCCACACCAGTGAAGTATTGCTGCTTCCTCCCTGTGGGCCAGAAGTGCTTCTGCAGGAAACCGGAATACCAAGGCCACTTTGTGGTGGTGTGTGGCTTCAACCGCAGCACCAGCTGTGTCTTCTACAACAACCCCGCCTACTCCGACCGTGAGTTCCCTCGTGAAACGTATACCAATGACACAGGATAAGAATATGTCACCGTGACACTTGCACTCGGTGTGATATTTATAGTCTCATTTGGGGAGTGGTTCATAAAATTAGCAGTACTGCAGTGCTCTCCACCACATAGTTTAATTTTACTGAGTACGTCAGAATTTTTTTTCACTTGTTCTTGAAATGCAGTTTTCACAGAGGTGTGTATGTGCATGCATGCGTTTGACAGGGGTGTGTTGCACCAGCATCAGTAATTTCGAGGAGGCTCGCATGAGCTATGGGACAGATGAGGACATTCTCTTCGTCTACAAGGACAGCTGATTTCTGGGTAGGCCTCTGGAGTTCTGCGTCAGGTCTTGCCTTCTTCACTGTGACGGCGTGGCAGTCGGACTGTGGTCACCCATCTGGCACCGGAGCTCACACCTTTATGACCAGGTAGCACCAGACTCTCCTAAGACTGTTTTTTTAAAAACCGCTGACTGCACCAAGAATACGACACTGTGCAATTTCTCACCTCTCACCTCTCACCTCTCACCTCTCCCATTTCCCTCAATACAAGCCATGTTGAATGAAGCAAATTAAGGGATAACTGTTTGAAAAGGTTTAAATGAACTTATTTTGTAAATGAACTGAATGTAGGAAAAAAAAAGATGAATTGTTGCCATTGCTTTGGTTTTTATTTGTTGTTTTACATGTTTAATTTGTTGAAACCTTTCATTAACAAGGAAGTGATTATTTAATTCACCTTTAGTTAGCGGATGGAATGGGCTGGTTTGTAGACCTTAGAAAGACTAAGATGTGTTATGTCCGTGCTTTACAGCTGAACTTTGTGATGGCTGTCCCAAAGTGGTGTTTTTGCACATAAGGGTGTATATTGGAGGACTGCCCATAATGGGCAACATCATGATTTAATTTATTAGTAGTAGAGAGGGGGGTAAATTATCGTTGCCCTGGTTTTGTCTGGTGAAATGGGTTGTCTATACACTGCTTTTATTCTTCAAAAACAAATCCATTAAGTAATTTTGGCATTGATTTGGATTATTCTAATGACATTGGGGAAAGAGGGAGTCTGTTGCTCTTCAGCGGTTCTGGAACTGTCCTTAAAGTTACTCTGTAAGTAACTGTGGAGAAATGGTGTGTTACACTGCCATACACTTGGACTTTGGGCCTAATTAAAGGGAAAATGGGACCCTATATACAGGTGAGGAGAAAAGCTCAGAACTACCGATATAAGACTGAAGTACATGCCTCAGTGCCAGATATCGAATGGGACCGTGTCGATGAAAAGGGACAGGCTTATTACAGTCACCGTTGTCTGAACAGTATTTTCCACTAAAACTGCACTATTCATGTATCTATTTATACAAGCTGCAAACAGACCGTAGAAATGGCATTCTGGTATGATTGCCACAAACATGCAAGTCTCTACAGCTTATTAATTGTAAGGTTTAGCAGTGCAGGTATTATAGGAGAGATGCTGAGAATAAGTCCTCTCTCAGTGTGGCTCAGATCTAGCCCTGGGGACACAGCGTGTGCTGGTATGCACCAGATAATATTTCTATTAATTGGCTTTGATTCAGCAGTTACTTGTATACTAATCTGGATCTGACATCACTCATGACTTATATATATCAGCTATGGGTTCCAGATACGGGATGTTGGTAATGTGTGTATTATTACACGGAAGGAAGTCCTTTACCCTCTCCTCAGTATTCAAACAGACAGATACAATTAATGATATAATGTATATTAAGTCTTGAGCCCATTAAACAAATCCCTAATGGGCAGGTGTGCTACTCATTAAATAAGAGTTGTCCAGTGGAACCGAGAACAAGAACTAAACGTAATTGAGACGGATGCATTGAATTTGTGTTAGAATTAACAAATGTCTTGAACAATATTAATCTCCATGTTGACATAAGGCCACCTTCGGCAGCAAATTTCTTGAACAAATTTACAGAGGGTTAAATGTTGATGTTAAAGATCAGTTTGCAGTTAATGGCTCAGTCAAATGAAATGACTTGAGAGCTCAGCTGTGAAACCAAAATGTGAAAACACATGGGATTTTAAACACACAACTCACTCAGAAATGTTCTGATCTCACATCTACGGTCTGTCTGCACTACTGAATGTAGCCACCAACCTCACTTTATTACCTAGGATTGCATATCCAGTGAACATTTCATTAAGCCTGAGAAATGGCTACATTGTTTTACCACTAACATTGATTTCACTCATTTGTGTGCAGAATTATTTTACTAAACAAGGGCCCTGAAATTCAGAATTGCCAAACTGACGCACATCAATATGTTCCATAATTCTCCATGACGATGTTGGAAGCTAAGCATGACCAAATTCCATGAAACGTTATCACAAACCCTATTATAATATTCTTTCTGTTGGGGAATTTAAAACTTTAATGAAATAATTCCCAAATGTGTGTCAATATAAAATGTAACGGTTAGTCCTGCTGTTTGTTCACGTGTAGTAAGATTAAAGCAAGTGTTGCTGGGGTTGGGACTCCGTTCAGTATTATAACATCAGAAAGTTGGGATGGTAACCAAGGTAACCTGTGGTACTCAGAGTTTGTAGTATTCAAACCAGGGCTCCTGGCCAATGTCAGGTCAACTGTGGATACTCCTCTAGCACTCTGCAGCATTCCTCCCATGTTGTGAAAGGCTAACCCATGAGCATAGATAGCTTGAATGCCGTTTGAAACGCTTTGCAGCCTTGTGATTTGAACTAGTTCAGTCCACATGCAAAATGTATATCAAACTTTTAGATTAATAAGAATGCTACTGCCGTTAAACCCCTTTAACCATGAGACAGTACCCACTTAAAAAATAAAATAAAATCATGTTGACATAATTTCAGTGTGTACGGTGCTACAATTGTTCAAGAAATACGATCTCAAGGGTAAAGGCATTGCACTACATTTTTTTATTTTGAATGCCATCCATAAGTGAGTGTTATCCAATGTTGAATTTAACTGAGATATTTCTTTTTTTCATCAGAATCTAGTGCTATTGATTAGTTTCCAATAATTCCTGCTTGTGCATCTTTTTTGTTAAGCACACGAGGGATCTTTTAAAATGGCAAACTTTATTTTTATGAAATATAAAATGACATTTATGTTATGAATAAAGGAAAGTATGTTATGTACACTGCTTTGGCTGAGTATTTTTTTTTGGGGGGGGGGGGGGCAACGCACTTTTTAAGTAATGCCAATTATAAGTAATGCCAATATTTTCTTTCGGGAGCACATATATTTTTTTCCTGATTCAACACCAACATTTATTTCATTCTTCTTTGTGTGCAATTAAAAAATAAATTAAAAAATTAATCCCCTGAATTTCAGCATGGCCAAATAGAATGGCTGCAGGCAAGTTCATACAAATACATTTAAATTTTTTAAAATTATGATTAAATATGACCTCAATATGTTCAATATTTCTTCAGATGAGAACAAGTGGCAGCTAAGCACCATCAGATTGTGCATTAAAGTCCTCCATTAAATGTTAGAGTTTTCATATGTCGGAGAAGATAAAAATGGCAAGTTCTTTAATGCCATCCTCAGGGTTTATATTTAAAAGCCCATTCAAAAAGTTTCTTTCTCCAAATTTAAGAAAAACATTGTGCAATTACAAAGCTAATCTCATCCCCAGACACTCAAATGCACCTGGTCGTCTCATTTGAGGTCCATGCAGGTACCATAACTGTGATAAGAACAGCGATGAAAAGCTATTCCTTCACAATGTTTGGTTTGAAGTCATCCTGGACTGCTTCAGTGAGCTCATGTGCATACGCGTCATACCTCCCAGTCATCTGCAATGACAATGCACAGAGAACACGCGTCAGAGGACCTGGAACCAAAGCCGAGAAAAAACCGCAATTTATCCGGTAGGTGTTCAGGTCTGCTGTTGCCCTTAACCCCATGTGACCTGTAAAAGATTGCTGAGAATTTGCAGACATTTTCTGCAATCATACCAGACTCAAGAAGAATGAGAAGAATAGGACCAGCACGATGAGCATACCCCTGGTCCCTCTGCGGTCATTGTGTGAAACCAATTAGCTACAGTATGTCTGCAGCACACACCAAGGCAGGTTAAATCAATAATTATCACAATAGCCTGGATATCTCCTCTATTCCCACTGATCATAAGCTGTATTGTGTCTCACCTGTGGAGGAATCGGGTAAGCGTCTCACCTGTGGAGGAATCGGGTAAGCGTCTCACCTGTGGAGGAATCGGGTAAGCTTCTCACCTGTGGAGGAATCGGGTAAGCGGCTCACCTGTGGAGGAATCGGGTAAGCGGCTCACCTGTGGAGGAATCGGGTAAGCGTCTCACCTGTGGAGGAATCGGGTAAGCGTCTCACCTGTGGAGGAATCGGGTAAGCGTCTCACCTGTGGAGGAATCGGGTAAGCGTCTCACTTGTGGAGGAATTGGATAAGCGTCTCACCTTGAAACCCCACTTGTCGTTGATCTGCCGATTAAGGTTCAGGTCCAGTTCAGCCACTAGGAGCCCATCGCGGGTTCTGGAGAGGCCCGGGGAACGGCTCCCGTCCGGTGCAGCCACATAGCTGGAGCCATAAAAGTAGCCCAAGTCCTTGTGGGCTACAACAGGTGAAAAAAAGATCACATGTCCTCAACTGCATCCACAAGTGATAAGACTTTCCAGTAGCTCTTGTTCTTCAATTTTGAATTAAAAGAAAAAATGTACAAGCAATCATTTCACCCCTTTGTGGGGGAAAGTTTTATTCATTAATTGTTTTTGAAATATTTCACACTTTTAGTTAAATGTGGAAATTATATGCTGGCAGGGTACTGAACAGCCCCAGTTTTGTTGAAGTTGCAAATAAAGGTGTGTCTTCTGTTCCATACGCCTCCATCATAAAAGCATCTGAACTATTCTGACAATGAGCCCTTCCCTTCATCATAATGTGATATAGTGGATTTAAAGCTCCTGTACCTGTGTAACGCTATAGCCAAAGGCTGCATGTTCTGCTCACCACCTTATGCAATGGTAATGAGCTCTGTGAGGTTAGCACCACGCTAGTTTTCAACAGCTATGTTCACTGTTGTCAGTCACTATGGGTGTGGCGGTGTGGGGTGGAGCAGGGCTCTGGCATCGGGCCAGCCTCAGACACAAAGCCACCATTAATAAGTGAACAGTGGACAGACAACATGATGTTCCTGATAATTGACAGTAAACACGGTCTGGGTAGAAGCCAGGCGCACTCTCAGGAGGCTGTGCCATGGGCCTATGTTCCTTCATCAGAGGTCGGAGCCACCTGTTATTTTTTATTTTGACTTAATTTTAATTGATTCAACTGAAAACTCAATTCTCATTTGCAGTGATGACCTCAGGGATCACACTGAGTAGGGAATTCACCGGGTTGTGTAGCCAGTGAAAATGTCACTCTTCCTTTCAAGCATTAACCCGTTAAGGCAGTGGTCCCCAACCCTTTTTCCTCGGAGATCTACCGTCCTGTAGGTTTTCACTCCAACCCTAACAAAGCACACCTCATTCATTGGCTAGAGATCTCGTTCGAGCTGCTAATTAGTAGAATCAGGTGTGCCAAATTAGGGGTTGAAATGCAAACCTACAGGACGGTAGATCTCCAGGAACAGGGTTGGGGACAACGGCTTTCAGGTATAAGACATGTAATGGCATCAGGTAATGATGGTACAATATATTCATAACTGAACATTCTAATGCTGATGTAACAATTAGTACTGGTAACTAAAAGAAATGGGAGTTCTCGAACATTGACTAAGAATATTTTTTAAACATTCCAAAAACCTACTCTTCAAAGGGTTAAACTGTAGCCATGCACTGGACGACATATAAATAAAATGTAGGCAGGGGGCAGTGTGGTTAAAGATCTGAGCCTGGTTGGGTTCCCAAGGCTGGCCATTGTGCCCTTTATGAAGGCACTGTGCTCATCCTGAATTGCCTCAATAAATATCCAGCTGTTCAATATAGGCTACATGGTAGTTCATATATTGCAGGTTGATATTTATTCAAAAGGAAATGAAATAACTTTGATGGTTTCTATAATTAACTCTTATTCATAATACTGTTTTATACCTCTTCTGGTCTTACGATTTTTCATATACACCCAGTGTATTATGTTGACTGTCCTTCACATGAGCTACATGGCAGCATCAGGGGAATTCTCACCTTTATTTCCATCTGCAGAGGTGAACTCATTCTTGAAATGTTCCTGGATGTGGAAAATGGTATAAAAGAAAGAAATTCATAAGCCACACATAATTCTTTTCACCCACTGTGGCTTTAATGGCACTTTTCTGTATACATAATTGGCTTTGAAACATCACTTAAATTGGGGCTAGGTGGTAGCCTGTGAAATAAAACCACCAGTAGAGGGCAGTGTTGAGTGCAGCACTGCAGCTTGGGGCTCTTTCCCACCAACAACTCTTGCTCTGGTTCAAATCAGGATTATGTTACCATTTTTCACTGGGTTCAGTTAGGTTTTCCACTGCCCAATTTCAAGCAAACCACAATTTGTATACAAAAAGCCTTTGTGTTTAAACTCGCAACAAAAGTTTAATTTGTGATTAGGGTCCAGGGACAATCGTGGAGCATGAATTACGTGTTGGGCTCTTATCATTTATCATTTTTATTTTGTATTCTTACCAATTAAGAACATTTAAGGAATGTGTGACTGTCAAGACTGCGTGCAGTTAATGTATTGCCATAGCTTCTTGTCCAGACTATGGTCACCTGACGCCTGGACTACTGCAACTCCCTGCTCGCAAGCCTACCAGCCTGAGCCATCCTGCCTCTTCAACTGATCCAGAACGCAGCTGGCTTGTGTTCAACCTCCCGAAATTTTCACGTCACCCCTCTGCTGAGGTCACTCCACTGGTTGCCAGTTGCAGCCAGAATCAGGTTCAAAGTTCTGACCTTGGCCTCCACTGAAGCCAATAGGAAAGGCCCCGCCTACCTGCAGGACGCACTTCCCCCCCCTCCGTGTCAATGGCGCTCGATCGCCCGACTGCGGAGCTTTTCCACCCTAGCTCCCCAGTGGTGGAACGAACTTTCCACTCCCCTACGTTCTATGCCAACCCTGCCTGCGTTCCGTCATGGCCTGAAACCTTTTCAGACTCCACCTGAACTGATACACCTATCTAGGACCTCTCATGGTACTTGTTTATTATTTAACTGTGTGTTGAAGTTTATAATAGTATTTAGAATAGAATTGTAGTAGAGCTGATTTACCCAGTTTACCGTGAACTGCATTCAATGTTCATTACTAGGGATAGCTGCTAATTTATGGGAAGGATGTGCTTTGTCTTATCTGTTCTGTAGTTACTTCTATGACGTTTCTGTATGCACGTACTGTATGTCGCTTTGGATAAAAGTGTCTGCTAAATGACTAATGTAATGTATCGGTTTACGCTACAGTCCTCAACAAAGATGCGCTGCGACCAGAAGATTGAAGAGAAGGTATGCTCTGATGCTGTAACAATGCCTTGCATAATAATAATGCCTTGCATTTATATAGCGCCTTTCTCACCAACTGGTGACTCAAAGCGCTGTATGTTGACAGTGGACTTGTTCTCACTGTTTAAGTGTTCACACTAAGTGCAACCATTCAGTAACCATTTTTAAAAATAAATATTCAGTCTGTCCAACAAAACATTTTTCCGTGGTTATAATTTCTCACAGGACCACCCAATATGTCCAATCATTGACATGACAGTGAAATATGAAATATGAAAGTTTCCGACATGTTAAAATGCGTTTGCCAGATGCATAATAGTACATATTTGTGGTCCTTGGAGGCTCAGTATAAAGAGAGCCATGTGACAGGACTGTGGGGAAGATGAAAACAGTGCTTTTTTGTGTGTGGTCAGTTTGGTCCCAAACCAGACACTGGTACGAAAGGCTTACCCACCGTGCCCACTCGGTTGATCGCGCAGGTGAAGCAGTGGTTGGCAATGGCTGCATTCCTTGCCTCAATAGGCCACATGGGTTCACTGCAGATCAACCACACATAATCACAATTACACATATTGTATCTTTAATTCCAATGTATACACACCAGTGCAACAGATGGAAACCTGCACTGCAGAGTGTATCAGTTAGGAAAAGCAACTGACACAAGTACAGACTAAGTCCTACTGCAAGTGTGATCCTAAGCTATGCCTCTAGTTGACTATGACAAGAAGTCTGAAGCAGTGGTATGCATTCAGTCTTATCCCATTAGGGAAGTGTAAGCTTAATTTACCCAGGGTTCCTTGGTTTAACACTGCATTAGCTCTTCCCAACAACATGCCAGGTGCCTGCAGTCTACATCAGTGAAAAACTCTCCTGGCACAAGCTACGGTAGTACTGAGTGGCCTGTAATTTGGGGAATAGTTACTGGGTCATGTGCATGTTTTTGCTGCAGTACTCCTTGCTCAGCTGTGGGTGGGACAGCAGTGACTCCAGCGGCACAACCGCCAATTACAATTTTGCGGTGTACCCAGAAGCATGGGTTACTTGACAATGCCTAATGTTATATTACAATAAACAATCTTCTTTTGCCAAATACAGGTTGCTTGCCTCTAAAAAACATCAGCATGCCAGGCTGCTCATTGAAATAATTTTGAGCGGCCTAACGAAGACGCTGGTATTTAAATGCTCCGCTGCATTAAGGTGGCATTACTAGCCAGTGCTGCAGTCATGTTCCCCACCTCAGCGCCCCCACCGTTGCAGAGGGATTGAAGATGATCTCTGCTCCATTCATGCTGTACATGAACCAGTTCAGGGGGTGATGGCGCCCATAGCAGATGTTTACTGCAATCTTCCCAAACTGCGTCTGGAACACCCGGTGACCGGTGTTGCCCTCCATGTAGTATGTGGACTGTTTTCAGGGGAAATGAGACAGAAGACACCTTTACCACAAGGTATGGTCCACGTGAGAGGGCACGCGGGCACGCACGCACGCACGCACGCACGCACGCACGCACGAGTGTCCCGATACATTCTAATTTACATTAATCTTTGGAATAAAACTGGCGCTTCCGTCATGTTATGTTTTGTTATTTAGCCATTGTTAATTTCATACTATTGTATAAGAGAAAATGAAATCAGTTGTTACATTTCTTTACCAAAATAATGAACGAGACACATTGCTTTTATATACTGTTATAAATGCTCTTTTTCTGAGGGACTTTTACAAATGCAGACCCAATGTTAGTCTACTTGCCTGATGGCAAATTATTCAGGATAAAAAGAGCAGTTTGCCATCTTCGGCACAGACAGAATAATCACTAAAAAGTCAGCAGCTCTATAAATGGCATTGGGGCCGATAGTGTGGAAACAAATGTCTATGTCTGTAAAACTGAAAAATGTCCCAAGCTGCGGAGCTTGTACATTTTTAAGTGGTGAATATTCATGGTGAAGGATCCAGGCCTTAGTCAGAAATAGTTATTGCAGCCATTGCCAAAGTGGTCATGGTGATCTATGAAAACATGGAATGTATATTAAGTATGGGTGAGAAATCTGCTAGGAAAAGTCAAGTGTTTTACTACTGATATTGTACTTTAAAGACAAATGCTATGTTTTGATAGATCACCTATACATGCAACACACAAGCTCGGAAAAACACACCCTGCCTTTCTTATGCCAATCACAAGAATAGCATTACTCTGGTAATGACTGATATGTGTCGTGTAATAAACAAAGCCTGCATATTGTTTATTAAAACATTTGATCATTTTAACCCAATTATAATTTTCACGATAGCAGGAGAAATATGAGTGGAATATATTTAGAATATAACAAGGTGTTAACATAATGGATCATTACATATCATTGGCAATCCAGCCTTTATAGGTCAATTTCTCTTCAGGACACTCAGTAATGGCTGGTGTACTGTGGCCAGGAGCTGGGCCATTATATGACCCCATGAATAAATGTTTTGAGGCAGAGAACAGGACATCATGGATTTGTCATGTTTAGTTAGGCTGAAGCCTGGAATAAATACATCTATAGAAAAATAGGCAGCACAAGGGTGTTAATAGGACATTTTACCATCGGTTAAGAAACAGCTCATTAAAACACAGTTCGTAAGTCTGTCTCTTTCTCTCTCAAAAAAAAAGAAGCATTCATTCTAAATTCTGTTTTGAATGGGTGATTAGGCAGTAATTCAGAAATATGACCACTGCTTATTCAGTGAATGAATGGAACACTATCCCTGTGATATGTACACAATGGCCTTCCATTGTGTTCTAATTTGGATACTTATATAACTGCCAAAATGCTGAACCATGCAGTGTACATCAAAAAACAATGACAAGAACAGGTCATGAATTACATTATGGTCTGTACACTGTATTTACATAGAATGTAAGCGCTGTACTCAGTTCAAAGGTGTCTGGTCTCTATTATCTGGCTTTTACAAAGCTATTATTTGCTCCTCTCAAAGGCCAATACAATAAAGCCACAAAGTGTTTAGCCATAATGATAATATAAAGTGCAGTAATTACTTTTTTGTCTTTCCTTTCAGACAGCATTTTTTCCAGTTGAAATCCTGTATAATGGGTTAAATAGTACTTCTGGTTTGAAATGGCAAAACATAAGACTCAACATTTTCTAAAGACGTTTCATGGTAATACAGGAGCAAATGCAATGGCAGAGCTCAGTACAGAAACCAAGAAAGTTTTATCACAAGAACAAAAAAAGTCTGAACATTGTGAGAAATTCAAAAATATCTGTGCTTACTCCTGGAAAGGTGCTCAAAGGTCAGATTCCTCATTAGGCTCACAACATACTGTACTACCAACTGTTCCTGTACAGATTTATGACTGTGCATGGGGGGGGGGGGGGTGCTGAGATGATCAACTCAAGCTCCTCAGGTGTAAAATGTGCTGACTACAGTACAATTCTTACCATTGATCTTGCTGAAATGAAAGGTAATTTGATCTTACAGACTGTGGGGCGGGGAAAGGGAAGACAACTTGCAGACCATAGCCTGAGGCTAATAGTTACAGGAACAGCCACGTGCCTCGGCTCCAAATCAAATTTAATTCATGAAACTAGGTCTACAATTAATTTGAAGGTGGGAGCTTTTAGATGTCATAGCAATTATCATCAATACAGCATACTCCATGGGAGAAGGCAAGAAGCAAGTAGAATGGAAAGTGACTTTGTGTCCCAGACATAATAAATCGTGACTGTGCCAGCATTAGTGGAAATGTCCTAGCCCTTTCATTAACCTGGTGAATCTGTACGGATACGGCACCTCTCCTCCTGCAGCCACAGCTGCTGCTGCTGCTGCTGCTGTGGCTGTTTCTTTAACTCCACGTGCTCCACGGGGTCTGCTTTTCCTGGAAAGGTGGCGAGGACATGTCTGTTCCCGCACAGTGCATTTATCTCAAGGTATCACAAGCACAGATCAGCGCAAGACCAATCAATGGATCCAGCGGAGAGTGACTTGCGGTAATCAGTGGTTCCCTACTCTGCCACAAGGTGATTGGACACTTTCCGCCTGTACGGCACTGGAAGCTGTCAAATGCCTGAAAGTCTAGCGCACAAAAGCTTAGAATGAAAAGGCCTTCTTCAAAGCTTTCTCAAAGGCCTGGATTCAATGAACGTTTGTCCTTAGTGTGTGTGCTTTTCCAGCTGGGGCTGTACAGTTGCTCATTTGTTTGCTGCTGTTCCATTGTTGCTTGACACAGTACCTGCTCAGAGAATGCAGATGCAATTATAATAGTAAGTATTATAACAGCAAAACATTGGACAATGCAATTAAGTCCCTCATGTCCACTGTACCCAACAAGAGAATATGGATACATTCTCTGTGGGCTCTGTAACGAATGGGTAACAGCATGGTCAGCTATGCATCAACACCACACCAACCTCGTTGAAGTCACCCACACGGGGGATGTGGTTCTTGCGGGTTTTTCCCAGCACGGCCCCAGAGTTTGACACAACGACTGCCGTGTTCCAAAGAGTGTCACCGTGCACCTCGTCCCGCTCCAGGATGGGTGACACCACCACCATGTTGTGCTTCTTTGCCAGCTATACCCGAAGACAGAAGGCGGATGAAATTGTGCTTCTGATGCAGTGTGCATGTAAAGGTAGTTTCACACACTCAGTGTTTGGCTCTTAATGAAAAATATATAATAAATATATAATAATCAGGGCCACACAAAATTTAACATTTTAAGCATTTTTAAGTGAAAACATTTCACCTCCTCTTGGAAAAAATTGGACAAGGCCAGCCAGTGATCCTTCATAAACCTTTGTGCTTTATTAAACATGACCCTCTGAACCCTGACCTCTCACCTCTTGGCAGAAGCGAGTAGTGGGTCCCTCTTCAGCAGACTCCGCAAACTCCGTCCATGGCATCTTCTCCCGGGTACAGAAAGCAAAGGGCATAGCTGTGGACAGCAAAGCACAACCATCTCTACAGTCATCCACAGAGTAATACAGATTTATCCCTACTTCTAGTCCCCCATACCACGAGCTGAACCTTGTCTGATGACAGTCAGCCAATCCATAACTGGAAAGACACTTGGAACATTATTTTGTAGCTTAAATTGCCACAGAGTAGACAGATAGCTAACACAATGTTTGCTATAATACCTGAGAGTTTTAACTGTTTTAACCTTAAGAAAACAAATATTTCACAACATAGGCTACTATGTTTTAGGTCTTTACTTACAGTGTAATAACTCAGTGTAATAATAATAATAAGTATCCTCTTGCGTAATTATACTATTCCACCTGCAATAGTCCATTATTACAATACAGTTACAGCATAGTGGATAGTAAGTATTTCATGATTAGGCTGCACTAATGTAACATAATATATTAGGATTTTTACTCTTAAACATACATGGTTTTGTCTAGGCTTAACCTAAGATTTAAAAGCTTCAAATGTTGTTTTACACTCAATTAAATTATTTTAGTAAAAATCCTCATAGAACATTATGATTATAAGACTGAATTGGCCGCCTGTTAATCTGTTTAACAGGAGTGGCAAGGTTGGTTGTCTTTGCAGTGGGGAAAGAGTGGGGATTGCTGAGGTGGACTGCCAGAGCACGGGTCCTGCTTTCATCTGAACACACTCAAAATGTCACTGGCAAAGCCAAAGCAAACAAAAGAATGGATCCAGCCTGCTGTGCTGATGTGTCTTTGACCGCTTGCGGAGATAAAAAGACTGTTGCTGTGCATACCCAGGGCAATGTGTATGAAAACCAGCATTAGCCAAACAAACGTTCCCATGTGCACTTCCAAGCTAAGAAAAGGGCATACAATTACAGGCCATTTAAGGTCTGTGGTAGCACTTTTACAAAATGGCTGGAGATATTTGTTGTAAAAAAAATTAAAATAATTTAAGTGGTATAAATCATTATAGTAGGGGTGTGCAGCTCCAGAAAGTTCACTAGGAAGTGAAGGACACTCGGCCTCTATGAGCCTTGAATTGACAGAGCTGAACATTTGTAGCTGAAAATAACATAAAGAGCATGCCCCCGTCCATCTTGAGGAGCCAAGACCACATGAAATATAATACTGTCATGCTAAGCATCTCCTTACAGGAGGAACGTAAGGAGATGTATTCCAGGACGTCAGGTATTCCTTTTAAAGGGACAGCTCAACTGGGTTATAACAGGGCTAAAACATATCCACTTATTGGTGGCAACAGAAGAAAACTATCCATGTAGATAAATTTAGCAGCCTTGTTCTGATTTGACACTAATGTCAATATGTCACAGTCGGTCTTCACCCTATTTTATTAACCCTGTCATTGAAAAGATCTCCTTGCCCCCATTTGAATATCAAGTACGTCCTTCTTAGGTTCATATAATGCAACAGATCTCCTCGATGTTTTTTTGTACTTCATTTATTTGTGGCCAGTGTGTTGACATTCTCCTATATTTTGTCAATTTTAATATTCCACAATTTTTCAATAATTGAATTGCAATAGTTTTATTTCCAATAGTTTTTAAGAAGAGGGAAATAACAATAAAAATGTAAATGTTTGTTTTGGTATTACCTCTCGAAAACACTCAATGTGGAAATGCTCTGCAAGTCTCTAATTGTGAATGGTACACGTCATGGTTTGTGGGTTTTTATTTTCTTTCTCCTGGTTTCCCATACGGAAATAGTTTTTTCCATGTTTCGTTCCGGGGTTTGCTTTTCCTCATCATTGTTTTCATCTTCTACCTGCGGGGTATTTAAGTTCCTCACTTCCGCTTTCCTGGTGCTTCTTTGTTATTCGATATTGCATTGAGCCAGGTATAGCCAGGTACTTGCGACCTTGTGACATTACACGCTGTTTATGGTCACGGGGGACTTGCTATTAGCTTTTATTTCAGGTATAGATATTATTCCCCGTTAGCGTTCTATGCTATTTATTTTATTCTTTGCTGTTCTCTCTGAGACAGTTTTGGTTTTACGTCTTTTCGGCCGCCTGAACTCATGTGCCGAAGGTGTTCTTTTCTTTGCTAAGTTTCCCGTTTTGTCTCCAGTATTGAGCTTGGGAGATTTAGTTTGTGTTTCACTTGTTATTCGAGTTCACCCTATTTTAGTGGGTTGATTTTCGTTTGGCTGTTTAGCCACAAGGAAGTAGTTTCCTGTCTTTTCTTTCTTTGCATTTATTATTTTGTTATTCCCTTTATTGGTCCTCACTGCGTGAGTGACTTGTTCTGATTCCCCTACCTTCGCGTTTGATTATCCGCCACTAGAATCCACAACAGTACAATGGTAAAATGATAAAATACAGAATTTTATTGATGACTTGCTGATCTAATTGGAGTGCGCTGGAGGGGGTACTCACTCCAAGCCTCCTGGAAGCAGATTATGTTCACCCCACACATGGCAGCCACCTCCACCATCTCTCCCACTCTTCTGTGGAGAGCAGTAATCTGCACAAAGGATAAAACCATAGCGATTCATCTGCACCCTTATTACTAAAGTATATATGATTGGGGGCGAAGTTACCATCTACACTCTGCACCCTTATTACTAAAGTATATATGATCGGGGGCGAAGTTACCATCTACACTCTGCATTCTTATTACTAAAGTATATATGATCGGGGGCAAAGTTACCATCTACACTCTGCACCCTTATTACTAAAGTATATATGATTGGGGGAGAAGTTACCATCTGCCACTCCAGAATTATGCTGAAAACACCTGGATTGACCTGCACATACACTAACGCATCAGTACTATGAAAGTGGGCAAAGTAAAAAAAAATGCTGTCCAGAATATCACTCAGCATTGAGCTACTCTGCACCATTTCCCCTCAAAAAAGATAGTTTATTTATTTATTTATTTATTTTTATCAAAAGGTACATATTGTTATCCCTTTAATAATAGCCACAGCAAGTAAAAGTGATGTTGTACATGGAGATATTTTAATGGTGGTAGAGCATTTCAAGTGCACAACCTCATCAAGTTAATTTGGGTACAATGACCAATAATACATAATTTTACATATGTTTTACCTTACATACTTTGTATGGTTTTATGTTAAATACAGGACCATTTTTGTATACTTTCTTATAGTACAAGTTATATTGCCATCATCAGGTTGTCACACATCCAAAAATGATCATCTTTTCAGCAGAGAGAACCATGTCACTTTCATAATAAAACACATAAACTATTATGATAGACTACAAAAACCAGCTATTTCACATAAGAGACTACAGAAAAGGGTTAGGGGTGTTGTGGGGAACTGGCGTGATGGCAAGTCTGTAGGGCTCTAATTTTCATCAAATTGAGATCCTGAAATGGTAATATGCCCTTGGTAAGCTGTTATGTAATGGTTGATGTAGGGAACATGTTACCTAACAATTTGTCTGGAACATTGTTTAATTAATTCTGAGCACAAAATGCCACACTGTATGAAAGGCATTTCATTCCACAGACTGAACACACTGCTCCTCTTCTCCATTCTTTTATCTGGTTTATGCCATTAATGCACTTTTCCTTTTATTAGTAAATAACAAGCCCTCTTGTCTTGGTATTGAGTGCACAATGCCTATGATGTTCATGAAACTCAAACTCTGGTTTTTACTCTTGCATATGCAATAGGAGAGCAATTGGTTCATATTTTTTGTATAGGGTATTTAAGGATGCAAGTGGAACTGTAGTATTCTTTTTTCAATTTTTTTACATTACATTACATTATAGGCATTTAGCAGACGCTCTTATCCAGAGCGACTTACACAACTCCTTATTACATGTATCCATTCATACAGCTGGATATATACTGAAGCAATTCAGGTTAAGTACCTTGCTCAAGGGTACAACGGCAGTGCCCTACCTGGGAATCGAACCTGCAATCTTTCGGTTACAAGTCCAGTTCCTTAACCATTATACTACACGCTCCTTTTGTAGAACAAAATACATTCGGTATCACATTATATGCACAGAGTTGTGTGTTTTATAAACAGCACCTCAGAAGCCTTAACCCAAACATTTAAGCAGGGGCTAAAAAAATCTATGTTAGCTGCAATAGCTCCTCTATCCTGTGCTTTCCACTGAGTGGAATTACTAGACACAGAGCATTATAGACAGGGCCTGAAGCTAGTTCCCAATGGACTCTGGAGTCTGTTGACCTATTGGTCAACAGCGGTCAATCATTCACAAATTTTGCCATAAGTACATTATAACATGCATAATGTGAGCTCCGGAAGTATCAACCCTAAAGTTTTCCAGGTAACGAAGTAATTAGCCCAAACAGTCCCCACAAATCCCACTCATCCCATTACTGCAGACTGTAAGAGGAGGATTTCCACCAACATACTATCACAGGGAGCGCCATCACCAGACTCCCCCCTACTTTGTGAAAGTTACCTGCTCCATAACGGGGGCATCGGTGGGCAGGACAATGGCATTCTGGATAAGCCCAACACGGACAAAGCGCGGCTGCCTGAGCTGTTCATGGCCAGCCTCGAACACGCAGCCCTGGAGCTCGAAGTCCCGCTCCAAGGCAGCTTCTACAGCAGACTTCGACAGCTCCAGCTTCCTGCAATTTTGTCCCACCGAGAGAGGATCTCATATGTTCCAGGGAGCTCCAACTCAAATATTAGTAACAACACATACAGCATTCATGCAAACTACTCAATACAGATAATTAAATAGCCTACACAGCAGAACAAAATAATTGCATACAATGAACTAAAGCCATGCTTTGTGTACTATCCATATGGGAGACTGTATTTATTAATGAGTGACATGGAGATGGACACTAGCTTTCATCCTTTACCCTTCAAATACAGAAGCGCTATAATGCTACTCATGCAGTCATAATCACATTTGAAATGCTATAATTTGCTAAGTACAAAGTATTGTATAGTTGTAGAGCCAGAATGTAGTCATCACTTTTTCATTTTTATGTATTAAAATTTTTTTTTACAGTGGATCCCCAATTTGACAGTGCCTAACTCATAAATAAAAAAAACACCTTTTACTTAAACAGTACACACTATCATTCTTTGGACAGTGACACATTTTTGTTATTTTGGTTCTGTACTTTAGCACTGAGTTGGAAAGGATTTTTCTGGCATCAAAAAATATTGGACAGTTTTAATATTTGGTCGCATATCCTTTACACGCCATGACTTCCTGATGTCTGTGACCCAACAACATAAAAAGACTCTTGATATATTATTTTGTGGTACTCTTACAAGCGATACTATAACTTTTCTGCATTTGAATGGATCAGTTCCAGTGTAATTTACAGCTAAATCTAAATTAAAATGCAGAAAGGTTATAGTATCGCTTGTAGTAGTACCAGAAAATAAAATGATGGTGTTGGGTCACAGATAGGAATGTGCGCGTTTAGTCGGCTAGTCGATTAAATGTTGCTACCCTCGTTAGTCGGCACCAGAAATACTCGTCGGTTAAACTTATTATTTTATTAATGTACACATTTAAATTACATATTGACATAATTTGCACTGAAATGTCATGTTTTCCTGGTCAAATGTTGCCTTATAAAAAAACGAGCATCCGTTACTCATGTTAACAACGCCGGATTAAAAAAATAAAATAAAAAAAACGAAGGAAAAAAACAAAACGAATTAGCCTGCTCGCCCTGCAAGTTAAACCAGCGAGGTGGAAAGAGTAAGTAGGCCTATCGCGTTGTTGAATAGCCCAATAAAACTAATCTAATGTCACGTCGATCCGTCGGCATAATTGTTATTTTTTTGTGTTCCTATTATTGGTAGCTTTTCTGATGACCGATTATTATTTTTTACTGTATTTGCTATGCGATCGCGTTCACCCAATGAAAATGCCGTTGTAATAATCAGGCACGTTTCCTAAAAATGTTTTGTTACGTTGAATATTGTTTTCAATAAATGTTATTTGTTAACTTTTATTTAGTCAGTTGTTGTCTTGTTTTGTAGGGTAATGTGCAATGTTCATAATGCAAGGCGCAAAGTGCCACACATTTCAGCGGCATTTAAAATACGATTTGGTTATTGAAGAATGTGATTAACGGTTTCAAATGGCTCTTATAATATGCGCAATATTTTTTCGGACAATGTTTAACCTTATAGATTAAATTGTGCTCCAATTCTGACTGTTTTCTGAGTGTTTTCTTACTTTTAGACTAGTCGACTAGTCTAAGTTTAAACTTCCGTTTAAACGTCAGGGAAATTAGTCGTTAGGAACATCCCTAGTCACAGACATTAGGAAGTCATGGCATGCAAAAGATATGCGACCAAATATTTAAAATGATTACTTTATTCTACATTATGTTCAACTGTCCAGTATTTTTTGATGCCCGGAAATGGGGGGACTATGTACAAAAGGTTCTATAATTTCTAAAAAGGTTCATCCAATATGGATGAAAATACCCTCAAATTAAAGCTGACACTGACAGTCTGCACTTCAACCTCATTGTCATTGTATCCTTTCAACAATCCATAGACTGTATAAAAAAACATTGACAAAGTCACTGTGACGTCACCCATTGCCTTTCCACGGCCTCAGAAAAAACGTTCCGAGTCTCCGGAAGACTTTTTCGCCACCAGTTTGTACAAACTGCGTCTGCTCCGTGGAGCCGAAGTGATGTTGTTGGGAGCAGAGTCAACCGGATATGGTCTTCATGGTCCAGGCACAGTATGATTGACAGTTTGGGGTGGAGAAGCCCATGACCTAACCAAACCCACCATTTTGCAAAATGAACTTGTGGTAAACTTCCTTAAGTTGCGAATGTTTTATAATATAACATTTAATTTTCATCCTCGATTTTACTGTGTAAAGTGTAATTTATTTGCATTGAATGTGTGGTATGTGTCATATAATTAACATTCATTCAGTTATCTTCAATTTATATTCAGCTAACATCAGCTAATTTGATTAGCTAGATAGCATACCAGCTGAGCTCAGTAGCCAAGCTTGACGCACTGCCTCACCACACACGGACGAACATAGGGTAACACTATTGCCATGAACTATATTGATGGTCAATCAATCACGTTATTTTGACAATTTTTTTTTAAATCATAAATGTCCCTAGCACCACTAGAAAGGTAGCAAGCTGTCTCCATAGTCTTAAATGAGCAAACCACCACCGTCTTTTTGGCTAACCGCTAATTAACTTGACTCAGACTTCGTATTATTTTCTTTTCCGATAAATTATTGGTTTTATTTGAAACATCCCCGTATTGAGTCAGTACAAATATACCGCTAATACGTTTGCTCCATTTCCCGCACATTTTCTTAATTTTTGGGACCGAATTTTTTTAAAGGTTTTTTTCCAAGTAACTTAGCCTAATAACGTTAGGCTATTGTTCATAATACCTGCCCGAACCTGTCCTCTTATTAAAAGATTTGAATACCCACCAGTTACAGTCTATGGCTAGCTGCCGTCTGTTCTAGTTAAACTAACTTTAGCTGCTCTTAGGACCTAGCTAGTTGGAGAAGCTGGCTAGTAACGTTAGCTAGGCAATCACAGTAGCTAGCTAGCTAAATGTTAAAACGACTTGCCGTGAGCTATCGTTAGCTTGCTAGCTAGCTAACCCAGCATTGCTAAGCAATGGTAATGTTCATGGCAGGGGGAGTACGGCGATTGCGTATGGAAGAGTGTGAAATACCTAAATTAATATCTAAATTTATAAGGTTATACAGGTATGAAGCAATTGATATGTGATGACAAACATGTTGAAGATGAGTGACAAGGCAGTCAATTTATGTTACGAACTGCATCCACAAAACAACAGCTTGTTCACGGTAGGCTACTAAGGGATGTTCTCCATCGACTTCCACTCAAAAATACAGCGAGTCTCCCTGTCCCAAGCATAGATTGTATAAAAATATAAGCTTTACGTGTTTTAGACCAATGATTGTTGTCTCCCCCTTCTGGTCCCGCCCCTCAGAGTGAGTGCAGTGATAACTCTATAGAACCTATCTATGGCAGTGACCCCAGTGACTTAACCTGTCCCTCTGATTGGTCTTGAACAAATGTTAATACCCTGTCCAAACGACACAATTATTTTAAAAAATCGGTACATGGAGAGGCATTAGACGAAGAAAAAGCACCTATTGCGACTACATTTTCTTGTGAAAAAATGTAGTCGCTATTGACTTAGTATTTTGACATTGCTGCCATTGATTTACATGGTGAAAGACCTATACTGGAGCCAACCACAGTGGCGCTAGTGAGCAACGGCACTATGGCCGCTCCCAGCCCAACCAGGCAGTGAGCTTCAAACGAAAGACCGGTTTTGGCCCCTTGTTTCAAACGCAAAGTGCGAGAGTACTAGGCTACAGAACCAAAAGAACAAAACATGTGTCACTGTCCAATGAATTATGGTGCTCACTGTATATAGTTACTTTTCCGGTGCTCTCTGTCACTATTGCAGTCAAGGTATGCTACAAGAAAGAAACACTATGCAAGTTCATGCCTTTAATGGTGAGGAAGTTATTTTCAATTAATCACTGAAAGTCGGAAAGCGGTATCCACTTTACGCATTACACGACATTGCACATTGCTGGTGTAAATCTGTACCACAGCCTTCATGTTGATAGTGTCGGACCAAGTAGCTACTGTTAAATAGGCTATGCACCGATCAAAGTCCACAGGCATAAATAATTGACTTGTAGTGTTCAGCGTTTGTTGACATGGATGTATAACAATTAGGTTCTCAACTTGCTGTTTTTATAACGTTTATAATAGTTTAACAAAATCGCTTCTCTTTTCATTTTGACATAATGCATAAGTTTTACATTAAGACATCTCTTTGACTGGATTTCTTGAAACCATTTTCCACATGTTATGTTCAGGCTTGTAATTACATCAACAACTTATTAAAACAGGCCAATTTAAAACAAAATTAGGCCTACTGTGCAAATTATTTACCGTAAATGTTATCGTATTGTATCCTGGGATATGTAGTGCAAGAAATAAAACAGCTGATTTGTGACTTGTATTAATCGTCTTGCAGGCTACTTACTTCGTTTCATTCCCGAATAATATCCGCCTAACGTCTTTCAACTCATCAGGAGGGATATATTTTTCCAACGTCTTCTCCAAAGATTGTAACTGAGACCCAGCCATTTAGAAATGTATGTTCTAGCTACGCTTCTAAGTCTCACAACCTACCTAGCTGCTGCTGCTGTTGCTGGGTAAGGGAGCTGACAGTGCGGGTTTATCCACAACTAGCACCTTACCTCCCCCTTCGAACTATTGGTTGCGCGCACGTTGTTGGTGACATTTTTAGTGGTGAATTGGGGAGGGAAAACTACAGATTACAGAAACTTTACAGAAAGTTATGCGAGTAGCCTATAGTCTATATCTGAAATTCACTTAATTTCCTTCAAAAATGTAGAAATCATTGGATAGGGCCGTCTAACATTGACATAACATTTTGACTTTTGAGTAAATGTAAAACTATTTTTCACACATACGTTAATTGTTGAATCACGTTTTGTCTGACCCAACATGCCTGCCAATAGGTTAATTGTGAAATTATCACCAGGATCTTTATATCACTTCAATATCACCTACTATAGCACGATTTATGCATGCATATTGCAGTGGTCTGAGTACTCCTGACACCAAACTAGGACTTAAACCCAAGGACATTGGACATGGAGCTTTAATTTGGAGCACATTCATTGAATGTGATGCATGCAGCTATAATATCATTCCCCTTAATAAATGCTTAATAAATTAAAACATTTATACAATTTCACCTTTGTCATAGCGTGAACTTCCAGTATACTGGGAACTAGAATATGACAAAAATGTATTGGAAAAAAACAATTTCTTGTGTTGTTGTCTATTCACTGGTGTTTAGTGTTGTAAACAGTTGATCCAACAAAGAGGCACACTTTTTATAAATGTATATATTTATTCTGCTAAAGGGATTTTATCTGTACTTTTAGGAAAACATATTCAGCTCCTTTGTTGCCACAGCACTCCATTAATCTTTACCCCTGCCCATAAAAGTTGATCCCTGACCCAAATGTAGTAAGTCTAGAAATCTTTTGAACATGTTGAACAAGTGCACAATGGTAGTGGAGACAAAGTATGAGATTAAATTTTACTCAGTTTCAATAGATGTATTGAGAAGTCCAATGAGGAAAAATAGGTATATAGCCATTCCCATAAATCTCAAGCAATGTTCCAGTGAGATTTATTTTTACATTTCACGTAGCTATATCAGTTGTTTTGAACATGATCTATTTATTTATTTTAATGCCACCAATAATTCAAATAAGGCCAGGGGAAGAGATAAGGGAACATAACGCATCTTCTATTCAAGTTAAATTGCACACTATGTCTGCTACAATCAGTTGTAACAAGCTGCTGCAGTTTGTTCACAAAGGATACATTTTATGTAAAATGACTACATAACACCAATGACCTTCCTTTTAACCAAATGAAAAATAGACTGAATCACAAGATAGATAATAGATTCCAACTGTACACAAAAGTAGTAATTGAATCTTCCAACTGTAATAAAATATATATATTAAAAATTTGTATTATTTATATATATATATATAAACTGGACAAAATGTTCAAGACCAGTAACAACAATGGTTGTCACTTGTAATGGTTTCATAAGACTTCTAATGCTGATTCATTTTGAACAATAAGCTATATTGCTTGAGGAGGCATGGGGAGATTGCAGATATTATTCCAAAAACAATAGCAAAACAAAAAATATAGCTAAAGAATAATTGTCAGCAGAGGGGAGCCGAGTGAGTTGGGTTACGATCACATAGTGAAAATGTATGCACTCGAAAGTCAGGAAATATTAACAAAACCAGAAATAGCCCCCATATGGCATGCATTGTTTGGGAGGCAATGGAGTCGGACAGGGTCACTAGACCGGTCTTTGTGCAAGACAATGCATATTGATGGAACGGGACAGTGCAGTGAAGCTAGGGTTTATTCATGGAGCACAAAGGCCCATGGCTGCCAAGACACTGACAGGGACAGGATGCAGGATTTGAAATTTACTTTGTGAGAGAATGAGAAAGATCAAAGAGATTAAGAAATAGGAAATCATTCAGCAAAACCAACCCTGCTTTAGTGTGTCAGTGAGTTTGTCAATGGAGTACATTGAGGATGTTTCTACTTTAAAGGGGATCTCACTGACAGTGCCACGGTATCTCAGTAACCTAAAGCTGGCAGTTCCTCTCTCTGGCCATGGGTTGGCTGTCAGTTCTTGAGTGTGACGGTGCTGCTGCTCCTCCTGACGGTATGTTTACTCCTCTGTGTCTGATTGGTGGGGGTTTCCCTCTGTGGCCACCCCTTCCTCGAGAGGTTCCTCCTGTCCTTCTCCCTGTGGGGGTTCGACAGCTTCTTCAGAAGATCTGTGAGGAGAACATATCAATAACTGACACCAGTTATGCAATGGTTTAAATTTACCACACTGTCCAGTTTCTAAAGTTAGTGCGTCACCATTGACTGTGAATATAGCTCTCACAATGAAATGTGTGTTTACAGTAGCTTCTGTGTGGGTGTATAAATCACACATTTATCAAAAAAAAATGCTAAAAGAACCAAATATCTGAATTTGTATGACTCGGATTTAACAACAGAATTCTTTTTTGGAATTTACAAATTTCAGCAAAAGTGCATGTTCATGGATTATTAGATATGTTGTGTAGAATATATGTAATGTATTGATTCATTTAATATACTTCCAGATTTTAAAAAGTTTTTCTAATAAACACACTACTGGACCCCCAATAGGCAATGTCTTAATTACTAAAAACTATAATTATGTAAAATGCCTTGGCAAGTACAAGAAAGCCACCATGCGCAAAGTCCAAAGTTTTCATCACAGCTATTCATGTGGCCAGTAGGGGGCTCCCCACAATACAGTACAGTAGGTTTCCAATTCACTGTCATCCTTCCTCAATTCTAATGGACTCACATTCTGTTGTTCAGAAGCATACCACAAACGTCCTATCTTTCCCAGAGCAGCAATACTGAACTCAATGGGCACCCCTGCCAATGCCATTCCCGCAGCTCAGGATTAAAAGGCCCCTAGTGTGACAGTTATTGAAGCATTACATCAGCCAGTGTTTTTCCCATTTCTAAAATGACTGACTCTGCATTCATCAGTTAGTAGATTGCCATCTCCCCTATCCCCTATATGTGTTGGGAGTAGACAGAGATGGAGGACCCTACCCGTAAATCAGTCACAGCAGTGGCTGAGACAGACACTTTACCTGCTAAATCTGGGTAGTTCTTCCCCAGGTCTCTCAGTAGAGGCTCGTATTTATGACCCTCGTTTCCATCGCCCCCTAGGTTTTAATGCAATTTCAAATTAAATAAAATTAATAAATGACAAAAAAGGATGACATAACCAAACTCATAGCATCACTTCACTATGGTCCCTAATACATTTTAAACAAAGTGAACCTGCAAAAAAAGAAATTACTGTTCCGTTCTGTATATTGTGATTTATTATACATACAAATTAGGCAAAACATTTATCTGAACTGAACTGTATTTAAATGTCCAAAAACTGAAATTTGCAAACTTCATATATTGTGCTATTGTGCTGATCTCTTTACATAGCATTAAAAGGCACTGATAACAGCTGAACCTTCCGAGATTACAAATTTCATTTTCATGTTTTTAAAAGAAAGAATGAGACGCATGACCATGAAACAGAGGCATGAGAGACAGTCTGAGCCCCTCACCCTGGATACACCCCGAAACTAGAAAAATGAAAATGTAAGTTACTTACTGGTAACCTGAATGAGTATGTAGGTATGCCTGTCCCTCAGTAGACCGTTTGCCCTCTCGGCAGACTGCTCCCTGTCACTCAGGTTGACCATTTCCCCTGTCTTGTCCACTAGGTCCACACACTCTGCACACACAGAGGGGTCAGACACTCAGGGTGAGAGGAAGCACATTCTTTGTGCTGTTTACCTGGGTGCTAATTTGACCCATGGCCATATTCTCCCCTGTATGTCATACAGTAACAGAGTCTTGGTTTTCTTTGCAAACACCTCTCTCTGATAGACCTCTGACCTCTAATGATTAGTGAATAACTGGAGACATCTTTTGATACATCCTCTTAGAGGTACACTAATATTGCCATATTATTGGACATGAAGTAGACACAAGTGACGTCTGTGTATTTACAATCTTTTTCACAGGTGGTGGCCCTGTTGGTGTATTGATCAGGCCTGGATCCACTGAAAGTTCACATCAGCAAAGATCTCTTTACTAACTCCCACTCTATGAGGCGGCATACACTGAGAAAGTGACAGCTGACCAGCATCCTGGATATTCTGATGGTATAGTTATCCTCTTCCGGATTACCTTGAGATAACTATGAGATAACGTCTCCCTAGTCTGCATCTAATGGAAAATATTTTTCGATGTTTACCACTCCAGATTAAAGGAATCCATATGAAAGACGTAGGCTACGACTGTTATAGCCACCACATTGTGAATCATCGTTAATTATCAGAAAATTAACCATTTATATGATTCAAACTGACCAATAAACAGCTAGAGCAGCATACGACCTCAACATCCATGTAATGTTCATGTGAAATAAGATCCTCTAAATGGAAAGCTAGCCTACCTTCAGGATCCAGATTGCAGCGCTCCTTCAAGCAATGGATGAAATTTATGATCCTGCAGTTTGGATTAAATATTTCCGAGTGACCTTCTGTGGATGCAAAACAAAATAATATGATTCAAACTGTATTATACTTCTACCTGCAGTCTTTAAACGGTGATGTATTAAAAATATAGTCATTATCTTATTTATGTTGCAAAAGCACTCTCTAAACAACAGTTGCGACGCAAAGTCGAATGAACGGCGTCTTTAAATGTAAAATCTTGTCTATTTAGCTGTTTCTACGGTAGTTCCTTTGGCGCTTTGCGTCATGTGCAGGACGTCGCAAAGTAGCCTAGCGCTACTACACAGCACGAGACCAGCCTGGAATTTTTGGTAACAGCTGATAAAGTCCTTGTCTGCTCAACCCGCGACAAAAAAATATAACTTACCCCCAAACAGCACAGTGACAAACATTCTTCTTACTTTTGAGTAAATAACGTACGATCGATCTGAACAGGAGTGGTGATGTTGCAACAAGTGACTGCCGACACTTGCCCAGTCTCTCGAAAAATGGATGTAATGGATGTGTTCGGTCTGCGCACACAGCTACACAATAGGGGACTTTAAATCAGTGTTGTTGACTACAGCCATACTTAGTGACAACGCTTTGTCATTGAGAGAGAGAGATTAAAATATCTGAAGAGCACTTGAACAATAGACAGCGCTTCAGGCACTAACATTACACACCCGGGAAACGTTCAATGTCTCGTTTATAAAATTTCACCCTGAACCACGTCCAAAGGCCACAGCATATTTGAAATATGGGACATGTCCATAAAATAACATTTATTGCTGAATAGGAAATGCAGTGTTACATAGCCTACGTAATCAAAAAAAAAAAAAATCCATTATAAGCAACAGAATGAAAAACAACCTCTCTCTCGCTCTCTCTCTTTCTCCAGAGTGAAAGGACTGTTCCCTGGGTCTTGCTTGTCTCCATGGAGTCAGCACACATACAGGAAAGTCCTCTTGTTTTACTGCCTCTCTTAAGTAGCCTACTCCGAATTCTACCTGCTTGGAGACAGCTTAATTGTATGAGGCCCATTACAACACTTTCTCCATCTGACAGCCATAACAGTGACATTTCTTTTGGATGTAACATCTATATACTTTATATTGGCACCCCTGGTAAAGATGAGTAAAAAGGGTTATAAAAAATTAACCGTTTGGTGAATTAGCTTAATCTCTTTTAATTGAAGTAAATTTATTCTGAGAAAAAAAAGAAGATAAACTACCCTTAAAGTGATCAATCCAATACATTCATATTATTGCCAAAGATGGTGATTTAGCTTTTTCTCTCTTGTTGTTTAGTCATAGTGTACCACAGTCACATCACAGTGGAAAAAGGGAACTTCTGTTACAGCAAGATCCCAGTAATAACAAGGATGAGACAAATTTCCATAACTTTGACTTGATTTTACTGCACTGTGCGGGGAAGTTTTTCTCAAAAAGAGACATAAAGATTACTTCCTGGTTTAATCGCCATGACAACAGAGATGGGTTTAACTGCATTGCTACTCAGCCCCACTCTCCTGTTACATGTGTGATTTAACCCCACACAGGCTTAAGAGAAACACATTTACAGCACGTGTGCACAAACTGTTGAGTGAGAAATGGAATGTGAAACACATAGTCCATACTGAAAGGACAAAATCCAGATCATTCAGTCTTGCATTTGTGTGAAGAATTTTGCCTTGTATGCTTGTTCACATAAACTAAATAAAGATTTTTTACATAGTGACAGATCCACAGATGTTTTACAAGGTGGTTTATATAGGAGGATATAAGTGAAAATATTAATGCGATGTAAAGTGTAAAATTTCTATACCACTGTCCAGAAATACTTAAGCTGGAATCAAGTTTTTCTTTAATCACTTGTATTTTCCCAGACAGTAGAGCACATGGCCTTGGATACATTATAGGATTATAATTTAAGCACTGTTTATAAATATTCAAAGCTGAAGGACATTTTCTTGGCTGCAGAGATGCATGACCACTCATGGCAGATAAGATCTAATGTTGGATAAACGCAATGATAAAGCAATATAAACCTCTCCTGGAGCCAGAAAGCCTCTGAATTTCAAATGTCATTACACAGCCTCTTTGTAACAGGCATACTCTGGCTTGAATCACTGCTTCAGGAATAACAGCGGACAAAAGGATGCCAAGAAAATTCTAACAATTTCAGGATTTTTGGTAAATAAAGAGGATATTACACTCTGTGTAATATCAAAGCCAGCAGATTTCATGTCTGATATATGATTGTCAATCATTGTAAATGTGTAACTATCAGTGCAAAATACAGAGAACAGAAGTATAAATACCCATGGGGAATGGGGAAATTGTGTTTATATTAGTTTACATAAAAGGCAAACCTGCAACAAATAAGAAGCTATTTCCAGCATAATTATAGTATACAAAGCTATGTTATTTTAAGTTGATTTATTATACACAACTAATAAGTAATTTTGCCTATTTACACAATCTTAACCATATATTGTATAGTTTTTCTGCAAAGAACAGTGAGTCTGTTGATCCTGTCAAAAGTAACTTAAATTGCAATAGTCTGGCTGTGACTTCCTGACTTTTGAAGAAAATATGAAACATATAGTGAATACGGGATAAACTGCATATATGGACTGTCATGAAGTACCAGGGAGACAGTAAAAAATGGTTTCTGCTATGTAATGTCTCCCTACAGCCCAGCTCAGTGATATCACTCCAAGGTGGATCATTCTCAACAATTCACACAATTTCTCAACCTGACTGAGAAGAGTAGCTTGCTGTATTATTCTACCTGCAACAGGTCATCAATCTAATTTACAACCCCAATTCCAAAAACGTTGGGACAGTATGTAAAATGCACATAAATGCAGAAAGCAGTGATTTGTAAATTCTCTTTTACATATATTTAATTGAAAACAGTACAAAGAAAATATATTTAATGTTTTACCTTATCAACATTATTAATTTTTGTCAATGCCTGCAACACGTTCCAAAAAAGTTGGGACAGGGGCAAAAAAAAGACTGGGAAGCTCAAAAAAATACCTGTTTGCCATTCCACAAGTAAACAGGTGATGCTATCATGACTGGGTATAAAAGGATATCAAAAGACTCTTGATATTTTATTTTCAGGTACTCTTAGAAGCGATACTATAACTTCTCTGCATTTGAATGAATCTCTATGGGAATCGGGGGGTGGGACTAGATTTAGCTGTAAATTACTGGATCAGTATGGAACACATGGTTGGCTAAATGGCTCTTAAGTCTTCAAGGGTCTGACGTATCAAATGAGCGTCAAAACCATCACTCTGCTGCCAAGTATGCAGTAGATATGGATGGACCACTTTAAGAGTTGTTTCTTCTGACTCATTTTCTATTGAACTCTATGGAAAAATAAGTCAGGAGAAACAACCCTCCAAGTGATCCATCCATATCTACTGCATATCTGGCAGCAGAGTGATGGTTTGACGCTCGTTTGATACCTCAGACTCTTGAAGACTTAAGAGCCATTTAGCCAACCATGTGTTCCATACTGTTCCCGTGTAATCTACAGCTTAATCTAGTCCCACCCCCCAATTTTCATAGAGATCCATTCAAACGCAGAGAGGTTATAGTATCGCTGAAAATGATATCCTTTTTTTGATATCCTTTTATACCCAGTCATGATAGTATCACCTGTTTAGCTGTGGAACATTCCAAACAGGTGTTTTTTTTTAACTTCCCAGTCAGACTTTTTTTGGGCCCTGTCCCAACTTTATTGGAATATGTTGCAGTCATCAAATTTGGAAATAGCATATATTTACAAAAATCAATAAAGTTGATAAGGTAAAACATTAAATATCTTTTTTTTGTACTGTTTTCAATTAAATATATGTAAAATAGAATTTACAAATCACTGCTTTCTGCTTTTATGTGCATTTTACATACTGTGCCAACTTTTTTGGATTGAAACTGAATTGGGGTTGTAGGTTCCATCCCCAAATATGGGGAAATTTAGAAGGGTGGGGTTAGTGATGACACCGTGGCACTCTTTGGCTTCATTTTAAAGTGGAGAATTTATTCATTATTTATACACGAACACTAATAGTTTCTTGTGGAAAGACTTTCAAAGGTGCTTTTTAAAGCAAATTCATGAGTGTGGTTGTATAATGTTGAGAAGAGCATGTGACCCTCTGCCTGTGTAATCTCACCAGACAGAAAGTCTATGTATAAGTCAACAATTGTCACTGGGAAAAAAAGGGCCAATATAATTATAAACATCTAAACTGTGAGGCTGTTGTTCTTTCCAGAGGACCTTTTAAGAACAGTCACCCATCAATCAGTTATTCAATCATATTTTATAAAACTACAAGTTATTTTTTTAAGGTTTTTTCAGCTTTGTTGGAGAGCACAGTGTAGAGAGACAGGACGAATGGGAGTGCGAGAGAGGGAGAGACATGCAACAAAGGTTGTGTGGTCAGATTGGAACCTCCGACATGGCGGCTCGCAATGAGCATACTAGGTTCTCTACAGGCTATGCCACCGAGACTCCAGAACTACAAGTTCTTTTAACAAAATAATTGTCACTGAGAGCAAAGCCGATTGCCAGAGAGGGACCCTTGAGGGCTTATCCTGGGAAAGGGTACTCTACCACTTGTACATGTGAATGTGCCACAAAGACTCCTTTCTAACAATGGGTGGACAAAGGACTCATTGCCCTGTTTCTACTGTGGTCCTAACCTAGTGTGGACCACAGTTTTGTAGTTCTCCCTAAGCGTTACAGTGTGAAATGTGTGTGTTGTAGGGAGGCACACAAAGTGGGGGAAAAAAATCATAAAGTCAAAACCTAGAGCTTCCACACCTAAGTTCCAGCACTTAAACTCGAGGGCTTATGTTATAGTGTAAATCTGCATACTGACACTGTATGCTATGGCCTCTACTACTATAAACAAATACCATTATGGTTATATGCCATTGGTTATTTCTTTCTCCCAGACAAAAGTGAAGAGATGAGATGGTCCACTCTTGCTTAAAAAAAAGGATTTGAGCTCATGTGGACAATTCTTTTGGCCAAAGATTCCATTGGATTATGACATAGCCTCATGGAAGAACAACTTAATAATCAGAATTGACTTAGCCAGTATTATTGGATTTATCCATTTGTTTATTTATTGTTATTGCTCCCCCTCCCCCAAGGACAGAAATCTTAGAGTCAGGAGAACACTAAACAGACAGTGTGCACTTTTGGGCACTCACAGAAGAGTTTGCCATCTCTGACAGTGATTAGGATAAAATACTGGCTCCGTCCTTTCATTATCTGGAATATAAAATTACAGTCATGGGACAAATAAAGCTCATTTCTGTGGCTCATAAAGACCCAAACTTAATATTAAAAGAGCTATAAACACACACACACACACGCACACATACACTACATGGCCAATATGGACACCTGCTTGTCCAACATCTCATTCCAAAATCATGGGCATTAATATGGAGTTGGTCCCCGTTTGCTGCTATAACAGCCTCCACTCTCATGGGAAGACTTTCCACTAGATGTTGGAACATTGCTGCGTGGATTTGTTTCCATTCAGTCAGAAGAGCATTAGTGAGGTCGGGCACTGATGTGGGGCTATTAGGCCTGGCTCACAGTCGGCTTTCCAATTGATCCCAATGGTGTTTGATGGAGTTGCAGTCAGGGCTCTTTGCAGGCCAGTCAAGTTCTTCCATATCTATCTCGACAAACCATTTCAGTATGGACCTCTATTTGTGCATGGGGGCATTGTCATTCTGAAACAGGAAAGGGCCTTACCCAAACTGTTGTTACAAAGTTGGAAATCCAGAATCATCTAGATAGAATGTCATTGTATGCTATAGCGTTAAGATTTGCCTTCCCTGGAACCAAGGAGCCTAGCCTGAACCATAAAAAAACAGCCCCAGACCAAGAGGTGTCCACATACATTTGGCCATATAGTGTGCATATACAGTAGCTACACATACAATTACAATGTACTTAATTTATTCATTATATGTGTGCTCATTGCTTAGTGAGCAATTTGCTCACAAATTCATTGAAGATTTAAATTTAAATTTGATTACATTTTAGCTCAACAGATATCTCTCCAGAGTGTTAACTCCCCACCTTTTTATAGAACATCTCCACTGCACACCTTCAAAGATGTCAGGTTTGAAAATATGTATAATCAACACGTCATGTCTCACATGGATCACCTTTTTTAAGTTCCTGTTTTATATTCTGCTTATTGAAATCAAAGCAGGATAAGTAGTCAAATGTAATCAAATGATGATTCTTACATTCCTACAACTTCGATGTTAAGCAACATGGTTCTTGAAGATAAATTAACTGATAAACACCTTTTACCTTTAGTGCAGGGGTGCAAAACCTTCTCCGCAAAGGGTTGGTGTGGGTGCGGGTTTTTGTGTTAGCCCAGCACTAAGAAACCTGACTCTACTTATCAAGGTCTTGATTGAAGTTAATGATTAGTTAATTAGTTGAATCAGGTGTATTAGTGCTGGGCTAAATCAAAAACCTGCACCGGCCCTTTGCGTATGAGGTTCCCCACCCCTGCTTACGTGGGACTGAGCTTATTGTGTCTCATTACTGTTGAATCTTTGTCAGAGTCAAATAATGACAGCTGGGACTCAAACCTAGATGTCCTGGCCATAGGGCCCACCCAGCTGGGACTCAAACCTAGATGTCCTGGCCATAGGGCCCACCCAGCTCGGACTCAAGAGCAATTACTGGCTGAGCCACTAAGGAGGCCCCTGCATTCTTATTTAATCAGACATATTTTAAACATACCAATATACAAAACAGCTTATGGAATTGCAAAATATCTATACATAAAGTGCTTAGATCAGACAGGCACTAACATTCTCAAACTGTTTTAATTTATTACTATGCCCTGATCATCGCATAGACTTCAGGATCATTTATTGGGCTCTATACAAAGAATCACCACACCAAGACAATTAATCTGCCGCATTGACTTCTGATGCATCCTCTTTAAATTTCCTTTCCTGTTCTTCGCTCCCTCCTAACCTTGCACTGGTGAGATTTATACCATGAAAATGGAAAAGAAATACATCCCAGGAATGTTCCCCATTCTCCTGCAATAAAATGGATCATAAAACAAGGACCTTTTTTTTCAGAAGTTGGACGTAACATTTCTGCTTAAAATGTTACACAGCCTTTACAGTAACTTTGCTTTTGCTGTTTTTCTTTGAGAGATCACCAGAAAGGACAAGAAATTGAATTATTTGTAAAGGAGGGCCTTTTACCATTTTTGTTATAACTGTTAGCATTATTATCATATCCCAATCCCAACATAGGCCTGGTGATTTCTGTGGATTGAAATTTTCAGGTTATATATGCATGGTGCACTTGCACTAGAATAATGGAGTTTTGACAGGCAGCAGGTGGCCAGACAGCTGCTTTTGTCTCCACAAGAGCCACTCTGTTTTTGCTTCATTACTGAGACCAGAGCCCGCCACACTGTGGGTGGGCCCTCCAATGCCAATCAATAATATGTGAAGTGTTTGTATTTATTTTGCTGTATATTTTTAGACTGCAGAAGAGGGACAAAAGCAGCATCAACTCCTCAGTACAGCAGTGTGTGTGTGTGTGTGTGTGTGTGTGTGTGTGTGTGTGTGTGTTTTGTTTATCAACTTATCTGTTGCCAGAATACAAAAGATGAGAGTGCAAAAGGAAAAAATAGTTTTTGGTACATTGACTAAAAGGCCTAAAATCCAAAAACAAACCAAATGGCAAAAACAAACCAAACTGTTTGTGATTACTTAAATTTTTTTAACCTCAAGGGTCTTGTCTGGTTAAATAAAGGTTAATAAATAAATACATATTTCTTGTTGTCAGACAACATACTGAAAATCTGACACCATTTTCAAAGTACCACAGTGAAACTAGACTGCTTTCACAGATACAATGCCAGAAGTGTAGCACACACACGTTTTTTCCAGTGGCTATTTTCTTCCAGTTTTCCAGTTGCTGTGTATGGGTCATGACGTTCGGTCCAACTGAGGATAGTGTGCACTAAATGGGTGGTCAGAGCAATAAAATTTACAAATACAGAAAAGAGAAGAAAGAATCTTCAGAGAATAGCATCAGTCTCAGCCCAGTATTTTATTCTGTCTCTCGGGTTTGCCAGAAATTCTTTGTGAGGTTATATAGCAACACAGGATTGGTGGTCTTCGTTTAGGATGCAACAAGCTACAGTGACTCCCATGTGAAAAAAGTATACTGTGGTGTATTTCAGCATACTTAAAGCCTAATTAAAGTTTATATAATTATACTTCAAGTATGCCTAAGTATACTATTTCTTCTCATGGGCTGCTGCCTGTTAGATACAGGAAGACAGTTCCACCAAATGAAAATAGCAAATATGTTGTATCTCCTCAGTAGAAATATATAACTATACGCCTGTCTTGCTCTTGCAGTTCAAATGACATTACATTGCAAGGGAAATAACCAGGGGTTTACCGTGCAACAAAGGACATGCATGAGGGTTTGTAGAACACTTTTGTTGTGTTACCACATATTTAGGCAAAGCTACTAGAGTTACAAAGCGCCAATACATCAACAGAAAAAATAAGAGAGAGAAATACAGTACAGTACATACTGTCGGCACCTGTCGGAAAACACATGATCTACTGTGTAACTATAATCCTCCGTACTTCCTGCAGAGTGTGTGCTGAACATGTGCTTGGGGGGATAATGGGGAGTTCTGATTTGTGATCCCAGTGTGGCTTGGTGCAGCTGTGCTGGGGGCAGATGGGGAGAGAGTGGTGGTAAAAATAACCAGAGGATAACAGCTGACCAGGGCTTTTAGAGGACTTGATGCTGGCTGTATGGAAAAGCAACATCAAACACAGCACTGCTGGGTGTATGTTATGTTATGTCACAGCACTGCTGGGTGTATGTTATGTTATGTCACAGCACTGCTGGGTGTATGTTATGTTATGTCACAGCACTGCTGGGTGTATGTTATGTTATGTCACAGCACTGCTGGGTCTATGTTGCATGGCTGCCATTGTCCATGGTAAACTAAAATACATGCGGAATAGAAAAGAAACTCCAGCGCACTGCTAAAATGCTCCCAAGTGTTTATTTTATTATAGCATCGTGAGACAGACAACGTTTCGACCAAATCGGTCTTCGTCAGGTAAGTGTGATCATGTGAGTACACCTATATATAGACAAATAGTGACATCAGAAACACCTCTTTAGTCAATTACAGATTACATCATAGTATACGTAGAACACTGGGCAGGTCACCATGTCAGTAATCTTAGAAATGAAGACACATGAAGACACACCTGGAAAATATATAAATATATACACAAGGTAAAAAACAAAGTTTGAATATCATTACATTTCATCATGGAGAAAGGTTCACATTACAAATGTTCATTGTTCAATAAAACAATATACCTATTACATAATAGCACAAGAGTATATTATCAGGTGTACATTGAATAATAGAAGTTCAGAGTATCAAAGATAACATACAAAAGAAAACCATTAATAACATAACCATCCAAAAAAGGGCAAGGACATCAGAACAATAATAGACAAATTTCTAATATAAGTAAATATTGGATACATAAATAAAAACAGGACATTAGATTCATAGAAATGGCCTAAAGTCAAACTCCTCATTTAGACCTTTTTGGGACAGTTTATTTAATCTATGGATCCAGTAACATTCTCTCTGTAAAAGCAATCTGTTGATGGATCCTCCCCTACGTGGCTTATTGACTTTTTCTATGCCTATATATTGGAGAGATGAGACATTATGATTAGCTTGCAAAAATGGACAGCTACTGGACTTCTCGTGTCTCTAGTCCTAATGTTACTCCTATGCTTACGTATGCGTGTTTTTAAGCTTCTACTGGTTTTACCAATATACAGTCAAGCCGGAAAGTCTGAACACCCCTTTCACCTTCTCCACGTTTTAATACGTTACAGACATATTCTACAATAGATTGAGTTCATTTTTTTGTCTCAAAATGCTACACAAAATAACCCATAATGACAAAGTGAAAACATGTTTTTAGAAATTTTTGCAATTTAAAAATTGAAAACTGAAATTTCTCATTTACATAAGTATTCGTATCATATTTAATATTTGGTCGCATATCCTTTGCATGCTGTTACTTACTGAAGTCTGTGACCCATCAACATCAAAAGACTCTCAATATCTTATTTCCAGGTACTGTTACAAGCGATACTATAAGCTCTCTGCATTTGAATGGATCTTTATGAGAATTAGGGGGTGAGACTAGATTCAGCTGTAAATTATGCTGGTACAGTATGGAACACATGACTGGCGAAATGGCTGTACGTCATCAAGGGTCTAAGGTATCAAACTAGCCCCAAACCATCACTCTGCGGCCAGATATGCAGTAGATGTGGATGGAACCCCTTAAGGGTTGTTTCTCCTGACTTTTTCCCCCATAGAGTTCTATAGAAAAATGAGTCAGGAGATCCATCCACATCTACTCCATATCTGGCAACACAGTGATGGTTTGGGGCTCGTTCGATAGCTCAGACCCTTGATGACTTATAGCTATTTAGCCAGCCATGTGTTCCATACTGTACCAGTGTAATTTACAGCTGAATCTAGTCTCACCCCCCAATTCCCATAGAGATCCATTCAAATGCAGAGAGCTTATAGTATCGCTTGTAACAGTACCTGGAAATAAGATATCGAGAGTCTTTTGATGTTGATGGGTCACAGACTTCAGGAAGTAACAGCATGCAAAGGATATGCGAAGATCTCTGAATCTCCTGCTCAGTTCCTGTTTTTGACCAGTATACCGGCTGTCTGAGCTACAAATTCTCCTCAATCTGTTAAACTGGCTAACCGGAAGACTCTTTTTGAGGGGTGTAGGATGAAAACTATCTCCTCTCAAAAGGGAGTTCCTGTCTGTAGGTTTCCTATATAAATCAGTACTGAAAGCATTGTTCTCTTTGATGTTCAAAATGTCCAGAAAGCTGAGTTGAGTTCTGTCAAATTTCATAGTAAAATGTAAATTCTCATCTTGATTATTAATGTACTGACTACAATTAAGAAGTTCAGACTCTGTACCTGTCCAGATAAAAAATATGTCATCAATATATCAACGCCACATTTGTATATGTGGGTGAAATATATTTTTTTGAGTGTTATTTACAAACTCTCGAAATCTCCCACATATAAGTTAACAAAATTGGGTGAGAACTTAGACCCCATAGAAACACCAGACACATAAAGTAATTGTTCAGTAATTCTATTTCTGCAAGATCCCTAATGCAGTTAGTAGTAGGTACAGTGTTAGGAGGGTTTTAGGATAATATACCATCATTAAATGAATGGATAAAACAGCTTCAGGACTCACAGTGGAAACAGAGACTGCCAGATTGTTCAAAATCAGTAAGATACACTCTAGATCCACTGTGTGTGTGTGTGCTGGATTATTGTTTCCACTACAACTACAACCTCTGAATAGTACTGAGCTATTCATTGTTTTTAATTAAACATTTAACGTCTACTGTAGGATGAGTTACCCTCCTAAGGTTACATCATGTCAGAAATAGCTATTTACGCCATAAAGAATAAACAGTCCACATTCACAATAATGCAATAGATTTCTGTAATGTGCTGTATGACAAACAACTCCTTTAGAAAGAGGTTATATTTTGAATTGATTCAATTATACAGTGACAGGTGAAATTGCTGGGGTCATAATTGTTGAACGTATGGTCACCTCTGGTCACTGAAACTAAACTATTTGTGAAGATGAAGAGTTCAATGACCGAGCAAATGGCAATGAGCCAATCCTGCCTTATGTTGCAACAAATGAAAATACAAAATTGTTAGAACTTAAACAAATGTTTTCAATAACCTTAATTAATCAAGATATTGGCCGTAACAAAACCAGCATACATTGGTCCTCAGGACTGAGTTTGCAAACCACTGCACCCAACAGTCTTCCAGGACCAGCTAGTGAGGCCTGCTTCAGAGCAGGAAAAATGATTGAAAAGAATTGAAAAGCCTGCTCTCATCACAAAATATTTTTATGGACTTATGTTGAGTGTTAGCAAGCTACAAAAAAAAAAGGATGAACCTACCATAGCATAAAATCAAGCTGAAGAGTGCTGACATACAGTACATCTGCTCAGGTCTCCAATGTCCTCTTACCCCCCCCCCCCCACCCAGAGGGATGTCCGCCCCCCACTCTCCCCTCCACACCCAATGGTTAGATCACTACTCCGCCTGCTGGTGTTGACTGTCAAGGATGTAATGTGTCAGACGTTTCCTTTGAGCATTGTGAATCCTTCTTTACCCCTGCGCGGCTATTTCTGAGGTGACTGGCAGGACAATTACCACCAGCGTGATCTTTCCTGATAGCAGTCTCATTATGGTCATTGTTGTCCTTATTGATATGTTCCTTCCTCTCGGCCATTCATTGTTCTCCTGTGAAAAAAACAGATCCTGAGTCAACAAGACAGCATTAGTACTAATTAAATGAACTGGAATGAGGCCAGCATACATTTGGCATTATAACACGATGTAATAAGGTACACACCAGGGTATGTGGACACCTTACTTTCATCCACTCCTCTCTGGGAATGCCACAAATACCAGAGTCCTCTCTAATAAAGCTGACATTAGAAGAAGCATGCTAAATGTTAATGGACACTAGCTCGTTTTACACTTTTTATACGGATGAGGAGGATCTGTTATGCCACACTCGGAAGCTGTTAGGAGACTCTCCAGGCTAGCTCAAGGACCTCCCCCCAGGGAGGATTTAATGGTAAAAGGGACAGTCCTAATGGTGTAATAAAAGCAATCGTCAAATGTACCTTCATTTGATTTCCAATGCATTAAGCCTAACAACTGGCGTAAACAGCCTTCCATCTGGCACAATAACACGTCAGCTTATGTACAGTACATGTGTGCGTTTTACAAAGAGGAAACGGCAACTCTTGTTTGAACAGATGCATAAAATACCCTTTACAAGGCAAATTGAAGGATAATCTCTCTCTCTCTCTAGGGACAAACTGTATATCTAGCACGGTTAAAGGCATTTCTCAGCCATTATTTAATACTCTTGCTGTTTCTATTCATATGCTCATTACCAACACTGTAAATATAACCAGGCTACAGCCACAATGACTTATCACAACCATCTCTGTGGCCTTGATCAGAATCACACATTACATCACAGCATTTCAACCAATTCAGCACTTATAAAAACAACAATTCAATACAAGAACAAATGAGATAATGATATTTGTGCCTCTGCGTCTACATTTCCTCCAGGCAATGTAGTATTTATCTGCTTAAGCATATTGATTTTATTTGACTGTGGCATTTGCTGTCTGGGTAATTTTTAGACCCCCCCCCCACTGTGGTGTTGTCTGTAGTGCAGGACTAATGGTCTCCACAGGAAATGGGGGGGCATTCATTGTTTGTCTCTCGTGTATTGGCTTTTCTTTCTGATATTCGTTTTTCATTGAGTGGGAGGAATCTCACCAACAGTAGCTGTTATTTATTGTCCAGCCAAGTGGAATTACTGGAAGGTTCTTGTCAAATTTGTTTTATGACATGCGAGTATGTGTCTGCATAATTAAACATTCTGAATCTCATCCTCCATGTCTAGAATCCACCCCTCCTCATTCAGCCGATGACAAACGCCAGCCTAAAAAAAGAGAATATTTAATTACAGTGAGAAGAGAAATCTGAAACCCCATTGAGGCAAAGGGTGCATTTTCTTGGTACGGCTCTCTGACCACTTAAGGATACAAACTATCATGCAGAAAACCTCTCATAAGTGTACAATATCAGCATGTTGCTTTGTGTGTGGTGACAGTTTCTGTTGTCAAGAATTGAGTGAAAACCAAGGTCTGCTTTTTCAGCAAGCCACTTTCCATTGAAGGGATTAAGAGATAATCGTTTCTAGTTTCTATTTATCTGTCTAACTTTTCACATCAGCCAATTGAGGCTGCTTTGGAAAAAAAAGAGACTTTCACAGATTTTGGCATGCCCATTAAAAAATAATTACCACTGGTTGTTTTCTGTATAAATAATCAGCCTGAATAGTTATTATTATTATTATTATTATTATTATTGTTATATTGAGATTAATAGGATTGGGGCCCACACAGAGGTCAGGAGCAGGCCAGGACAGGACAGGTTTGTGAAAAATTTAGTTTAGTTTTGTGAGGTTAATTTAGTGTGGATTTCTTGCATGTATAAGTTATAATATCCAACTAAGAATAAAGGATATAGTTAGAGAAGAGAATGCAGATTTCAATGTTAATGAGCAGCACTGACACTGGACTGCATGGCCCTGTGCCTGAATGTGTACAATTCCTGGGTATATATTTCCACAGCTATTTTGGCTGTTGCATCCTTGGTTGAAACACCAGTTAGTTCAAGAGGGTGCGCACACTGGGACGTCTCACTAGGGTGTGACCATTCAAATGGGAACGGAAAAAAAGATGAACCGCCAATACAGCCTGCTGTTTCAAACGTTCATTCTGTCCTTCTACTCTCAGCAAGAGAAGCCTGCCATGGACTTTCCATGGCCACTGAGTGGCAGACAAATGGCTCCTGTATATCAGGAAAGCATAGAGGGTGTGAGGATGGAACCTAGCTCCAAAAGTGCACCTCTACTTACAAAGCCCTGGGCTTCAAAACATCTAGTCTGGAAGTCTGCTTTAAGAGCTCAATGTGCAACTTTTCTTTTGACGTTTTAATCTTCAGTGAAAACTCAATTAATCAAGAGGCAACGGAGTAGTCTGGGTAATTAAATGAAAAGGCATGTTGGCAGCTTTCCAGTGCAGTCTGATACAATTCACAGCCACTGAGAGCCCCTGTGATCAGCATTCATTAGAGAGATTAGGAAACAAGCCACTGGAGGGAAGTGAACATCATGTACCACAATGTTCAAAAATAAAATCTGCAATCTTCTTTCAGCTGCGAGTTAAAAATATATTTTCTGTGATATCTGTGATTTAACATGATTAAAAAGCATGATTAATGTGAATAAAATAACATTCAGTGTTGGCACACATAGCAAAATGGATTAAAATTTCAGCAAAACAGGAACATCTCCTAAGATTTGCGAGCTTCTGCTCTTCCAAACTGACTTTGGATGCTGCAGTGATCGGGGCAAACTAGCTGATAGGACAGAATATTCTAAATTTTGGGACCACACTCACCAATGACTGCTGTTTTTCTTCTAGTGATATGATGTATCATGTAGATTTATATCACAGAGGCACATTTATACTCCTAAGGCCCGGCAATTCATTGTTGTCCCCGGTAGGTGACATAAATCTCTGGTATTAATCTCAAGAACCATATATTCTCCGAAACTGAAACCTACACTACAAGGGACATTCAATAAAAATTAAAAATATCTTTGAAAATATTTTCACTGCAACATGTTTTTGTCATCCAAGACAAGACACTTGTATTGTGCCAACAAACAGTCTCAGGAGGTTATAGAGTTTGGGTCTCTAATTTGACTGTGGAAAAGCCTCTTAATTTAGTGTTGCTTTATTCACAAAACCTTGGGGAGAACTCTAAACTCCAGGATACCACCAACCTGGAATAATATTTAGGGACAGGCTGGGAATGAATAGAAAGTTCAGTAGATCTTGTAGCTTACATTATCAGATACAAACCAATTAAATCCAACAGCCCCAAGTCTCATGAGATGGCATTCTACTCCAATCCATTGTGTGCTCAAATTAGTCCATCTGTATTATCAGTGAAAGGCTGCAGTTGTACTCTATTTAGCCAAGCTGTGCAATCAGTCGACAGAAACCAAGTACATACATTTTAAAGTATATACAATACATATTTTTATTAAATAAGACAATCATATTTAAAAATGGAGGTACAACATTGTTTGGTTTTTTGCCCCATCACTCTCAGAATCTGAGAAATACTATACACCACAGGCTCACAAAGATGTATGAATATATTTTTTGAAAAGGCACAAAAATACTTAATTCACCATTCATCTTGATGGGTTTCCCCTACTTTTGGACTTCAAATATTGACCAATCATTTAAAAACAAACCCAGAAATAAAGGAAAGTTGACAAATGGAACAGATCTACCATTCCATGATATAACCAGAACCTTCCATCCGGATCAATAACACGGAATTCTCATCCGCAAGGGCTACCGCCTTTCTTCAAAGGACTGAGGATAGCCTAATCAGTCAGTCTTCAAACACACTGGGACAGACACAGGTCAAAGACTGATAGGAGGTATTACAAACTGCCTTTAAATTATCATCATGTTCTTAAAATACAACTTAGTTGTAAAAATTGGAATGGGATGGCAAGCATTGTATGTAAACATATTAAAGTAAATAGGCTCCATCATGAACAGCTTATGTTTTGATACAGTTATGTTCCTGTTATTATTTTGTTTTCTGACCATGGATTATATCACATAGATTTTTTAATGAAAGAACCAATTCATTTAAAGGTAAATATTCAGTTTTTCCAATTCTAGAGTCAAATTGAGACATAATTACAGGCTAAGAATTTACAGGTAGATTACAGGCCACTTGCCTATTTACAAGGGTTCACCACTGATGCCACAAAAGCATTTGTGACTTCCATGCTTGACAGCAATTCTGTGTGTTTTTCCTTTGGCTACAAAGTACATATGACATACATTTGGTGAAAAAACAAAACATATAGGTTAAAAACCAACATTGTTACTGGCCTTGTTTTTGAGCTCAGCTATCCCGAATGACATCATTGTTTGTTAAATTAATTAAACTGATTCAATTATCTTTCTAATGCCTATTTGTGCAGCAGTTAAATGCCATCTTTTCACAAAAACGATTAATTTCAATTTCACTAACTTTATCTCCTCCTGAAGCTACAATGGAAAGCCTTCCGAAGTTACTGTCTAGCATGACACAGGCTATAGTGTTGTGACATCACTTGTCGAACCCTATTAGGGATCTTTACACTTGACACCTGGAACCACATGTAAATAAAAAACAACCATTTTAACAACAATAACAACAACAAACTAATAAAACAAGTACACTCAAAGGTGGCATTGTGAAACAATTTGGCCAGAAAAGCTTCTTCTAGAAAAGTGTTTCCCTGACAAAAAACATCTCAAGCAGGCCAACATAGAGACGAGACTGCATCATTAATTCATCGGATCCCACAGTAACGTGGCCTGTCCCTTTTGTGAGGGCTTGTATCTCTGCCTGAGGAGAAGGTTGGTCCTTTTATGGTGGATGAATTGCAGGAATAATTAAGACCTTAAGAATTTTATTGCAATTCCTCCCAAGGCAAGGGAGGAGGGGGGTTGCCTCACACAAGACAGGATAAGACTGTACCCTCCTGTCCCCCAGGGGCCCCAATTGAGGCTACCCACCTTTGGCCCTGCTCTTAATGCATTAAGATCAATTTGAACAGTTTCGACTCAGGAAATGTTAGAACACTTTGAAAATGAGTGGCTTTGAGCCTTAACATTCATTGCGTAATTTGATACTTCCCCCTTCACACCGAAAACCATCTGATGGGGATGCTGGAGCAGAGGTTCAGATAAAAGTGGAAAAGTGGGAGTGTGGTTAACTTACAGAACCCCTATGAGCTTAAGATGCAGCCCCTGCAAACTTTCAGCGCATCTGCAGGTCCGATTGTTTTTTGCTTTTTTGGTCCTTTCTTTCCACAAGGCAAGGTAATAAATACTACAGGGATAATAAAACTAAATACTACAGTGCAGTGTTTTCCGTTTTTGGAGCAATCATGATACCTGTGCGAGCTCCGGACAGTGGGCTGTATGTTTAAAGAACATTGATTTGACAGTGGAGAACTCCTTGCTCTCCTTAACCTCCATAACCTCTGACCCCGGAGTAGGGTGGCGCTTGCCTCCATTCTGCAAGACACGTCCTATGACACGCGGCTGCTGTTGCGATAGGGTGGAGAGAGGGACATCCGCAAGTTCAATGTTGGGGATGAACCCCGTCTGAGAAAGGATGGTGCCCATGACTGGGCTTCCCCGGGCAGTATTCTGGGCACTGTCGGGGTCGGGGGGAACCCCGGCAACACTGCCACCAGCGCCAACACCACTGCTGCTACTGCTGTGCTCGGCGTACGAGTCCAGGGTAAACCCGTTCACTTTGGAGCTGCAGACGTCGGCCATGCTGGTGCGGGTGGATGTGCGGGTGCTGCCACCGCCCTCAAAGTGTTCGGGCCGCCCCAGCACGTGGCGGTGGATGATCTTGCGGAAGGTGTGGCGGAACTCGCGGATGCGGTAGGCATAGATGAAGGGGTTGACCACCGAGTTTGCGTGGGAGAGGATGATGGCCAGGTACATGATCCAGGAGCTGGGGCGGGCACAGTGCGGGCAGAAGAGGGTGAAGCAGTTGATGATGTGCAGTGGGAGCCAGCAGACGGCGAAGAGCCCCACGATGATGGCCAGGGACTTAGCGGCATGGACCTCTTTCTGCAGGGTAGAACGCGACTTCTCCCCGTGCACAGCCTTCAGCTCGATCAGCTTCAGCTGGCGGCGGGCCACCATGAAAATGCACAGGTAGATGCCCAGCATCAGCAGCAGGGGCACCAGCACGCAGGCGAAGAAGTTGAAGTAGACCATGTAGTCCATGACGACCACTTCCTCAAACAGGCACTCCATCATGCCTGTGGGGCAGGTGCTGTTGGTGGGATCTGTGTATTTGTTCCAGCCTAGCATGGGCGTCAGGCCGATGATTACAGACAGCACCCAGCAAACGCAGATGATCCCTTTGGCCCGCTGGCCCGTCACCAAACTGTTGTACCTGGAAAAGGGAGGGAGAGCACAAGACAAGAATTTCTGATGAGTTTTTCCATTCTGGTCGCAGGCTCTGGGAATGACAGTGTTACTATAATTAGGAAAGTCACAAGGTATTTTTTTCCCAGTTGTGAAGAGAAGTGCACTTGTGGACTTCCTGGCCCTGAACTAACAGCAGTTTCCTGAGAGCCAGGATCTTCCGCAGTGTATGCTGAATGTGTGAATGCCATTGGAAAGCATAGAAAATTTACCGGTGGTCATTTGAGGACAAGCAGCCATTTTACTGCATCAGCATCAGCCTCTATCATTCTGGTTAAGAACTTTTTCATGCTTTTTTGACCTTTTTCTCCCCAGTTTGGAATGGCAAATCATATTTACCAGCGCCCATTGCAGAAACCTTTGCTATTGATACAGGAGAGTGCAGACAAGCACTCTCCTCTGAAGCACATGACTATCAGCTACTGCTTCTTGTCACACTGTAGATGTTGGGCTCACACAGACATGAGTCAGAGGAAGACTCTTCGTGAGCAGCTTAACTGGTGGTTTGTAGGCGCCCGATCGACCAGTGGTGGTCACTGGTGCAAAATTAAATGATATCGTACTGGCCAGCTGAAACCCTCCCATACATGCTGGCTAGTTAGCCCACATTTGATACACGATCATGGAAGCCATCCATGCACTAGAACAGTACCTTAACAAGATGAGTCACCCTGTAGCCCCTGGTATAGACATTTTAGTGTTCCGGGAATTTGTATTTCTGAATAAACTTATACTCATCATAAGCACACGGCACAGACACTAAAGAGCAGCTCGCACTTGTGACATGAATTTTGGAAAAGAGCTCCTGAACCATCAGAATCTTGCTAAACTGACCCCAGTCATAGTCAAGACCACAGCCCCAGTGCTAATGGGTCTCAAACAAGCAATAGCATGGCTCTCCCAACTGAATTGAATATACTTTAATAATTCCCAGAGGGGAAACGAATGAATTATGCTTATTTGATGACGTGTATACTTTATGACGCATACAATCTTGTGCTCCTTAAAAAGCAGCAGGCACCTCCTGGCCTTTGTGTAGGCTTTCCTGGAAGAGTTTCCAGTTTAATTTCCCACAGTACATCATGAAAAGTAATTATATTTCAATACAAATGCACAAGTAAGAGAGTGACATGTGATATGAAGTGCATCTAATACTGCTGTGTATCTAGCCATACAAGTGGTTCTTTTTCCTGACCTTATTAATGAGTGATTAATAATAAAGTATCTGCAGACTGAAGGCAGTCCAGCGGAACAAGCATTGATATCAGTAATCTCTTTCATTGTACCCATGGAGCGTATAAATGGCCTGGTTCATTTTAGATGACAAGATCACTGGTAATAACACCCAGAAAGCAATGCCAGAGCCAAGGGGCACAAACGGAGGCCTGGCTTCTTGTATGGAGAGCCATGGGGGAACTGTCTTCTGCTGCAGCTGCAATGCTGGCCAATATCCAGAGAATGCAAAGCAATCTAGTGACTGTATGCTTTATGTACATGGTTTTCTTTACGTTCTGTTTCAAACGGCCAATCGTCTTTAAAATTTATTAAGAACACATGCCATGTGTAATGACATACGCGCGCACACGCACACACACGCACACACACACCAGGCAATCAATGTTCTGAATAGTGCTCCACCTGCTTGTGGTGAGATTTCTGAAGCTTTGTCAATGTTTGCTGTATATGAATCATTTTAATGACATGCCAACCAGAAATAGAGACATTTAGAGTAACTGTTTGCTTATTGAAGCAAATAAATTAAAATCTTTTAAATTCACAGAATACTCGACAAATCTGTCTGCCTGCTATTACAACTGTGATATGATACAGTACTGGCAGTTTTACAATACCTATTTATCATGGTTCAAGGCTGCCTAAAACAGACTGTGAGTATGGAAACAATATCTTTGTGACATCACTATGTACAAACGGTTCTATGCATCCATTGCTAGATTTGTCTGGAGCACGGCTGATCTAAGCTTGTGTAACTCAATTTACAGAACAATTGTACCCATCTAGGACTGTTGTAATCCACCAATTTTCACTGCCTGGAGAATTTGACACAAAGGTGCCAAAATGATGTCAGCCCAGCTCCCAGATGCCAACAGAACCACATAGGTTTTTACTATCCCTAGATTCAGTAGCTCTGCTCCAGACCTCTGGTAGCACACTAACACGCCGCTCATATGAACACGCCCCTAACTTGTGCCATCGACACCTGTTGAGCCCTGCAGCCACCATCAACAATGCCTTCAAACAGATTCCCAGAACTCAGTAAAGAATAATCCCATGTTGGTGATTACATCAGTGTAGAATGGAAACTGTTGTTCGACATAACAAGTTAAAAAAAGACCAGATACAGGCCATATGGTCTGCTTGTTTGGATTCTGCATTGTGTTTTCGATTTTTATTTCACCCTTTCTTGAATACATCATAGGGCAAGAAAAGAGTAAAAGTACAAGCAAGCTAAGTGGTTTTAAATGGATAAAATTGTAACAACAAGCAGACAACACATAGGCAAGCAGAAAGTGGGGGACATAAAGTCAAATACAAAGCTGAGATATAAGAACCTCTCACAGATCCTACTGAAACCTCTAATTATTCACAGAACATCAATGGACCACAGAACTTGTAAGAGTAAATAATAAACAAAATTAATATTTGAAACAACAACGGCAAAAAATAGTTAGTGTTCAAAGAGAAGATCTATTTTCAGTCTGCCTTTTGGTCTTTGTGGGAGAACAGCTGAGTGCTTTGGCCGGCTCTTACAACATTCTCAAGATGTTAAAGTTCAAAGGTCATCCATAACTAAACAAACCCCCTGATCACAGGGATACATAATTAGAGATGGACAAAAAATTAAACCTTCATCACGCTCATGGATGGGGAAGAGGATACATCATTCAAGTGAAAGAGGGAATTATGGGTTTCGCCATACCTCCTTTGTCCTACCAGGAGGATGTGCAGAAGACGTACAAAAAAGAGGTTGAAAAAGTACAATTACCTTCTGTCTAGACTGATTCCATAGTGCTTGTTTCCGTTACACTTCACTCAAAATAAATTGACATATACCATGCAATATAAGAGAAATGGGAGTCCAGCATCAGATATCTCAATGAAAATACACTTTCATAGAATAGTAACATGACCCCATTACAAATGAAAGGCAGTCTCCTCCTGCTGTAATGTCCAATCCAACAGACGAACAAGGCAGCGCACAATACCCGTTTTAATGGGGAGTGGCTTTGAATGCTTCAGTCTGCGTTATCAATAAGCTAACAGAGTGCTTGATTTACTGTTCCTAAGTGGATCAGCCTTGTGGCAAAGAACACGTGTACTCTCACCAAGGATATCATAAGCTTGGCTTGCCATTTGCTCTTTGGGTCCTGCAGCCCAAAGTGTCCTCTACCTAAAGTTCATTAAAAAAAAGTGTATGACCTAAATATTTATCCTATGTATAGGTCAGGCTGTCTATCTTTTCACACAGGAAAATGTTGGACAATGGAAAGAATAAAGGTACTAAAGGGATGAACAGTAGAATCAACCACCCCAACCACCTCGCGTTCATAAATCGGAAATAGAAATCAAGGTACAGCGCCTCCAGTCAGCTTCTATAACCAGCCACAATGGTCCAGTGTGTGTTGCATGTGTAGCCCAAACTCCTTTCAGGAGTATACGCACTAGGAGCTTCTGCCTGCCATGAGTGATCCTGATGATGTTTGTACTGTAACTATACCGCTGTGCTGCATCTTTTAAGGTGAATAATTGCTGCCTGATTAGAACATGGGCACTTGTAATGCTCCTGGACTCATTCCAGGCATAACAAAAAGCCTGCTTTCGACATCTTACAGATGTATGTTAGGCATTCCTTTTTTGATTCATGAAAGAGAGATAGGTATCAAAGCAGGTGATAAATCTTATTCTGCATCTTCCTGGTCAGAGAAATGTTATCCATTCTATATTAACAAAGGCACGCATTTTGTGCTGGTTTAGTTAGTGGTGCTAACTTGTGGATCTGAAGCTGGTCATTGACACTAATTACTTCAAAGTACATTAAGCTTGATTCTGTTCTCAGTGCAGCAGGAACACCAGGCCACTATTACAAGTAGGGATGTGCACGTTTAGTCGACTAGTCGATTAAACGTTGCTACCCTCACTAGTCGGCACCAGAAATACTAGTCGGTTAAACTTATTATTTTATTAATGTACACATTTAAATTACATATTGACATAATTTGCACTGAAATGTCATGTTTTCCTGGTCAAATGTTGCTTTATAAAAAAACGAGCATCCGTTAATAATGTAAACAACGCCGGATTTTAAAAAATAAATAAAACGCATTAGCCTGTTCGCCCTGCAAGTTAAACCAGCGAGGTGGAAAGAGTAAGTAGGCCTATCGCGTTGTTGAATAGCCCAATAAAACTAATCTAATGTCACGTCGATCAGTAGGCCTAATTGATATTTTTTTGTGGGCCTATTATTGGTAGTTTTTCTGATGACCGATTATTATTTTTTACTGTATTTGCTATGCGATCGCGTTCACCCAATGAAAATGCCGCTGTAATAATCAGGCACGTTTCCTAAAAATGTTTTGTTACGTTGAATATTGTTTTCAATAAATGTTATTTGTTAACTCTTTATTTAGTGAGTTGTCATGTTTTGTAGGATAATGTGCAATGTTCATAATGCAAGGCGCAAAGTGCCACACATTTCAGCGGCATTTAAAATACGATTTGGTTATTGAAGAATGTGATTAACGGTTTCAAATGGCTGTTATAATATACGCAATATTTCTTCTGACAATGTTTAACCTTATAGATTAAATTGTGCTTAATTTTGACTGTTTTCTGAGTGTTTTCTTACTTTTAGACTAGTCAACTAGTCTAAGTTTAAACTTCCGTTTAAACATCAGGGAAATTAGTCGTTAGGAACATCCCTAATTACAAGAATATAATATAAAATATATATGGGTCAGTTAAAATAAAATGTCCCTGCCTCGGGTGGTACAGTCGGTGCAGTTGTACTCCGAAGATCGGGGTTCGCGCCCCGGTCCTGCCAGATCCGAGCATCCGGGAAGAATTGCTACGCATATAGTGGCACTGGGCGAATCCCGGTCAGGAGCTCGAGGAGCCGCGCCCTGCAGAGGACGTGGCGCCCTCCTTCCTACTACTGGCTGACGGGGCTGTGCAGCGGTGATTCTCTAGCGGTTGCTACACGGGGGGAATTGAATTAGAATAGGGGTTCAATTGGCTATGAAATTGGGAGAAAATGGAAAAAAATCTGGAATAATTTTTTTTAAATTTAAAATTAGAATAAAAATAAAATATCCCTGAATTGAATCCTGACCACATTAGTGCTGAAGGTGGCTGGGAGCCATGTGGGGTCAGAGATATTGACCATAGCGTTGAATGAAAGAAGGTCTGCTAGGTAATTTTTTGCCTTTTATGTAACCTGTGTTGCTAATCTAAGAGGCACAAGAGAACAAAAAACAAACTGAAAAATAACTTTGCATTTATTTTTTTGTGTGCCATAAACACATCTACAACCCCAAATTAGTCTTTCAGCAGGTACGTGTGAAGTGATGTAGTATCCATTCAGAATCAGCAGTCAAATAACAGCTCAATAAATCCTGATTAATTAAGTGAATTTGGCAGTGAATTACATCCAGCACACATCCGGCCGCCCACTAGAACCGGGATTGAGAAATGCTGCCATAACAGCTGCAACAATATTTATAAACAATAAATGCTACATGATACATCTAAAATTGCATCAACCTCCCCTACCCCCCACAATGGAACTAGAATTCCCAGAATTCCCCATTGGTTGCCTTACCGCAAGGGGATCTTGATGGCAATGTAGCGGTCAATAGCAATGGCAAGGAGGCTGAAGATGGAACTTTGGGTGAGCACCAGGACGAAGCAGGCGATGAAGAGGCAGCCGTAGAAGTGGGCACAGAAACCTATGCTGATGGTGATGGCAAAGGGGATGGCCAGCACGCCCACGGCAATGTCAGCCACCGCCAGGGACACCACAAAGAAGTTGGTGATGCTCTGCAGGTTGCTATTGAGACACACTGCCCAACAGACCAGCACGTTACCCAGTACAGCCAGTCCCGCAATTACCAGCTCTAGCAGAATGTAGATTAGAGAGGCATCATTCAGCATGGTGGGGGAGGAGGCGGGGTCACCAGGCATGAGGGGTGTGGCCTCGCCTCAATGTCCATAGTTGCAGCTCGGCCAGCAGAGCCATACAGCAGGAGTCCACCTCACCCTATAGGGTCCCCTACACACCACAGGGGTCCTCTTTCACCAAGTCAATTGGGCCACGCCTCTTTATCTTACGAAGATCCTCTGGTGATGTTAATTGCTGTATTGTCTCAGGTGAATTTACTCTGTCTCCCTCAGAGGTCCTGCTCTCTGGAGCTTGCCCTACAAGGCCGGACAAAAAACCCTTTCCATGAAATGCCAGCAAGGTTGGAACGGCACTCGGCAGCAATCACACGGAGCTCAAAATCCTGAAAAAGAAAACAAAAAGTAATATAGCAACCTGCAATTTGCAAAACTACACTGTAGATCACAAAGATAGTTTAATTTAATGGACCTGCAGATTTGCATATACAGTATGTGCATTGTGCATTTGTGTGTTTATAAGAACATTAGAAAGTTCAGCATGACTCATTTTTAGTTTTTTTGATGACCAGGCAATTATTTAACATTATCTTCTGTACAATCATCAGGTTTTAACTGACTTTGTCCTCGTTTGTGATTGTAAGTCTTGCTATTGAGTGCCTCTTGATCCAATTAGCAGCTTACCAGGAGGTGAGGCTACCTTGTCTTCTGTTTTTTGTCCAGAAGGCAGAGCACTGCAAACAAGAGTCATGTGACCCTGGGGTTAAAAAAGGTTGCAAGGGTCTTCAGAATCTCTCTCAGGAATGTGTGAAGTATTGGACAGCCCTGCCTGGTTATAAATCTTGACATACTTGTCTAACACTCTCTCCTCATAAGTACCAACAAAAAAGGGAGGACTGATTGGGAGACCACACTGAAAGAAATAAAAGCCATTATGGTGTGTTCCACCCTCACAAAAGATTACATTCCTGACAGTCCCTGTTACTTGTGCTGTAGTACCCACTCAAGTGAGATGTAAACACACAAGGTGTGGGCAGTTAAACCACAGAAATGGACGTGTCCACAATCCACGCGTATCATCAAAAGTTGCTCCCAGAGAAAGAGGCATTACTGGTGTGGAGACGCTCCTTCAGCTATAATGTAATTGAATAACTGTTTCCATGAAGACTACATTCTCCTGTTGAAGCTACCATTTTGGAGGGAGAACACCTTAATAATTAGCTGTCACAAAAAACAAGACTCTTGTTATACGATGATGGGACCATCTGGAATCCTTCAAAGTTCTGCTAAGGTTTAATGATAAAGGGGAATCTCACAATTCTTTGCAGAAGGAATTCTTTCTGATTATGAAAAGAAATATTATCTACAGTCAATCAAACTGGCTGGTAGGTTCAAATTCTTCAGAAACAGAAAAAATAAATAAACAGGGGAAAGCGTGTTCCAGTATGTTCCGCCCTTCATACTGAGAGCACTAATGTGCATATAGTCCCACAGATAGCAAGTGCTCAAGATCTCCCGTACTTCCTGTGACCTGCAAGCTGAGAGTGGTCAGAGCTTTTTGACCCAAAGCTCTTGTTTACAGAGAAGAATTCCCACAGTGTTTGGCTATGATGCTTTTGGAGGTTTCTTGTGGTTTCAGAAGATAGCAGCTGCATCCAAAGATAGGGCCTCTTTACTATCCACCACATTTTATTCTTTTGGGACAGAAAATTTGAAAGATCCTGATTGGTAGCGAGGGCGGAATGAACTCAGCGCCTGCGTTCTTCAGATAACAGCACTCCTGCTGTTTTGAATGTGATTGGATATCAATACATGCATGAGACTGAGGGGCAGGGGGATTGTCAAAAGCTTGTCACTACACAGAGCTGTTTGTCTCGTGCTGTGAAATGAGAAGTATTTTTGGGCCTTTTGCTTGGACTCCTTAACACCACAGATGTTTGCTGTTTTGTTATTACTGGCATTTCTCTTTTTTTGTAAAATGCTACAGCACCATAAGTGAATAACTACATGACTGAATCTAGATGCTAAAAGAGTGACACTTGACCATTAGCTCAGAGAAGCCTACAAAACTAAAAAGCCAAAAACAACAAATACACCAGTTGTCGCTACATTTTTTGCCATTTCAAAAAAGATGTTAGTTCTGTCTGGTGTATTCTTTATTCTTATAAATAAAATTAAACATCAACTGCTGTCCAGAGATTGTTAAAGACTGTATATGTTTGACCATTTTTGCTCTGCAGTAACAATACATTGTCTTGGTGGTATTCCTCACTCAAACTGAACATTCGGCACCTAAACACATTAAAAGACTAAATTAAGGTATGACTGGATAGTATCAGGCTGACTCAGAAGGGGGAATAAATGCGGACACATAGAAGGATTACTTTGATAGTCCATATTTTTGTTTTAATTAGCCATCTAGCTTGTTTGCACCTGCTTCATTGTGAACAACCTTTCATACCAGCACTGCCACAGTAGCTAGGTGTCACAAATAGCAAATGTTATATTTCTGTAACATTTCATTTAACATTGCAGAGTTGCACCAACTTAACTTCAGCCTTCCTGGCATCACTACAGGAGGAAATATTACGTCTATATTTTGTGTAGCAACCAATTACATTACTATCAGTGATGATCAGTGACATAATCTAAAGAGAAATGGTTGCTAGCCCCAGTCAATGTGCATGATGCAGGCTCCAGGACGCCAGAACCCACAGGCGATGCATAGTGCCCTAACATGACCTTGTCAGGTGCAGAATCAAAAAACAAAAACACAGTCATTCATCGCCTGTGCCCCCTCAGACAGGAAGCGATGAAGAAGCTCAGTGTGGGCCAAGTATAGAATGGTGTGAAAACACCATGGCAGGTTGTCACTGCAGCTCGGCACTTTAAAAAATACAAAATCCTTCCCACTGAGGCTATTGCATACGTGACATTAGTTACTGCCACCTTATGATTACAACACTGTTTGAGATAATGACAGGACACAGGGGTGTGAGGCTCCTGTGGGACACACTAGAGATAGAGATTACCAAGAAACAACAAGAGGGTAATTATGTATTTTTACTGGGTCAAAGGAGCTTATCTGACACATCCAGGTAGTGACCAATGTTCCTTTTCATCTTCCACGCTACTTTGTGACCCTCCAAGGAGGTGTTTTGACACCGACCTTGATGAGAATGTGCAAACCAGCCACCCCCAACCCCCACCCCCTCAAAAAAAATGAATTTAAACAGGCATTCCCCTTTAAATAACCACACAAGAAAGAGGAGTCCAGAGCAGTGCAAGACAACAATATATCGCCACAAAAAACCCTGTAAGAATGACACGGCATGGCTGAAGGCTCTCGTCGATCGATGGGGAAAACATTTACTTTCTTTTCCCCCATTGTTACTGCTCAAGATAATGCAAATGGTAAATAATGACTGCGAGAAGGAATGTATCTGCTGGATTCCTCTAGTGTGTGAAATAAGACCCGTCCCACTCAGGAAAGATCACCACCATATTAACAGCTCTGGTTTCAGCATATGCCTAAGTGCAGGTGCACGCCTGATGCAGTTCAAACTGGCCTCAACCAGAACAGAACAGGATATTTTCAATAGGGCTGATAGGCTTGTTGTTTCAGGGTATCTTAAACAGCCCTGGATGACTGTTTCACTCTGGTCCTCTTTGGTGCACAGTGGACTACAGTTAAAATGTACCTGTGCCAAAATACATTGTTTTCTGCACATGAGAAATGACATTTTATCCACACGATGACAGTCAGACTCCTTGGCCCCAAATATAGGGTTGTTCCTGGAGTGTCTAGATGCATATTGGATAAAGTGGTATTATTTCTAAATGGCTTCTTTTAAAAAGAGGACCTTATAGGATTCTGCTCACTAGTGAGCCCCAGTGGTAACGCTTATTACTACTAAAAATTTCAATTGTTCACAGCTCCATTGACACTAGGCAAAACCATTTGCGTTATCAGCCATGGAAGCACTTTGTGGGCAACTGACGTAAAGACTGTCTATCTTTCTCCATGGAAACAATTCAGGCGTGAAGTCTGCTATTTCACAACATTGTTTGCAGAAGAAACAAGAGCTGGTCTAAACACTGTTTTGGCACCACTCTAATCCCTTCGATTTGCCTTGAGGTTTTGTGTAAACGGCGGAGCTTGTGATCAGATATGCTTACCCATGGCCTCTAAGCTAAATCAGACAAAATGGCATGACTTCAAAGTTCAAACTCTTTGTCAAAAAGGACCAAAAGGAACCAGATGTTTTTTGGGAGGCCTTGGAGAAACATTTTGAGTAACAGGTTACATAAACCCAAAGGAAAGCAATGCAACATGATTTCACTTTCATCCTAAATCATTTAAGTAAAACATGAATTGCAAATTGCATTGAGCCTATTCACTGTGTTAATTTAACAACATTAAGCAATAAAAACATTAAATTTATGGGCCAGTTTACAATACCTATAGGTTCAGTAAAATATACTCTCAATTATACTGTAGGACCAAAGAGGATTGGAATATGATTTTAATGTTAATGAAATTAAGGTTAAATTTAAACACCAATGACCTGTAAAAAGATCAACATTATGCAACCTCAAGATTATCGTAATTATTTGTGATAAATGTATCTGTGATAAAATGTTGGCTGTAAAGATTTTTCTCTGTACTATTTACAATAATTTAAAAAATACAGTGCTAATATTGTACACATTATTGAATACTCTCCCTGGGCGGGGGGGGGGGGTGAACTGGAAGGTGATGTGTTAATATAAACAACTGGATAAATCACATAACATTTAACTGACAGATATTCAAGAAGGTAAAGTGTAATAAGCGTGGTCCACACTCCATGAAATTTCCATGAACTTGCACAATTATCGTCGTTCTCTTAAGCATGGGACAGTCCAGACACTGTCGGTACACGAGCTATCCTTCTCCATATCCGTGCAGACGTGTGTTGGATATAGCCTATTAAAGTATTTCTAAATGAGGGGTCTCAAAACTTAATTTCAGGAAACTGAATGTATGTAATTATATGCGGGTCAATTATGCCTATGCCATTTAAAATGTATTCTACTGCAGTGGAAAGTGGGAAGTGCAATCTGCATTGATCGGTTATTGCGCTTTTTAAAGACCCCTTAACCATCCAAGATTCGCATGCACAAAATAAGTGAATATTACACGCAATACTGCCTCAGGGAGGGATCTGTAGGCTACAGGCGAAAATATACAGCAACAATGCAGGTATCATTTGGTCAGATATAGGTTATGATTGTGTATAGCCTAGTTATGACGCAATTAAATTATAACGTGGAAATTACAGTATAATTATGGTGGAACGATGCAAAACGTAATTCTTTATCTGGACATACGAATCCCACACAACCGTAATTGTTCAGATTTAATACAAAAATAAACTAATAAATACTTACCTAAAATGGCTCCCGTGATGATCCTTCCAAGTGCAAAAATTCCAAAGTTTACCATAAAGATAAGAAAATGCTTTTAGTTGGTGTGATACTGTAAAATTATTAAGTTATTACTTTCCTAGACACAGCAAACAAAATATACGTAGACGTATTATGCCAGTGACATTAAGCGAAACTGTCCATCATTTACACATTTGCGTGTAACTAGAGACTTTTTAAATTGAAAGAACAACTTTAAACGTACAGATAAAGTTGTTTTTGTTGAACAATGATGAAAACAAAAGAAACAGTTCGACATGCCACATATTCGGTTCCCGGCATTCAGTGCATCATTTCAGTAATCCGTGTTTGTAATGTAAAATAAGGATGTTGCAAAACAGGAATTCTAGAATTGGCTTCGTCGGAGTCATTGATGATGATGATGATGATGGTGATGCGTATTCCTAGTACATTTTTGTCATTTTCCATACAGGTTCTACATCCACCCTCACTGCCCTATACTGTATATAATACTAACACGCTCACTAGAAACAGTCCCACTACTGTTGGTGCGCTTTACAACTTTCGAACCAAGCAATCGTTAGGATCTGAAGAAATCATAGCCGGCCAATCAAACGCAGACTTTAACCATGTGATTGTTTACGTGTAACATACCATTGCCTACGTGTTGAAGTCCTCGGACAATCAAATTAATATCCAAATAACGTTAATTTGTTAAATGGAAGCTTACAGATGACCTTTTGTGTATGAATAATCATTTTTTTCACATTTCACAAGAGAAGGTAAGTAGGGTACGTTGCCTAAACCGCAAAGTGCGCAATTCTGGTGACGAACCACTAAGGACTTGTCGAATTTATTGTTTGTATTTATTGGAGTAGAGCGTCAGACAGTCGTCCCTAAAATATGTAATACACAACTGAACAATTAGTGTTTGTTGTCAGTTACTGGTACGTTTGTTTCCTTGGTCTTTGTTGTTCAAAGACGTATCCCAAAGCCATTACACTTAGGGATACTTGCAGACGTGTACGAGGGTACAGTAACCTATCAAACGGAAACGCTCACTAGCACCTGCAGTTAAAGCATAGCTAAGAGGTACCACATTGTTAAGGAGATCAGATATAACCATGACGATTGTCTTGGGTCTACATGATATACATAATTATTAAACTTTTAACATACATAAGAGATCATTTTTATTTGAGATAAAAAGAACACATAAAATGGATACTTATTTGACTTAAAGGGTGTATTTTACTCACACTCATTGGCAAAGGCAGAATTAAGCACAAAACATAATTCCTCGATTACATTTCTCATATCTTAAAACTAATTGAAACCTTCAGAAGCACTATCCTGGTTTAACACCCCACTACACAACCACAAATGTGCACACCTTTCCTACCTACAGTGTGGGAAATTATGAAATATGTACCAAGGTTGGACAAGGAGAACAACAAAATATTATGATAAACTGACTGTATTCTACAGTTTAAGACTCTTCCCCCGTCACATCCGTTAAGTAGCTCGTTTTAGGCGTTTTCCTTACTTACTCCAGTGGTTTAGACAATATTTTTGGGAATTCATAAAAATAATTTCCAGGTTCCTGGTTTGAATGAAACTCCTTCCAAGCAAACTATTCCTGAACATGCTTGACCTTGCTTAACCTATACTAAGCTGTGTATTGCAACCTATTGTTTTTGTTCAAAATTTAATTTGACCGAAGAAAAATATCATATTATCCTTATGATAACAAAGAAAGGCACACCAATTTTTATATCATTCATTTTTTTAATTAAAATGATAATAGGCAAACAAAAGGCTAGTTAAAGTTCACTTTTCCTTTTTGAACCATTATAGGCTTAAAACAACAGCAAGAACAAAAATATGGATTCATAAGTATTATGAGTAAAAATAAAATACAAAATGCAATACATAATTTAAACAGTGTAATTTGCAGTCATACTCAAGCCTTTACAACACAGAATAACAAAATGTAGTGAACTCAATAAAATGTAGTGAAAAAAAACAAACAAAACTTTACGTTTTCTTATACATTCACAATGTTATACTGGGATAGAGTGAGAACAGAAGGTCATAATTGTGATTCCCCCCCATGAGCTTTCCTACTTTCCTAGAGTAAGCTGCCTTAAAATGTCAATTCATCAGGCTGCCCCAAGTAGTCAGTTTGCTTGGATATTATCCATGAGATTCACACATCATTTTTTGAAGTGTTATCACATCGAGACAATATGTGCTCTACATTTCCCCATCAGTACACATTTGCTCATTTTCCACACCATATGCCAACGGTGCATTCCGCCTGTAGTACATTAGCCCTGCACAGAACAAAGCCTGTGCCAGACCAACACTGATGCTGGCCAAATGTTTTTTTATTTGAACTTTTCTATGATCATAAGCTTTTTTTATTTATTTAGCTGAGGTGATGTAGTAGGGTAGCTTCAGAGGATAATCACTTTTATATGCCATTTTGATTGTTTGGATCCCTTGCAGTCATGCTGGGTAGAAGGCAAGAGTGCTGAGTGTTATGACGACGGACATGATAAACACACTATGACGATAAACACTGACATGGTCTGAGCACATTTCCATTCTGTTGGTCCATGGCTTGGGGGGCATTCTTCACAGGGACAATGTACACAGCCAAATAGAGCTGCTGACCATCAAGTTTCATTGCCAAAACCAAACTGTCCACCTCCCCCTGCAGCTCAACATAAATGGAGCTGCCATTATATCTTAAGGAAAATAATCGAAAAAAACAACAACAAAAAACAAACAAAAGAAGCACATATCCCAACGTATATTTTCTCATTAATTGTGCAAGACCAAGCAAATTAAAAATGGCATCCACCTCCTTAACAGCTGATGGGAATGTAGCTTGGCAAGCAGTCAAGAGGTGAATGTGTGCTTCTGAATCTTGTTCTCTACACATCTTCACCACAGAAGGAGCAGAGTTCTGAAGCTGCGACTGGATGCAGAACGGCCTGAATGCGCTCTGCTGGAGAGGCCAGAGTGAACAACGCTAATAACTGCAGTACTGCAATGTCCAGCCCTGGCTCCTTTGATCCCGCAACACCAAACAAAAGATACAGGAGGGAAGAGAAAGAACCATTGGTCTCAAGTCCTAACTGCTCTTCTGTGGTTGTCACCCAACTTCAACAAAGTGTTTTACTTTGTATTCTATAAGCCCTTCTGCAGGAAAAGAACCAGGAGAACGTATATAAGCCCTTCTGCAGGAAAAGAACCAGGAGAACGTATAGGCGAAATCATGTTCTAGCTTTACCTGGAAAGGCATATTATAGACGTATAAAGTCATTTCTTCTCCACTGTGCAGCTCTAACGCATGGTACAAGGGGCATCATAGAGCACTGGGGCTGCTACACAGTGCATTTTTCTGGCATGCAAAACAATTTCCTTATACCTATCCAAAAATACAACACATCATAAATCAGCATTCACCTTTTCACTGTAAGATCTGAAAACAAAAGTACTGATATTGTGCTATGCATACCCAGTTTCTGTCTCTAAACCAGGTTTTATAGAACGTCTGAAATGTTGCTGGATCTATTATTACTTCAACCTTCTTTAACCAGAATATCAAAGATTAAATTATCAATTCACATCATAAATGGTTCTTCTTAATAGGAAATAAATAAATGAAAGCATTAAAAAAAGACCATTCCAGCTGGGTGATTCCAAATTCTTAATGAACATTTAAGCAAAATTTAAGCAAAAGCAATTATTCCTCTATTCTTTTATTATCTGGTAATTGCAGTGATGTTGCAAAAATATCAGTTAAAAAAAATAAAATAATTAAGGACAAATAAAAAATGTAATTAATCTTCTAATTACAAAGGCATTTATCAGAATATTTTCTTTTAAAAATAAACTAAAATAAAACAAAGCAAAAATGTATATGAAAATATCGCAACAAGCCCAAGACTTGTACACATTATAGTAAACCAAGAGAAAACTGAAGGTCGTTTTTGTGTAATCATTTTGCATCTTTTATAACTGAGGTAAAATGAGATTCTAAAGCTCATTTTTGTCTATTACACATCACACTGGGATTAGATCAAGATTAAAAAGAGCCAACTACTACAAACACACAAATTCTCACACCGCCATACACAATCATTCCCCTATAGCTTTAACCATGCACTCCAAACTATCATTTTAGTTTTTCGGCATTCCTTTCCTTAAACCATAAGCTTATAAATACCCTTCCAATAATGTTGCGAATGGATCCTGGCATCTCTGGAACTGAACCAATTCACAGTCGTTAAGAAATCGGGTATGTCAATGGAAAAGTCTATCATAAGGTTTAAAGGCATTTTAAAGGCACACTAGGTAGGGCTCTGATCTCTGAACAGCCTCACTGGGTTTGCAATTATCCATCGTAATCCAATCATCAGGTTGTCAACAAAAGATATTTTACTACTGAACTCATCTATAGGATACATCGTGGCACGTTTCCTTGGTGTAGATGCATCGGTTGTGAACCATAAACACACCCAATTCATGGTGAGATTCGGATCCAAATGCTTTACAAATGGCACATGGTGATGAAGGACCCCATCTCTTCGATTAGATCAACAGGGTGAAGACTCAGTTTGGCTCAGGGGTTACTGAGATCCATCTGCTCTAGAAAACGTGGCTACAATTATACGTGGAATTAACTAAATATCACATAATTTGGAAGTGGAGAGCTTCTTTCAATACAAATGAAAACTTACAAGTCACATACAAGTTGTCTGCCAACTTATCCAGACACAATCTGAATAGAGGTCTCAGTAGTTTGGCTTCATTAGCTTTATGAAAGATTGTTTGCATAAGGCATCACAATGCGGTAAATTCTCAAAGGTGGAATCTAAGGAACAGTAGGTAGGTCAACAGCACAGAACATGCAGTTGATCATTTAATTTTGTGCTTGGAACTTTTCATAAAAGAAAAAAAAAAAAGCATAGAAAATGTGCTTAAATAATGCGTTGCAGCACAAAGAAACCACGCGTTTTCACCAAATGCTCTGTCCTCCGGGTTTGAATCAGGCCACCAGCATTCTCAACGCTGAAAGCAATGCTGGTTACACTAATCCCAAAGTCCCAAATCTCCAACCCTGAGACTGAACACTAGCCAGCTAGCCACAACTTTACCAAGCGTCTGGGCATAATGTGGATTTGAGGTGATACTGTTCAGCTTATCAAACCCTCCATCCCAAGACATCAGACAGCAGACTCCTATTACCATTATTTTGGTTTTAGACATGAAGACAACAGGTTTTTATGATACCAAGAGGGTAAAAAAAAAAAAAAACACCTATTCTGTTTTAGTCTGTTATTTCAAAAAACTTTCAAAAAACTACTCTTACACACAACACTGGCGGATAAATAAAAACACTGCTAACTTTGTTAATGTCTCAAGAGATGACCTCCAGAAAGCTTATGAATACGACTGGTCTACTCCCCCATCCCCAACACCTTTTTTTCCTCTACACAAAGCTTTTGGCCAGTTGACCCTCTGATTCTGAATATATTCCTCATAAACCCCAGAAAACCTTGGCTCCGACCTTGAAAGGGGTCTCTTGCAGCTCAGAGGAAACCACCTATTACAGCAAAAAGCAGTAAATTAAAAATGCGCTGAAACAGAATAGGCTTTTCCACCTAGGAAATTTATACTCTCAGGCAGCCCTCTCTATGGAATTGTTAATTGTTCCAGGAGTCGTTCATTCAGGCACGGCGTCTGCCACACAGGAGACCAGCAGCAGCTCAAAGTCTAATAAAGGCGTTTTCACAAGGCAGGAAGTCCTTAAGCAGTATTTTTAGATTTCCACTCCACACAATATGCATCATTTTATATAGTGGACAGCTGAGACTAGTCCTACTTGGCTAAGGTTTTCTGGATAATAGAGGTGGGGAGATGTTTTAAAAAATAAAAAATAAAAGCAATTTGCATGGGAAAGGCACAGATGTGGAGTGTTTCTGCAGAAACAGGAAGCTGGATTGCTGAAGGCTGGTCCTTGATGCACTTGGCAGCCAATGAGATGGCGGTGTCAAGGAGCTGGTAGGGTCAAATGGAACCTTCCCCGGGGGGATGGGAACATCCGCGCTGAAATGGCGCAGGAGGAGAGCTTGATGTTCCATGGAACCAGCCAGTCGCCCAGCTATAAAGCAGACTGGCCAAGGGGTCTTCACACAAATTGTCACACAGGAGAACAGTCAACTATGAACATAAAAAAATAAAATAAAACCCATCCAAGCTCACGCCATTCTCCTTCCTTGAGAGCATTGGCAGCAAAGTCTCTGAACTGTGTGTGTGCGTGCGTGCGTGCGTGCGTGTCCATGCGATGCGTGAATGGATATGGAGGGGGGAGTATTTAGTGTTGCCGTACTGACTGAATGGCATCATTGGCTGGCTGTGGAAAGGGGCTCTGGTGTCGGGTTAAGCTGTAGTGTTGGTTGGGTGGGTGGCCGATCGGGTCAGGTCTCAAAGTACTTGTAGATGGCCGTGACATAGGTCATCACGCTCTGCCAGTCTGGTCTCTCCGTCCGCACCATCTCATTGATGTCCTGCATGGAAGAAACCATGTTAAAGCTATCATTTCTCAGCAATCAGAAGGACACACCAATATGTGATAAAAACACATTTATATACAGTGAGCACCATAATTCATTGGACAGTGACATGTTTTTTGTCATTTTGGTTCTGTACTCTTTGAAAGGATACAATGACAATGAGATTGAAGTGCATACTGTCAGCTTTATAATTTGAGGGCATTTTCATCCATATTGGATGAACCGTTTAGAAATTATAGACATACATACCTTTTGTACATAGTTCTCCCCCCCCCCCCATTTTCGGGCATCAAAAAATATTGGGCTCACTGTATATGACTTTTCTATTGTATTCCTGCTGTATTAACATATGCATATTGTTTATAGCTGGGGGGAAAAGGGAAAAATAAACTAGGGTGTTGGGGGGGGGGGGTATCATTCTACAGCAGTTAGTCAGAGAGAAGAACAGTGTGCCAGCAGTGGTGTGTGTATTATAAACAATGCGTTCCATTTTTAGTCATTTAAAAGGCACTTTGACAGTCTCACTGCAGCGCTTATGCACATGTGAATTATGCGCTGCAGGCAGCAGACATGCGCTGTAGCACAGAACAGTTTGGAGGTTTGTAGTTCTCAGCATGTGACCCACACGTTCTCAAATGCTGACTTATGGCCAAGAGCAGCCGAAATCCAGGGTGTAATTCTGCAGGGTATACTGTAAAGCTGCGACTCGTTCTTTTCCTCTCTGTAGGGCTCCACCAGAGTGTGAACACGTGAACATGAGCGTCGAGCAGCCACGGTGAGAGGGGAGGCAGAGATACAGAACATGAGCATAGAGCAGCCACGGTGAGAGGGGAGGCAGAGACACAGAACATGAGCGTTGAGCAGCCACGGTGAGAGGGGAGGCAGAGACACAAGAAAGCCTTTTATTTGTTTCTTTCAGGCACAAAAATAAAGAGCTATTATTTACTCTGCCCAGAAACATCAAAATATTTCACTTTTCTCTGTACTCTATCCATTAGTGCACATACTGAAGTAGCCCAATTTTTAAAGGAACCCACATCCGGCCAAAATGGGGGTTTTTCTCAGAAGGATATGACTCAGAGACATGCGTCAGTTGAAAGAGCATGCTGATATTATTTATGTGGCAAGTGTCAGTAAGAAAACTAAACCAGATACAAAAGGATGATTTACACGTGTTCTTTCACTCGGACACAACTGCGGTGGTTTGCCCAATTTACCGCCACGTTTGAAATCTTACCAATGTGGACTTGATCCCCACACTCTCCGCTGCCTGGAAGGCTAGTGTAAAATTCCGTCTCTAAAAAACAAACAGACACACATTTATCACCTCAGCTTCCCTGCCACCTAAAACTGCAAACAAGCATCAGAGGCATCGCAGTAAATAAAACCACATTTTCAAAGATACAACAGAGAGATTTTTTTTACCCCGACAGTTTGTTGCACAAAGAAAACATCTTCACGTGTACATCAGTCACACAATGTACGGTCACACAAGTAAGGGAAAAGAATGTCAAATATCATGTTTGTCCAGGGAGGGTTATAAGCCTCCTTGTTTTGAGTGGCAATGGCTCCTTGCCTTATCCTGGCTGTTGAGCTCCTGATAGGGGATGTGGGCGGGCAGGTAGGTGTGCAGGACAGCGCAGAACGCCAGGCCGTCATTCCAGCTGCTGCTGAAGTTGGTTATGTCGATGTTCTGGAGAGAAAAAAGAAACAAGAGAAACGTGGTAGGGGTGCCGCTCCGCTACATGAGGCTACCTCCCTATCCTTCCCAAATCACCTGGTCCCTCCCTCTAAAGCCCCAAAACCAAGAGAATATTGGCACATAATCTCACGGCCTGGTGTCAGAACCTTTCTGTGGGAGAGGGATAACAATGGCCACGAGGCGCGGTGCAAGAACGGCAAAACACAGCGGCGTTTGGGTAAACGGGCCTGCAAGGGCTGAATGGCCTGCTGTTATCATTATGTATTCTTATGCTCTTATAACATGCCATGAGATTTGTTACAGCCACTCTTCATACCTTCGTATGTGGGGACCTTATCGCGTAGTTTGACAGAATGCACTGACTGACATTCCAGTCCCCTCTGGGGGTGGAGGGGTCTTAACATGGCACTGCTAATAACTAACAGAGTCAGCAGTAAAAAGGCTATTCAGTGCATCTGGAAACATGTCAGAGTGTGAGAGCTATTTCCCCTCAGAATCCAGAGTGTTTACCCACTCTACCTCTCAGACTATAGCCCTCGGGTGTGTTGAGGTTCTCCTTGTCGCTATGCGAAGTCCTTGCTGCATATAAACACTGCATTCAAGTGGCCAATGGGAGGACATTTTTATAACTTAATGACTGGCTGTATCTGTGTTTGACCCAACACAGGTGAGGTCCACAGGTTAAACTGATAAAAGGTTAAAGGGTTAAACTGATCTGCAATATTCACAATGAGACAAAAACCTAAATATGAAACATGACATCACAATGAAGTCAAATTGTATCAAAAATCTATTAAACTGGTTGGTTTCTATGAACATGCCTAAAAAAAACACTAATGATACAGTAGTTGTGTAATTCAGCAGTCAGCTCCTCGGTTTGACTGGAGTTACTCAAGAACTGAAGGACTGTGAATAACCAGCAACGTCTGTACACTGGTGGAACGTGGCCCTCATCCAACATTGGCTGACCTGTTACAGACGGACGGACTGCCGTCCTTTCAACTGACATTAACATTTCGAGCCCTTTTAGTGTCCAAACCATCCTGTGGGTTGTAAGGTCTGTACCCTTCTTACAATATTTACGGCTGATGAGCTATTCCCACCGCCTATTCTTTGAATTTACCAATCTCAGGGGGAATCGAAGCAGCTTGCGAGCACGTGAAGGAATGCAAGTTTGGGTCAGGAAGGGGGGAGGGGACAGGCTCTTTTACGGGCACTTTTTCGGCCCCAACCCCCCTCTTTGGGTGAGTAAGAGAGGGACGGGACGGTGTTCAGGGTGGACAAAAGCAAAAGTGCCCTCAGAATCCCCCTGGCCTTTCCACAATGACGTCTAGACTAAAGTCTGACAACAGGCAGAGAGAGAGAGAGAGAGATGGCTGGTTCCTGTTCTTTTTTCGGCTCTGTGACGTCCTTTCTGAAATCCTACGGGTGATAAGCGGAGGGAAGCTGTCTGTGAAGGAAAGCCAATTGTCACCCGTCAGACTCCTCGGGCTGGAAATGAGATTAGCCCAGCGTGTGACAGGAGCAGGAGGACTGAGGCGTCAGCGCTTTTACACTGAAATGCAGGGCCTGACCTAGAGAAGCTCAGGCACACACTGTACATTCATCAGTTCACCTGAACCACAGCGCTTTTACACTGAAATGCAGGGCCTGACCTACAGAAGCTCAGGCACACACTGTACATTCATCTGTTCACCTGAACCACAGCGCTTTTACACTGAAATGCAGGGCCTGACCTAGAGAAGCTCAGGCACACACTGTACATTCATCTGTTCACCTGAAACAGGATGCAGGTCAGTGGATCTCCTGTGGGACCCTTGAAGCAATGCCGGTGAACACGTCTCAAAACTACCGGCTGGGACTGGGCCAAGATCCCAGGGAAGGAGACCTCCCACAGTAGCACGTTCCTGCACCGGATACCCTCCCTCACACTTTCTCTTACAGCTCCCGCCGGCAGCTTGCCCCCACCACACCAAAGCTCTATCCTTCCCCTCGTTGTCCTGTGTGGAGGCTGGCCAGCGCTGCCAGGGGATTCACCTTTGTACTCTACGTGTCTGCGCTCACAGTGCTGCGACAGGCCGGGGCTAATTGATATTCTGCGGGGGCGCGTGACGGCCTGAAGTGGGGACAACGTCATAATGGCAACTGAGCAGAATTAGCAGCAGGAAACGGAGGACAGCCAACTACTGGACACAGGACCAGTTCATTCTCAGACCACTACACACCCTTTCACCAACACAGACAGACACACCTACACACGCACACACGCACACACGCACGCACGCACGCACGCACACGCGCACACACACGCGCACACACGTGCGCACACACGCACGCACAGTGCCAGTGTTGAGGAGATCACAGTATCGGATGATTTGGGCCAGTGTGCCACTTGTCCTGGAGAGGCCTAAGACCACAGCCCCAGGAGTCCACCACCAGTGGAAATGAGTAATCCATTCGTGAAGTCCCACAGGATGTGCTGGAGGGAGGAACACAATACGAGACTCCAGGAAACAGTGTGGCAGTTTAGCAGGCAGCGCAAGGCACAGCGGTTCCCCTCAGGTCACCAGGACACAATCATCACCCTTCCAGGACATGCAACTCTGCGGGAGGCCAGTTTTAATCATCTTACAGGTGGAACCATATTTGACTGGAAATTATTGCTTTGCTTCCACCTGCTCACATGCAAGCACGCAGACAAAGACACATGCATGTTCTCACTACTCTCTCACACACACAGTGTGTATATATACACACATACATACATATATATATACACATACAAACACACATATATACACTGATCAGCCACAACATTAAAACCACTGACAGGTGAAGAAATAACATTGATTATCTCATTGTTATTTTGGTTCTGTACTCTAGCACTTTGAGTTTGAAAGGATACAATGACAATGAGATTGAAATGCAGACTGTCAGCTTTATAATTTGAGGGCATTTTCATCCATATTGGATGAACCGTTTAGAAATTATAGAACCTTTTGTACATAGTAACCACAATTTTTGGACATCAAAAAATATTGGACAGTTTAACATAATGTAGAATAAAGTAATCATTTTTAATATTTTGTCGCATATCCTTTGCATGCCATGACTTCCTGAAGTCTGTGACCCAACAACATCAAAAGATTCTTGATATCTTATTTTCGGCTACTCTTACAAGCGATACTATAACTTCTGCATTTGAATAGATCTCTATGGGAATTGGGGGGTGGATTCAGCTGTAAATTGCACTGGAATAGTATGGAATACATGGTTGGCAAAATGGCTGCAAGTCATCAAGGGTCTAGGTATAAAAAAGTCTCAAACCATAACTCTGCTGCCAGATATGCAGTAGATATAGATGTTATTATTTTCACATTTATTACAAAGGCAAAATACGTTTAAAATATTAACTGTTCAACCTTTCACTTGTACTACAGCGAAATGGTGAAAGTCAGACGGACACTGACAAATGGCCTATAGCCTATATCATGTGAAACAATTCAGTCACTGGACACCATGGCAGAATGCAGGCTAGCTATGTTATGGGAACAGGCATCCCATGGCCATTTGTCAAGCAAAGAAAAAAGTTTAACGCAGAATATCATCTTGTTAACATCGCGTTGTTGCAATAATGTAACAAAAAAATTCTATAAATAACTGCCATTGGCTACGTGTGTTAATCTCACACAAATGCAGACAAAAAAAAGTTGTCTGTGTGGAGCCTGCTGTGCTCTTGCGGTCATGTCTGACTCACTGTGGAAACCGAACCTTCAACGCTCGCTCGGCCAACATTTCTTTATTATGTCTTCATTAATTTCTTCTCTTCAGCTCTGTTCAGTTTACCCTTTTCACACATAACACAAAATACAATTAACTACTAGGACAATTAAGAATTTACAATAATACATTAAAAATTGATGAAAGCCTACTATAAGCTGCAATACCTGAAGAGATCGGATTTATAAACATGCCTCTAGTCTACGCTACTCTGCAGACAATGTAGCTTACTGCAAACACTTTTAATTATAATAATAATAATAAGAAGAATAATAATCTCTGATAGGCTACTTTCTTAGTAGTATCTATTGTTTTTTTCTGGCTAAGATTCCTTGGAAATATGCGGTGTCCAATTAAGCTCGTTAGCCAACGTTAGGGCTGAAACATACCTCATGCAAATACGCGAACGTGGACGCTTCGAGCTACGCAACAGTTTTTCTTTTGCCATGGCATTTGTGAAAGGCAAACTGGAGGAAAGCACAGATCGAACAAGAAAGTTGTTTACGGTTGTTACCTGCTATAACGTCCCTCGCTGCAACGCACTGGTTTGTCTTTCACAAATGTCATGGCAAAAGAAAAACTGTTCGCGTATTTCCATATTTTACTTATGCAAACTATTTAGGCTGTACTAACTACACTGCTCAAAGAAATTAAGGGAACACGTAATCAACACAGTATAACACCAAGTCAATTAAACTTCTGGGATATCGATCTGTCCAGTTAGGAAGCGTAAACTATTGTTTGAATCAATTTCACCTGCTTTGGTGCAAATGAAAGTGACAACAGATGAACAGGAGAGGCAACAGCAAGACAACCCCCAAAAAGTAAATGGTTTTGCAGGTGGTGGCCACATACCATTTCTCTCTCCTTATCCTTCCTGACTGATTTATCTCTAGTTTTGCATTTTGCTAGTGCCCTTGTCCTAACCCTCAACATAACCTTTGACCCCTAATCCTAACCCTAACCATTCTTCCTACTTAAAGGCTGCAGTACACTGAATGGCCAGTGCAAACTTTTCTTTCCCAAGGGGCCCTCATAAGGGGTAACTTGGAAAATAAAGATTTTTTTCTAAACCATAACCATAATTGTAACCCTAGCCCTAAACCCAACCCCTAACCCTAAAACTAACTTTTCCCTCATGGGGACCATTCCCGAGTCCCCACGAGGGAGCATTTGACAACCTTTTCAATCCTCATGGGGACATTTAGTCCCCATGAAGTAGGCTAAACATACCCACACACACACACACACACATACACACATACACACATACACACATACACACATACACACATACACACATACACACACACACACATACACACACAAAGAGGAATGAGCTGCTAAAGTGAGCTACTGTAAGTCACATGGGCTTTTCAGACACTCACAAGCCTTTGGTTACTTATTAAAATGGATAATTGCAAACAGAAGATGCAAATTGCCAACTGGTTCCTGCTAATTACAAAAAAGTCCCAACACAGGCATATAACGGTGGTGGTTACACTCATTTGTGCATTTCCTTCTGCTCAAATTTCCTTGCCCATCATCAGTAATCCATCAAACCGCAGCCGCTATTTTATTACAGATGGATATTCAATTGCCGTTGCTGGCAAAGCAGCGTGCTATGAGCAACAAACACAGCCAATGATGTGAAATAGCTCCAGACAAAAAATGGATCTTCCATTTCTGGAGAGGTTAGGGGAAAAAGGAGCAAGAGCCAACTGCAGTACTCAGGTACTGTACAGTAAAGGAATAAGAGCCTCAATCGCAAACAAAAACCAAAACAGCTGCATTCTTCTTTTTTTTTGGCACCGGCTGCCCACCCATTAGGTCGGATCCTGACAAGATTAACAACAAGATTAGCAACGTTGAAAACGAGCCCAGTTTACTAGCTTCCCAAAAGTTAAGTCTATATAATCCACAAACGTTTGAGAAAGTGAACAAGTCTGTAGATGTGCTGTCATGCCCAGGATCACAGACAAAATGGCCCAACAGCAACAGTAATAAACTACCAACACAGACCTGCTGCATGGTGCTAAAATAAGACTGTCCCAACAGCAAGAGAACACAGGAGACCTGTGTGGGCTGAGTAAAAGCACACACCAGAGTAAAAGCACACACCAGAGTAAAAGCACACACCAGAGTAAAAGCACACACCTGAGTAAAAGCACACACCTGAGTAAAAGCACACACCAGAGTAAAAGCACACACCAGAGTAAAAGCACACACCAGAGTAAAAGCACACACCAGAGTAAAAGCACACACCAGAGTAAAAGCACACACCTGAGTAAAAGCACACACCTGAGTAAAAGCACACACCAGAGTAAAAGCACACACCAGAGTAAAAGCACACACCTGAGTAAAAGCACACACCAGAGTAAAAGCACACACCAGAGTAAAAGCACACACCAGAGTAAAAGCACACACCTGAGTAAAAGCACACACCAGAGTAAAAGCACACACCAGAGTAAAAGCACACACCTGAGTAAAAGCACACACCAGAGTAAAAGCACACACCTGAGTAAAAGCACACACCAGAGTAAAAGCACACACCAGAGTAAAAGCACACACCAGAGTAAAAGCACACACCTGAGTAAAAGCACACACCAGAGTAAAAGCACACACCAGAGTAAAAGCACACACCTGAGTAAAAGCACACACCTGAGTAAAAGCACACACCTGAGTAAAAGCACACACCAGAGTAAAAGCACACACCTGAGTAAAAGCACACACCAGAGTAAAAGCACACACCAGAGTAAAAGCACACACCTGAGTAAAAGCACACACCTGAGTAAAAGCACACACCTGAGTAAAAGCACACACCTGAGTAAAAGCACACACCTGAGTAAAAGCACACACCTGAGTAAAAGCACACACCAAAGCACACACCAGAGTAAAAGCACACACCTGAGTAAAAGCACACACCAGAGTAAAAGCACACACCAGAGTAAAAGCACACACCAGAGTAAAAGCACACACCAGAGTAAAAGCACACACGAGTAAAAGCACACACCAGAGTAAAAGCACACACCTGAGTAAAAGCACACACCTGAGTAAAAGCACACACCTGAGTAAAAGCACACACCTGAGTAAAAGCACACACCTGAGTAAAAGCACACACCTGAGTAAAAGCACACACCAGAGTAAAAGCACACACCTGAGTAAAAGCACACACCAGAGTAAAAGCACACACCAGAGTAAAAGCACACACCTGAGTAAAAGCACACACCTGAGTAAAAGCACACACCAGAGTAAAAGCACACACCAGAGTAAAAGCACACACCTGAGTAAAAGCACACACCTGAGTAAAAGCACACACCTGAGTAAAAGCACACACCAGAGTAAAAGCACACACCTGAGTAAAAGCACACACCTGAGTAAAAGCACACACCAGAGTAAAAGCACACACCAGAGTAAAAGCACACACCAGAGTAAAAGCACACACCTGAGTAAAAGCACACACCAGAGTAAAAGCACACACCTGAGTAAAAGCACACACCAGAGTAAAAGCACACACCAGAGTAAAAGCACACACCTGAGTAAAAGCACACACCTGAGTAAAAGCACACACCTGAGTAAAAGCACACACCTGAGTAAAAGCACACCTGAGCTGTAAACTGGGCCCTGTAGCTCTGTATCTCAGTCACTTCTTTATCCCACATAGAAGCACATGGAAAAACCTGGTAGCGGCTAAATGATGAGTAATAGGGCAGATGAGAGCTGTTTTGAGACTCTGACTAGCCCAGGACACCAGGATTAACACTGTTGGTGATTATGCCGCTGTTATGGTGATTGCCATGGGATCTACTGAAGACAGCCTTCTACAGCACAGTGCCCCCGTCATAGGCTCTTTTTGTCCAGGCGGAAAGGAAGGCTGTTCCCCCACCAATCAACAACCCCAGGGTTCTCCCATCCATTTACCAAACAATTCCAGCCCCACTTAGCTTTCACACATCAGGTCAGAGAAGATTACACTAAAGCTGCTGGCCATTTCAACTAGGTTTTTAAACTAATAGAAACGGTGAGCACAGAAAATGTAAATGTCTACACTCATGGACCCAAATTAGCCTTTCATGTTTAAAAGCCTTTTATTTCCTCCTCCACCCATCCCTTGGGGGCACCGGCTGCCTTTTAATTTCCTTCACATGCCGGGACGGCCACCTCTGCGTTCACAGGACAGGACTCATGGGGCTTTTCCAGGGCATTCCGGATGCAGGCTAATGGAGAAACTTTGCTACTTCCATGGGCTGCTGCTTCCATAACAACAGCCTGCCCCACCCTCTCCCACAGCATGCCCCACCCTCTCCCGCTTCTGAAGAATGACATCATTCATTCATATCATGCCCACTGAGTGTAAAGCTACCTTTTAGTATATTTACGCACCCCTAAGAAAGGACTACCTGCAAGCATTCCTCTGCTCGGTTGATTATACTGCATGAAGAAACAAACGGCATAACTAAGGTGAGTGAAGTTAAACTCTAGCCGTTTGTCACTGGCGAAGCAACCCTTTCCTTCAGGAGCTTCCCAGCAACAGCAGATCTGCCAGAAGGGTGACTTGAGAGGCAATGAAATGGTTGTTGGAGGTAAATCATAACGGGACACCCAGAACCGGAGCCGGAGGGGGGAGGGAGGGGCGCACACTGACGAGACCCAGAGCACGTAAAATAAACGCCCTCCGTGCACGTTCAGCTAATCCCATCCGTCCCCATAACCATCAATCACGTAGAGCCTCCAGCAGGACGGGACTGGGAGGGAGGGAGGGAGGGAGGGTGATGTATATAACTCCTGTGAGGACATAGAAACATGTTGTGTGGCTAAACCCCAATAAACAAACACATGAAGAATGTACTGACCCCCAACACATGCCTATAATTGCACTGTCACTCAGGTTATAGTAACGATCTCCACATGTCCACCGGAGGGATTTCCCCCCAGACTTACTTGCAGAAAATCATGCAATTTCCCATATTTGTCAGCGGCACTTTGTTAACTCTGCTCCCGTCACCAGGGGTCGAGGGTCATCGTCCATGCAGAAGCAGAAGTTCCCCCCCCCACCTCCTCTTAAGATGGAGATACCACCGGGGCTTTAGCACTCGTTCTAACACTCAGTTTGTAACAAGCTGAGCGGGAAAGGGGAGTGACCATTCCTGGAACGCACTGCCAGACGTTTTGCTGTCCTCCTCCACACCCATGACCCAGGCCAATTCTGAAATAACTATGTACTTAGCCCAGTGTTGTAAACACAATACTGAATCTCTGCAGACAAAAACCCTACTGACATAGTCTGTTCATCACAGATTTTAGTTTGATCATTCAAAAGGGGCAACTTAAAAAGGGGCAGAATTTAAAAAATAAAATAATATTTCTCATTCAAAATACAAAAAAAAGGTTCCTAGATGCCTTCCTGCTGTAGACAACTAAAAACTTCACTTCCAACCCAACCCCATCCAAAAACAACAGATTCAGAGAAGACTAGCGTTCAATTCTTACGCTTCCTTCTCAGAACACCCAGAAATTCCACTCTTACACCATCACTCCAGGGTCAGATAATGCCCTGAGCATAAAATGCACCACTTTAGAACTCTTAATGGGTTCCCACCGGCCAATGACAAAGAGCGCCGTCAGACACAGCACCAGCACGAGATGCAGGATGCACGTTCCATGAACTCCCTGCCGACAAACACGTTCTCACCTCATCTCACCTAGTTTCTCTCCAGGGAGTGAAAATACCGGATACTCAATTATTGAGGAACTGGGCAGTGAATATCAATGTGTACAAGTGGTTTAGCTAGCCACAAGTCCTGATTCCTGTAAATACTTCCTCCTGAGTACTTGTGGGTTCAGTAAGGGTGGGGGGAAACAGGATTTCCTTCATCGGGCCAATCCAGCAATGAACAGCAGACATGCTGAGGACCCACTTTAGTTGGAATTCTCCAAACCACACTGTCCTTTTGGTTATTTACATTTCTGTGTTTCTTTCCTGACTGGCCAACGCCACTGTGTCACTTGTCCAGCTTTCATTGTTTTACATTTGGTAGGATGCAGGTGAAATTTGCCGAACTTCCTGGAGAGGACACCAATAAAGGGGAACCATGGCGACAGCACAGCTTGGCTGCAGGGGGCAAACAGGCCTATAGCTGAAGAAGCGCTGTGATCACCGTCATTATGAGAGTTAAACAGGCCTATAGCTGAACAAGCGCTGTGATCACCGTCATTATGAGAGTTAAACAGGGGAAGAGGCCATACATTTAAAACCAGTCAAATTTCAAAGGTATTGTGAGCAATGAGATGAGTAAAGTCTGACCTTCTTTGTTGGGTTTGGACCAAATGCCCCCCTCCCTCCCTCCCTCCCCCCGTTAGTGTTCCCTGCAGCTCCTAATGATTACCCCAAATTGCTCCCAATGAGCAGGCTAGCACCTTGCATGGCAGCTGCCGCCATTGGTGTGTGAATGTGTGTGTGTGAACGGGTGAGTGAGAGGCCATTGTAAAGCGCTTTGGATAAAGGTGCTATATAAGTGCAGTCCATTACCCAGCAATATTTATCACAGGTTAATAAGGATGAGACAATAAAATTCGAAAAATATTTAGGCCTATAGCGTTTGCAAATGAGAAATACTTTATATTTAAGTATTAATATTACACATAATTAAATTAATTGGAAGATAGGGGGAGCAGGGGAGTAAATGGCACTAAAATACATAATTGGAATTGAAGCATGACAGTGGTGGTGCAACTTGTTCAGAGCTTCCTTGACTCAATTTAAGTTCACACTTGTTTATGAAATTAAACTGTGTCTTTGGTCAAATGTCACACTGCTTCAACATAAAATGATCATGCAATAGGAGTAATTTTCAGTTCAGTGGAAACACTTCAGGTTTATATGAACTACCGGTATGTCTAAACTAGGTTACAGAAAGCACGGTTATTGCTGAGAAACTCCACCAACCTTGATGAACCATCTGATTTATCACCTGGATGGTTCATAAGCCTTAAATGTACAGTACTGAGTATAGTAAAATCCCTCAGTATAATTACCAAGGACACAAGGCAATATTTCTAGGCATTTATTGTGTGATTTACTGAGGTTTTATGAGGCGTGTGTGAGTACGGGCGTTCCAAGAAGAAAGTTTGAGAACAAATGTTTCAAAACTAAAAAGTGCTTGCATAAGGAAATTCATAATAAAATTTTAAATACTGCCAAATGTGTAGAGAATGTACCGTTTTGTCAGAAGCCATTTTAACAATGTCAACTGAAACTTTGTCTTCTCTAGAGTGACTGATCAACTCTCTCCTGTACAGAAATCTGAAGGTGAATGTTATACAGATTGTGTGGCTAGACCCTCCCTCTTGGTCAGGCTGGATGGGAGTGAGCATTCACCTGGTACCCTTCGGTCTTCTTCTGGCACCACTTGAGCAGTGCATTCCTCTTGGAACCCCCGTATTCCCGGGCCAGCGCAGACAGCGGGTCCTTCCGCTCCTCCCTGGACAGAAGACAGAGAAATGTAGGAAAACACAGTCACTAATGGGACATATAGAAACATAGATGAAAATGGTCGCTCACAGGACACACCAAGTAAGTTGAAAGTAGGTTAATGATGCCATTTTCTTGACAAAGTAAATAGCTGTCAAATTCCTTTTGACATACAGTGGTGTTCGAATAAATAGCAGTGCGTTAAAAAAAGTGAATAAAGTGCAAATATTTTTTCATAGCTTTTAGTTCCATATTTCAAATGTAGTGTAAACATTACACATTCAATTCCAAATCAAAGCATTAACAAATTTGATCAAGTCTGCATTATTCTTTTACAGGAAGCAAAAAAAAAGAAATAAAAGAAATATTAATTTGTTCAAAAAAATAGCAGTGTCGACATTTTTCTCTTCAAACTCAAACACTTACTTTATAAACTGAAGAAATTTTTTCAAGATCTAACTTCACTTTAAATTACTGAACTAATATTTAGTTGCATAACCATAACGGTTAATTGAGGTTAGGGGATTGAGCTGGCCACGCCATTACCTCAATCCTTTTTGTCTGGAACCAAGATGTTGCTCGCTTACTCATGTGTTTGGGGTCGTTGTCTTGTTGAAACACCCATTTCAGGGGCATTTCCTCTTCGGCATACGACAACATAATCTCTTCAAGTACTTTGATGTATTAAAACTGATCCATGGTCCCTGGTATACGATAAATAGGCCCAACACCGTAGTATCCCCATACCATGATTTTTGCACCACCATGCTTCACTGTCTTCACAGTGTACTGTGGCTTGAATTCAGTACCCGGGGGTCGTCTGACGTACTGTCGACGACCACTAGACCCGAAAAGAACAATTTTACTCTCATCAGTCCACAGAATGTTACGCCATTTCTCTTTGGGCCAATCGATGTGTTCCTTGGCAAATTTTAACCGATTCTGCACATGCCGTTTTTTCAACAATGGTGCTTTACGGGGGCTTCTTGCTGATAGCTTAGCTTCGATCAAACGTTTTCTGACTGTAACAGCACTTACAGGTAATTTTAGATCATCTTTGATCTTTCTGGAGGTGATGATTGGCTGAATCTTTGCCAGTCTGACTGTTCTCTGATCCGTTTTAACAGTAGTTGTTCTTTTTCTTCTGCGGGTTTCAGGTTTTTGTTGCCATTTTAAAGCATTTGAGATCTTTTTAGCTGAGCATCCTATAATTTGCTGCACTTCTTTATACGTTTCCCCCTCTCCAATCAACTATTTAATAAAATTACATTGTTCCTCCGAACGGTCCATTTTACTTAGCAATGCAGAAGGAAATATATTTTATAACAATGTGTGAAACATTTGCTTAATAAAGGACAATTAATGACACCTGTTTTTTCACAGAATGAATTAATTCTCTAATTAAACTCCACACTGCTATTATTTTGAACACGCCCCTTTCAACGAATGAGTCAATTACTCAGAACAAGCAGCGTGCATGTCATGACAGTTGGGTCTGTTGTTTTTCTATTACACTACTACATCTACAAGTAAATTATTTGCCATGCATAAATATCACTACTACTAATAACAGTGGTTCATCAGGTTACTGATGTTGTACTGCCATTTTTTTTAACACAACTGTATTTAAAAGAATTGTACACTATCCGGTGTAATCTGCTTGGTGGCCCAGAGGATTACCACATGGATTAATGATCCATCCTCCCTGGAGAGGAAAAAGTGTAAAAAGGGGATCTACTCAGCAGTGGAGAGCAGATCATACCCCAGAACACACAGGGAGAGATCAGCCAACCTCCCCTGGTGCTGGAATAAGCTGCCTGCAACCACCAGGACTCTCACTCTGCATTGCACCTCCCCAAAGATCTTCAGTTACATTCAATTCTGGGGATGTTCCAAAACCTTCATCTTTCTTTCCAGCAAGTATGCTATGGCTGATTTTGAGTTATACTTGTGATCATTGGCTTTCTGAAAGATCAATTTGCAGCCAAGTTTCAGCTTCCTGTGGGGGTACCAGGCTTTTGGACAAAACGTCTTGGCAATTTCATGATTCCACTGACCTTAACAAGAGACCCGGGACACATAGATGAAAACCATCTCCATTGAAATTCCAATGTTGAAATTTGATTGCCTCTGGATGCTACGGTCAGATGAGACCAAAAATGAGCTTTCTGGCCAGCCACATCATTGGTGGGTTTGGCATCACAAGAAAGATGTTGACATTGAAAAGGTTGTCATACCTACGGTGAAATACAGCCATGGTTATGACAAAAGCTCTTACCATGCACCATACTATGTACTGTGCCCTGGTGCTCTGGATAAGAACATGCATCACAAAAATACAGCAAATACATAAAAGAAAAAAAACAACAGTAATCGTATTGATGAATGAGGACAATGCATCAACAGAACCTCCATTTTCTCTCGTCTTTCCAAGTGGCACCAGAGAGGTGGATGGACGGGGGTATGAGGACTGCACGCCAGGACATATTAGAATCACTCCGTAAGGAGGCGAGAGTGTAATGGGAATTTAGCCTTTTCAATCCACTTTCTCTCCTCTCTGAAGGCCATTGCGCTGGTGCAGCGCCGTACGCTTTGTCTAAATCGGCCGTTGCCAGAGCTGAGGGCCAGAATCAGCCGGAGAGCCTCGTTAAAGCATCACTCCCACATCATTTTAAAAAGGTTTGAGAAGGAGCCCTCCTTCCCCTTTCTTTACAGAGACAGAGTGGAGCGGCTCCAATGGAAACGAGCCTGACAATAATACAGGGAGCAGATCAGATAAAGCCGACAATACAATGCGTAACCCTATTACCTCCGTGACCTCCCCCCCCCCAACCCTCCGCTGTGATACCGCCAGCGGGGCTGTCACTGCTGGCCCCGGGGGCCGAAACTGATCACTCTCTACAGACAGATGGCAGAGGGCGAGCGGGAGAGCGACAGAGAGGCTGGGCTGTGGCCTCCGTCTGTGTGCACAACTGCTCGTGCCTATCTCCCGCTCTCTTTCGCTTGCCGTCATTCTCGCCCACGCTAAATCTCTCCCCTTTTTTTTTTTTTTTTGCACGCATTCTCACTTGGATTTTTACATCACGCCTGCATTGTCACACGCACACACGCAATCACGCACACACGCAATCACGCAATCACGCACGCACGCACACTAATAATGTCCTGCTTATGGTTAGGAATGTGAATGATCCTGAGTGCTCCTCAGCTTAGCTACATATTTGAGAGCATTCCGCTTGTTCCCAGAGGATCAGACTGACCCCAGACCAGGCTTCATAAATAAATCGCTCCCTCCAATCTTGCCTCACACGTCTTTTTCCAGCGCTTCCCTTTCCCTCTCAAACTGCTTTCCTTTCAGTTCTTTTGAATGAGGAGTGAAAATTTCCAGGGCGTTAAAGACGCAGGGAATAATCAGCTCGTCGCCAATATTAGCTGAAACAGCAGATGAGCTGACAGGTGATGCATGGAGAAACTCAGCAGGACCCTCCCCCAAAGCCGCTGGCAACAAAAATGGGACGCGAGTTCTGAGAGGCAGAATTACATTTTTAATAAACATGACACACCCACGGGAGAGGTCATGGCAGAGGTGAAGAGCTGCCGCTCTATATATGGCAGGTATGAGCACGCTGAGGGTTGTGGGCCAGCTTTTCTGCAAACAAGCAAGCTGGCCTTTAATAGTGATTTCCCATCGATCGACTGACGGCCCCTACATAATAGATCACTCAAATTCAGAGGCCCTATCAGGCCTGTTTAACCTCTGCACTGGGCAGCTCAGTGACAACTGACCTGCTGATTTACTGTGTTATCACTTGGCCCTGGCCGTAAATCACAGATTCAGGAGGCAAGATGGCACAATCGAGAGGACGGAAACAAAGAGAGTGAAAGAGATGGAGAGGAGAGGAGAGGAGGAGGGGGAAAAAGTAGAGAGTCAGAAAAAGAAAGTCAGTGAAGAAAAGAGGAGAAAATTGGAGGGTCAGAGCAGAGGGGCTGAAACATAAATGGGGAGAGAAAAAGAGAGAGCAAGACAGCGAGAGTTCTCCCAAAATGATAGTGGAGGTTGGAGCAAAGAGCGCTAATGAGGAATGTGACTGGCTGTTGTGAGAGAAGGCAGTCCCCGACCGGTTCTCACCGGAGGCGGCTACGCGCGGTGGGGGTTACGGATGCTGTGGGGGAGGAGGAGGACAAGGATAGCTGGGGCGAGGCAGAGCCCATGGCCATGAGTGAGGCGGAGGTGCTGTTCTCGGAGGCCGAGATGTCCCTCTTCACCTCCTCACTGCTCCTGCGGGACACTGCTGACGACATGGAAACCACACGTCACACACTCGTACACCATATCATTTTTACATGCAAGAGTATGTGTGCAGTGTCCTTTTAATGCTACATTCAAATACAACCAAAACACCACTGACAAAAGCCATCATACACTGCCTGGCCAAAAAACAAAAAAAACACTCGCACACTCTAATATTTCGTTGGACCGCCTTTAACTCCGATTACGGCGCGCATTCGTCGTGGCATTGTTTCGACAACCTTATGCAAGGTCACAACATTTATTACCGTCCAGAGTTGCATTCATTTTTGGCTGAGATCTTGTATTGACAATGGGAGAGTCGAACCACTCCGTAAAGCCTTCTACAGCACATCCCAAAGACTTTCAATGGGGTTAAGGTCAGGCCAATTCATGCGTGAAAACGATCACTCGTTCACAATTTGAGCCAGATGAATCTTGGCATTGTCGGCCTGGAATATGCCCATTGATGGAATAACCTGGTCATTCAGTACATTCATCCTTCGCTTTTAAATGCTCTCCTGGTTTTGTCATCTCCCCCTTGGTTTCTCATACCATATCTATGCTGACAATACTCTGCTTTTCCTTTATTTCCCTACAACTGACACCAGATCTCACTTTGCATCTCCGCTTTCCTGAGGGAAATCTCATGTTGGATGGCAGACCTTTAAGTGAGCTTAAAGGCTAAGACTGGCTAAGACTGAAATGCTCTTAATTCCATCCAAACACTATTGCTAAACCTCTCCTTCAATCATTCACACACAAGCACACACACCTGAGATGGCCTTGGAGGTGTCCATGTTGGAGACCCTCTGCAGCGCAGAGCCAGGACGGCTCCCAGGTGAACTCCGGAGGAGGTGCTCTGCTGCGGGGTAAAGAGAACAGACACCCATGAGACACTACCAAAGCCCCATGTTTAATACAGTATCGCTCCACGCTCCAAAACCAGCACCGTTTATTTCAGACACCAGAGAGCTAAATCACCAAACTACATACATAGACACAAACAACAACCTTTAGAGAGGTATTTTGAAAAATCAACAAGAAACATTCAGTTTAAAAAAAACGGAATAATCTCGGGATTCACAGTTCTTTTGATTAAAAGCAGCATTTTGTATAACTGGTCACAGTGTCAAGGGAGGGTTCAATTCATAAGAGAATGTTTCAGTGATGAGACAGGTTTTGAAACTGGGCATTCCAATTTGGAAGAAACAAATGTTATGCACAGAGAACATGTTGGGTGGACACAACTATACATCCAGTACAACTAATAAGAGCCTTAGATTCCATAGAAGCTCAAATCCGCAGAGACCAGAGAGAGCCTACGTCTGCTGCAGCACGTCCCCAACCAGGAGAACGTGCAGAGGCTTCAATTGTCATTTTCATTTGAAATGAAAGGGGGAGGCAGAGATTTACAAGGGAGGTTATTTCTGGCCCCTGGCTCCTTTCCGTCACGTTATTACACCTGACACTTCAAAATGAGGTCAGACCTGCTGGACCAGACCACGGTCTCCACTCTCCCTAGAAACAATTACACCGCCTGGAGAGGCTTGGGGGTCAAATAGAAATTAAAGACCAAAAAGAAATGAGACCGTTTCCCAATTTGCATTTTGCACGTCCCCCACGCACGGTTTAAAATTAAAAGGCGGAGCCGGAATCCAATTCCCGGATTCGTCATCAGTCTTCGGTCTTTTCATTCGGGTTTATTTCAGACAGAGCTTGAAAGGTGATACGGACTGAACACTCATCCCCAACCAACCCCAATAAAGATATGACATTTCCAGCTGTGTGTTCCTTCAGTATAAGCAGTCCTGACCCACACAAGGGAAAGATCAGGACCCAAACCATTCAGGAAACTGTTTGCAACTCGGCAGAGAAAAGGCGCTACTTGTTTTGTCACACGTTACAGCCGAATACAAACAACGACAGATAATGCAGCACTTGACTTGAGCACTCGAGTCCTGTGACGTACAAGAATAATCAGCCGGGACACTGTGACCATTACAGTATACAATTAAAGTTCCTTCCCACAGGAAAGTACTTAGATATCAGTGAATTTTTCTTACATAAATATTATTTTAACCGTTGGGAATTCCAACAGGTCATAGAAAAGTCCTAAAGTTACTGAAGAGTGGGTAAAACAAATACGGAACTAAATGTGAAATAAAAAAGACTGGGACTTTCAAAGCAACTTCACCATCGATGCAAAATTGAATGTTATTCCTTATGTTTACAATAAATATTAATATAAAATAGCTCTTCATTAATTTTAGTAACTAAGAACACTGACAGATATTAAATAGTGTTATGGTTTTGTGACTTTATCATACTGCTAATAGCAGATAAATAGCTCAACAAATACTAAGTAAATAAATACATGTTTATGCTTCTGCCCACCCACCAGCTTTTTCTTCCCAATTTTGAATGCTCACATTGCTTTGCAACCACTGCTGTTAATTCAGGAGCACAATACTGTACACTGGATTAAGCTTGTGCACCAAGCCGTTTCATCCGCAGTACAAGCCAAAATGGGGGGGTGTGTAGTGGATTTCTGGGGCCACTCACCTGGTATGTTGATTTCAGTGTAGCTGGGCCTCTTGTCACTGAGAGAGGAGAGGGTTTTGGGGGTGGAAATTGGCCCGCTGATAGAGTGCCTCTGAAATACATCAGTTTAAAACATATTTAATCAACACACCATCCTTTAATCTTATTATACAGTCAATCATTCATCAGTATTTTTTTTTTTTAAATACAACATGATTTTGGGTTGTTTTGGCAGGACCAATCAGAGGTGACCTTTTCTTGTTGAGTCAGATGCATCTTGGTTCTGAGCTCAAGCTGCTCACCCATCCTCATATTTATCCATCATCCCACTCACCATTTACATCCATGTTTTGATATAACCTGCATTTCTGGAATCTTTGGGGGGGCTAGGGTTCTTGACATGGCCCTAGCAGTTAAAACAGTAAATGTATTTAAAATCAGCTCTCTGCTACTGTGATATGAGAACGTGGTCCTTTACACCTGTATCCGAGGTATCATTTCACCTGTAGTGCTAGTTACTGGTTTAGAGCTGCTCCTAAGAGAAAACACCTGCCTTCTTTCACTTCACCCGAGCCTATTCTTTTGAAAAGCCTCCAGGTTGGACATTAATATTTGATTTCTAATAAAAAAACATTTTTTAAAGTGTGTTTCCCTGATGTTAGAAAAGAGGAGGTTTCCTGCCCCTCCTGGGTATTAAAATGGGTGAGATACATATTTAATATATCTAGCAAGGGCCATAAATGTTTTATGCATCGCTACTATTTTTCACACCACCCAGGTGATCAGGCTATCTGGCCTTCATTTTATGAGAGGTGACTGTGGATAGTAAGTCCTGGCTTCCTGAGATTTCCATTTCAAGTACTACCTGCCACCTGGATAATATCTGAATAAAGCTGCTGACACAAGGCTACATGTCACATTTAATCACTGATATACCTCACACATCCAGGCAATGATACTGTGAAACTCTAAAAAAAGAATATCTCACAATCTGAAATAAAACCTTTCCCCACACAAATGGTTAAGCACATGCAGGAGCCACTCATATGTTTAAGCTGGCTTTACCGAGATTAGTCTAGGTACAGACCGCCAAAAAAAACGACTGCCATTACATCAGTGTCAGGTCAGCTGGCCAAGGACATGACTTCTCTCCAATTTCAGAGTAAGAAAACAAAAACAAAAACAGAGGAGAAAAATAAATAAAATGAACGGTCCTGATACAGGCTGCAAGACACAGTTCTGTGTCACCAGGACAGAGGCAGTGAGACCTCACAGACTGTCAGCTGTGACAAACTGCAACAGGAAAGGGAAGTAGCCTATCTGCACAGCACTGGAGGTCTATAAAAACACGGGGAAGGAACAGCTCCTGAACCCTGGGCAGGAAGTGTCCGTCAAATTAAAGCACCCCCCCCCCCCCAACCCCACCCACCCATACACACAATTGATATCAGTACTACAAAGCGCTTCAGTTTGATGGACTGCCTGCACTACACACCAGAGCCAATGGTTCTGAGCACAAATCATGGATGGCAAATTTCAGGCGCCATGACAAAAACCTGGTTCCCTTGGAACCTGGAACCAATCCATTCTGCTCCGTTTTTGAGAGCAAAGCATTTTTTACAGGTTAAGAGATGCCAATGATTGACAGCTCATTGGAACTCCAGTCAATATTGGGTTCATGAAACTGACTACGGGGTCGACAAGAACATGACATCACCAGGTCCTCTGGAAACAGCTCCTCTGGAGCCCTATTTGATTAATTCTACAGTGGGATGATTCCACATTGCTGTAGGGGAATTCTGACTCTAACATCCACCTCATTTGTTTTTGGAGAGTGTTTTGGGCAGGGACAAAAATTAACTGTGACCAGGAAACCAGCCTGCTTAGATCTCAAGATTGCTCAGTTTCAAAATAACCCTTTGGATCACCCAACACATAACCAAACATAACATAGGAATCCTCTCTCTGAACCCCTGTTATCAGGTATCACCATTCTGTAGGTTCACATCACTCCCCACAACTGGTTAATCTTCTGCCTGAAATCAGCTGAAGAGCAGGGATCAAAGATTTGCTCTCTGCAAAATTATTGGACTAATTTTACATCCAATTACGTGGTCAGCATGTTGTGTTAAGTGGCTATCAAGGTGTCCTGGAGACCCCTACCATAACTTAGACCAGACTGCCTGTTCGCTGTCCCATCAGCTCCTCAGTGTGGCCTCACCTGTATGGGCGAGACTGCGGCAGCGGGCGGGGTCTTCAGGGGGCTGGGGCTGAGGGGGGTCCGGGGCAGAGCGGTGGCGGGAGCAGTCGCTGTGGCGGTCGCAGCGTTCGGGACTGGACCTGACGGCAGAGATTCTGGTCAAAAGCAATAAAACGGTCAGAATGTGCAAGACACAAAAAACACCCTGCAGCCATGCCTGAGTACAGCAACCAGCTTAAACAAATATGGTGCATTTAACAAATCAATGCATATGCCTTAATGACAGGAGGAAAAGGGTGCTATTAGCACAGGCTTTAAAATAACCATGTAGTTGGATCGTGGTTCTGTCAAATATCAGCAAGTGCACAAGGTTGGTCTCTGGTGCAAGCAGACCGTTGGAGCACACAGAGGTGCATGTAGACAGGAGGGAGGAGCATGCAGGTGGTGTTGGGTACCTTGTGATGCGCTGTCGAAGGACTTGATGAGGGTCTTGACAGTGGGCGAGGGCTCCGAGGAGGTGGAGGAGCGCCGGCTGAGCCCCATTCCCTGCCTGAGAGCAGCCAGGTCCCTCTCCACAGCGTTCATGTAGTTATACACACGACCCCTCTCCTCATCCTGCCTGGAGACAAGCACAGTGCAGAGCAACGTCATCACACAACGCTACAGCATCAGCCTGACAGCAGTATACTGCACATGTACACACACAAACATTCCCACACACGGCACTTACTTGCGGTTTTTGACCTCGTCCAGCTCCTTGCCAAGCTTCTCGTTCTTCTCCTGAGCCTCGTGCAGACGCCTCCGCAGGTCCCCGATCTCCTCCTGCGCCTCAGATTTGATGTCGTTGGCGATGACCACGGCCGTCTGCAGATCGGCTTGGAACTGCCGCCACTCGGCTGACTCCTCCTGCAGCAGTAACCACGGCACCAACGGCTATTAGCACCCCACTTCCACCCAGCCACAAGCAACCACGCGCAACACTCGTGTGACTCCCAACCAATCACCCAAATCCAACTGTGACTGCAAATAGATACGGCAGTAGAAACCTTTTCCAGAAAATTCTGACAATACATGAAACGTCCATCACTCAAACACACATATACACAATTACATACACAGACGCACCTACACATGCTTGCAAACACCACACAAGCCAAAATGCCCGTATTCAGGACTGTATCCATTAGCACACACACATGAACCAATGCGCAGAAGTCCACATAATCATTCAAATCAACTACTGGTCATATTTATTTAATTAAAGTCCTCTCACCCGCAGTCTACGGTGAAGAATTTTAATCTCCCGCTCCATGTCATGTTTTTGGTCCTGTAGCTTCTTTACAGAGTCTGAGAGAAAACCAGAAACGCAGTACAGTTCATACTGAGAATGGCCTGTAGAAGAGGAGGGAGGGCAAAAATATGGCCTTTATATGGCCTGTACAAACACCAGACTCAAGAACAGTTACAAACTAATGTGCCTGTAACCCGTTCCGATTCTGAGAAGATGGCACCTTTCACCATTCCACGGCAGAACCAAAAGTAAAGTTGATGTCACTAAATGGAAATTAATTGGAAATCTGATATTTCTGCCTGTGGACCACACAGGGAAATGGGCACCAGCACTCTAATTCACCACAATCATACAGTCCCTCTCTGACCTATCACCTGACTGTTTTTTAAGATGGTAAAATAGCTAGGCTCTTGTGGTCTGAATAAGTATCAATAGTATAAAAGTGCTGATTGCATTCAACTAATAAAATATAAGTGTAATATTTGTGTTTTTTTTTGTGGCTCCCTGGATAGTGAAACTCTCGCATTCTTTACTTGTATATGACAAGGCACAGTGGCTGTACTCTCTGACCAAATACTGCAATTCAAACACAGCTCTACAGCGCCATCCTGTGTACACAGACGTATTCACATGATTTAATTTCTCTCAACATCGACTCAATACAGTATTTACAAAACAAATACAATAGTATCATCAGGATTTAAACAATAGAATACTATACCTGAATACTATACTATATATACTATAACTGAATATCCTTAGACTGAACACTTAATTAAAATAAGTGGTTTCTGTGGGGGAAACATGGTGTAAAAGCCTGGTGCTGAGATTGGTCTATCTGTGGGATTTCTACACATGATATCTAATGGTTTTATAGGTGCAGGTATTTGCTACAGATTGAGAAACTGCTGAAACCTTCAGACCACAGTGTGTAGAAATATGCCCGAGCCTCATGATTTATGGTATATTGAAAGTTCTGCTGCTGTGCAAATGCTGTGGTCCTTATTACCATGCTTCACACTAACATGCTTTAGCAATAGGTCCAGTGAAAAACTACACCTGAACCAGCCCCATCTCTCAGGCCCCACCCCATAAGTCAAACCCCTCGTGCTCCAACACTCAAGTCACATATCTGATACAGGTATTCTGAATTATTTATATTCAACCCTCGTTTACCTCCCATCCATTGTACTTTCTTGTCCAAAAGGTTCTTGGAGGTAACGGGAGGTTCTATTGCCGTCTTCTTAGTTATACCAGCAGTGGCTGTTCTGGCTTCAACCACACCCCCATCATGAATATTCATAAGCTTCAGAGAACACTCTGACCTTCTAAAAGTCAGTCAGTCCAGACTCCCCTAAAACTCTGCACCCCTAAGACTCTCACATATCAAGGCTCCACACATTAAGTTAAAACTCCTTTAGGCTCCACCCCACTCACTCTCCAGGTCAGAGATGATAAGGTTGTCGTGAAGCTTGACGGCGCGGTGTTGTTCCACCTCGTCCTCCAGCTCAAAGATGGTCTCCTTCATGTCTCCGATTTCAGTCTCCTTCTCCTCCAGTTCCACCTGCTGCTTGTCCATTATGTGTTTTTGCTCCGAGATCTGTTTCTGCGCGTCCTCCCGAAAATCCCGGTACTCCCTGTCAAGCTGAAAAGACAGAGGAAGAGATATACACACACACACACACACACACAAATGACCAGTGTTAATTCCACTCTTAACGGAGTATACAGAGGGTGGACAAAATATCGGAAACACCAGAAACTTAATTTTCTTTTTCATGAAACAGCTGCTATATGTTTGCTCCCATTTCTCTTACCTATATATTCTACACTCTTGTATGACTGGCATGCCATGTACACATTTTAATTTCTGTCTTGTTTTTTTATTAGCTTGATAATTAATCATAATTAGCCATTAATAATATTATTATCAAATAATACTAATTCGTCAATTAAATTCTGACTTTTGTGTCAGTAATAAGTCAGAACACTTTAGAGCTAATGTAGGACAAAAACTGAAAGCATTTTGTTTCATGGCAACCGGAGATGTGCACCTCTGCACAGCTGTGGGGAGTGAACACCTCTGCTCAAAGAGAGGTGAACAGCGGATCATTGAAACTGGTCTAGAATCCAACACTTGCACATAACATGAGTCACAAATATGGCCCAATTGTTAATTATTCCTTTTAAGTTAAGTTTTTCACGAATCACATTCCACTGTACTACATAGAGGAGATCAACTCCAGTTGTTGGGGACCAAAATGTTTTATGATTTCTTCTTGTACATTTGTTTAAGTGTACTCACTTATTACTGATATAACAGCGACAAGTAATCCATGATTTATTAGCATTTCATCAGAATATGACCAACAGGCAATTATGGTTGACTGGCATAATTATAAAGAAAAACAAGTCATCATATAAAATGTACACATGGCACAAGATTCACAAAACATAATCAGGTTAAGAACAGAAATTGAGGTTTTGTGTAGCAAACATGTGGCAGGCGTTTTATGTTTTCTGAAAAACTGGTGTTTCCGATATTTTGTCGACTCCCTGTATATGAGTCCAATAGGAACCATATGTACTCTGTTGGAGTTTAACACTGAACATTCTACTGTGTAGTATCCCATATTCAGCGTTAAAAGCCCAACCTGGCCCCCTTAAATAATGCGTTTTAAAATCTATGAAAATACAGGCCGAAGTCCCTATATGTCTGTGAAATGAGGTGTGTGTGTGATTGTAGGCCAATGGAAACAGAATGGCTCTGCTGACCTGCACTCTGCCATGCTCTCAGCGGTGACGGCGGCGAGGGTCACTCACCTTGTCGAGGGCGTCCTGCAGCCGTGCGGCCTCGTTTCGGGTGTGCCCCAGCTCCTCCTGCAGCTTGGCCGCCTTGCACTCGGCCTGCTCCTTGTCCAGCCGCACGCTCTCCAGCAGCTCCCGGATGTCGTTCTTGTCGCCGGAGTTGTGTACGGAGTAGAGCTCGGCCACCTTCTGCCTCTCCTGCTCCAGCTGTGCGCGACAGCGGTTAAGCTCCCCCTGCTCGCTGCTCACCGCCACCTTGTACTCCTCCAGCGCCGCCCCCATGGCCGCCTTGTCCTGCCGCTCAGAATCCACGATGCGGTCCATGTGATGGTTGCGTTCCTGTGGTGAGCAAAAAAGACAGGGGTGATATGCGAGAGACGTCCCTCTCCATAAACTCTACCCCTTCTCTACTCATTCTACACATCCACTGCATTAGCACGCAATATTTTCAACCAAATGTTATCCTAATCTTTATTTAAAATTTTTAAGTGATATTTGGAGCGAGAGGTAGAGACATGCAATAAAGGTCGTGCAAGCGGATTCAAACCACCAATGTAGCGACTTGCAATGAGTATGTGTACTCTTACAGGCTATGCCACAGAGACACCAAATCTTAATCTCAATCTTAACTGAAACTTTTCACAAATTATTATGTTAACAACAAGCTTAGGTATGATAACAAAGAATACCTTCAGAGCTCCGATGATCTCCTGTGCCTCCTTGTTGTCCTGCTCGGCCATCTTGAGCGTGTTGCTGAGGTGCTGCTGCACGCCCAGCAGCTGCTCGCGCTCAAAGCGGGCGTTCTCCGCCAGGTCCACGTAGCGCTGCTCCAGCTCCATGTAGCGCCCGCTCTTGATGTCCTCGTCGATGACGTAGGCCACGTGGTGATCGTCCAGCAGGGAGCGGAAGTACTCGATCTGCCGGCCGTAGTGCTCCAGCTTGTCACTCTGCTGGCACAGGGAGTCCATGAGGATGGCCTTCTCTTCGCCCAGCCGCTCGTTCTCGCCGTTCAGCTCCTGGGTGATCTGCTGTAGGTCGGACAGTTCCTGCAGAGTGGCCTGCAGCTCCTCGGCCGTGCTGTGCTGGTTCTCCTCCATCTGGTGGATGCGCTCGGTCAGGCAGGCCACCGACACCTCGCTGTTGTTGCCACTGCTGCCTTTGCGGGAGCGGTCCCTGCTGGGCGGGGCACCCTCTGACTCCGAGGATGAGGAGGAGCCCGAGGGGGCATCCAAGGCATCGTCGCTGGAAGTGACGGGCTGGTAGACCTCGCTGGACTCGCTGTCCAGGTTGTCCACCGAGCTGCTGCGCTGGTGCTCAGCCAGCAGGTCCTCCATGGAACCAGGGGCCGAGCCCTCCGCAGAAGAGGCTCCACCCCCAACCCCACCTCCACTGCCATTGCCTGTTGCCGGGTCTGGGCTTGGGGACTGGTAGCAGAACATCTTGTCGGAGATGTCCAGCCGCTGCTCCAGAGAGAATCCCAGGGCGTTGAGCCGGTCCTTCAGCATGCGGTTCTCATTCTTCAGCAGGTTGAGCTCCCCGCGGATACTGTGGTTTTGATCCTGCAGGAGGAGCAGGGTGGATTCCACGTCAGCGGCACTGATGGCGGTCGGCTCCTTCTCCTGGGGCTTGTCGTCCTCCATGGTGTCGTCTTCACCTCCCAGGCCCAGCTGAACACGCATGTCCCGCAGCTCGCTGCGCAGGTGCAGGATCTCCACGTCCTTGCTCTTGGCCAGACCCAGCAGGTCCTTCACCTTGACCTCCAGCGCCACCTTGTCACTGATTTGCCCATCCGACTTGGACTTGCTCATGCGGGCCTCGGATTCGGCCAGAGCCCGGCTGCGAGAGCGTTTGGGCTGGGCAGCATCGGCCAGCCCCGGCGCCGCCGTAGAAACCTTCTTGCCAGTGGCCGTTCTGGAGTTCCGCAGGCGGTCCCTAGAAGAGCTAGCCTCCTTGGACGTCAGAGACACTCCACGTTTGGCTGAGGAACCTTGTCAGAAAGAGAGCCCCTTTGAGCATTAGTGAACTTACAAGTCAAATGGTAGATTTACACATTGGCAATGCTGAGAGGTGAGGACATTTGGAATTTCACCAAGCTAAACTACTGAAAAATCAAGCAAAAACCACAAAGATAGCAGTACCCGAGCTTGTCTTGGCCTTGCCGTCTGAGTTTGAGGTGGTGGTCATTGCTGAAGTTTGGTGGGCAGAACTGCTCTTCTTGCCCTTGGTGACTGCGTTGTTGCTCGTTGGAGCGCCCCCTGCCATCGCTGCTAGCAGATCATCGTTGCTTTTTACCTGCAGGACCCCACAAAAGCAAGAATCACTCAAGCTGCTGATGGACCTGTCAGTTACAAGTTCAGAGGTTTCAAGTTCAGATCAAGGTAGAGCACATCCTTGAGCCAAATTATCCTGAATTAAATCCATACACATCAGTATAACGTCGTAACGTACTGTACCTTAGGCAGTGATGCTGTGGTGGATGTTTTAGTAGATGTCTTGCCAGCCGTGCCTGATACTCCACCCTCTGTTTTCCCCCGCTCTCCGCCTTGGGTCTTACCGGCCACTGGCCTGCTTGCTTTCTTCATGCTGGGCTCCCGGCTTCTGATACATTTACAACGGAATCTGCAGGGGGGAACCGCATCACCCCAAACACATTACGAAACTGATTTTCCACAGTGCGATTACACTCAGACACTTTACTAACTGCCATTTTTGTGCAAATTTTGACCATAACTTTCAAAATGTTCTAGCATCACTAGAATAATTCAACGCTACAAGCTTCTGTGAATGAGTTTATTCAATCTGACAAATTATTTATTCAAGCCTGTGAGTCTCCTACAGCCCTTGTGAGTTCCACCAGATGGCAGACATGAGCAGAATTCGCACACACAGGACTCTTTTGTCCAGCTCCCCTCAGAGCCTTGCCATGGAAACGGACTCCATCTTTTCACAGTACAAACTTTCACATATCCTTGTACAGGACAGAGGAACCCAGAGCCTATTCAAGCGCACTGCTGTGTGTGACAGGAAATGGACACTCTGCTTGTAGAATTCCACTGTGCCTTCAGTTTTCTTTTCAAGCTAAAGCTTGCCTACTATACTGGGCTGGTGATTAGAAGGGGCTTCATTAGTATCAATGGATGTGTGTGCTCACAGCGTTCCCCACATGATCATTAAGAGGAAATTCACGGTCATCGTGGACCCTTGGTCGCTTGTTCAGTCCAAATGCACCCAGGAACAAAGCATAAATAAAAACATATGACGTCATTGTGTCATGTACCACAGTGAGAAAATGAATGCGAAATAAGACTAGGGAAAAAAAAGAAGAAAAAAAAGAATTATTAACGTACCACCTGTTATTCATCCTTAAAATACACTAGCCTGGAGTAGCGGTTCTGTCCATCAGCCTGTGCCTATTGTAGCTGGTTTTCTGGTACAATAGCGCCATTCGCCGCGGCTAAAGAACCTGCTGCACACACGGCCTGGCCGCTTTGTGCAGCGCGGCACGCAGGGAACAGATAAAAAATGATTTAATTTACAGGCCGGAATTTCTCACAGTAATATTCAGACCTCTTTAAAAACACACGCCCGTTTCAGCGGCCAGAGCTTCCACACCTTAAAAGGCTCTGCAGCACAGGAGGCCCAAAAGCAGGTAAAAGAGATCAGAGCTATGTTTCAAAACAAACGCGCACTTATCCATCTCCCTGGCTGTGATTTTCATAAAGCTCAATGCATGACAGCCCTTTGTGGGTCCAGTCGCCTGCCGGAGCTGAATTACAATTATTTTGGTTACAGTCCAGGTATTAAAAGTCAATTTACAGAAAGTAGAAAATCTTATCAGCCACAATCTAAATTTTACCAGCATTTGGCTGGTGGCGGGTATTAATTTCAGATTGTGTGAGAGTCTCAACACCGTTGCCATCTGTCCTGCATTCAAAAACATTTGGATTGGCAGTGCTTGAACTGGAATCAATATGAAACTACACTGAGACAGCAAAACAAAAGTCAATGCAAAACAATACATGTGTATTTTTTATTTGAAAAATATTTTAATTATACACAATAATATTTAAAAATGGATAAAATAGACATTATATGGATAACAGTTGGACGGTTTGCTAATGATACAGAAGAAATATAATGTTACAACATTTTACAAAGCAGTATTCACAGCGACTTCAAAGCACAGACTGCTCATCACCGGTAAGCCAATTTCGTTTACGTTTCAACAATCGTTTTCCCCTGGGCTTTGCTCAGACAATAACGGCCTCACAAATCATAACATAGCTTGAATTCTAGAGCGCTGGTTCAGGGGGGTGGGGGAGGGGGACTTGGCTAATGTCAGTCAGCTGAGGAGCATGAGCGCAGCCTAGCATGCGGTCTCACTTTGCGGTTGCTCACAGAATTTGGGTTCACAGGAGTGGCTCGTGTTCTCCCACGGCTCACGCTCACCTTCAAAACAGCCAAACAAAATTTACAGGCAGACGTTAAAACGATAACAAAACAGCAGATGCTCTATGCTATCCACGCACAGGTACCGTGCCTTTGGACAGATACGCAAATGGCATTGAGCCCAGGGGGCTACTCTTCCATTTTTTCCGCATAAAAGGAGGAGGAGGAACTTTCTCTCCTGGTACTCGTTTTTAGAGTTATGAGATCTTTCCAGACCTTTCCAACGGCTCCCCGCTGTCCTTTGCGACCTCACGGAGAAGGAAGCGGAGGGCTATTTCTCATTTAGCAAGGGGAAAACAGACCCATTGCCTTTATTATGCCTGTGACATCGGCCTGAAGCCTGGGCGCTGAGGTACAGCTATGGGGGCTCGAGGTGGGGAGATGTTCACTGGTCCTATCCACAGAAATACGCTCCCGTGTAAACAACCACAAGGACTGGGGGGCAGGAGGGGGAGCGGTTAGATTTAAAACAACTTCTCTAGTCATTATGAAACCAGATCCAGGTAATGACTAAGTCTGTACAAAGTGCTGAGTATAAGACAAATCATTCAGCGGTCGAGAAATACTAACATGTGGGATAAATTTCACATGAGTCTGTTTGTATTTAAGTGCCACGCTCCAATGTACAGATTTTTTTTTTAAAGTATTTACATTGCTTAAAGGATCTTTTTAAAAACGAGGCTATATTTCAACATTGCTTAATCTCTACCACACACACGCACGCAAGCGCGCACGCAAACATGCCTGATCAAAGCCAAGTAGCATGTGTAAAAACTCTGTCCCTTCAGGTCGAAGTGCCCTGGGATTCTGGGAGATATCATTCCTTTCCTAGAGAGGGATTCCGAGCAGCTGTTTGCAGAGGAAAAAAGGGAGGAGAGAGAGAAGGAAGAAACTTATAAAGAAGGGGCCCAATTTCAAGCATTAACATGGACACATGGCTGCGTGAAAAACCTCCAGCCATCATCACTGCAGTCAACCTAAAGTTAAACCTCAGCAAGGGAGCACCACAGTGAGATGAGGGCCTGACTGAATTCCTGGAATAAGGAATAATACAATTCAAGCCCCAGAATACAGAGGAGTGCTGAAGGAAATGATGATGATGAATACCATCTCCAAAGAGACCTTTATCCTGCGGCATGATCCAAACGAACCCAGAGTGTAGTTTTTCTACAATTAAATTTTTTTTGTTAGCATAACATTATTTATTTATTTTTTTAAAGAAAAATGCAGCGACAATGTAAGGTTATTCTATAAGAATTCACTTCTCCATGTGTTAGAGGACCAGTCTACCAGCCAATAAAACATCCAAGAGAGTAAATGCTGTCCGAGTTGTGAGTGTACAATCGTTTCCAAAAATGTTCTGACGAACGATTTATAAAATGTCCATGAGGCAAAATAAATGTTCCTACGCATGACCCAGTTTATAAATCAAAAATCACCCTAAAATCCTGTGCACATGAACAAGCCTTTTTTTGCTACATACTCCCTATGAGACCATTGTCATATCAAATTGATATGGCCATTTTACATCTTTATCTTTTGGTTTTAGTAGTTTACAGCAATGTAAATGTTATAGTTCTCGTATTGCATAGCCTAAAATTAGCTATAATTAGAAATCAGTAGAAATGGTTTAAAAGTAAGCTTTAGTTAAAATAAAATGTGAGGGAGAGGTTGCTAGTAAAGAACTTCTCTGGTGCTGAGGAAAACTGTTAAAATAAAATGCAATAATGTCCACGCTCTAAATGAATGGGGAATTTACTTCTGAAACCAGCGTGACGTAGTCACTCGAGTACTCTATATTAGCATAGGGTTCATCTGGATAGAGCCTGACACGTACTGGATAGAGCCTGACACGTACTGGATAGAGCCTGACACGTTCTCGTACTCTATATTAGCATAGGCTTCATCTGGATAGAGCCTGACACGTACTGGATAGAGCCTGACACGTTCTCGTACTCTATATTAGCATAGGCTTCATCTGGATAGAGCCTGACACGTACTGGATAGAGCCTGACACGTTCTCGTACTCTATATTAGCATAGGCTTCATCTGGATAGAGCCTGACACGTTCTCGTACTCTATATTAGCGTAGGTTTCATCTGGATAGAGCCTGACACGTACTGGATAGAGCCTGACACGTTCTCGTACTCTATATTAGCATAGGTCTCATCTGGATAGAGCCTGACACGTACTAGTACTCTATATTAGCATAGGGTTCATCTGGATAGAGCCTGACACGTACTAGTACTCTATATTAGCATAGGTTTCATCTGGATAGAGCCTGACACGTACTGGATAGAGCCTGACACGTACTCTATATTAGCATAGGCTTCATCTGGATAGAGCCTGACACGTACTGGATAGAGCCTGACACGTACTGGATAGAGCCTGACACGTACTGGATAGAGCCTGACACGTTCTCGTACTCTATATTAGCATAGGGTTCATCTGGATAGAGCCTGACACGTACTGGATAGAGCCTGACACGTACTGGATAGAGCCTGACACGTTCTCGTACTCTATATTAGCATAGGTTTCATCTGGATAGAGCCTGACACGTTCTCGTACTCTATATTAGCATAGGTTTCATCTGGATAGAGCCTGACACGTACTAGTTGGCTGGAAAACCTGAACACCTAGACAGCGTTTCACCGACTTTTCAACACAAAAATATTCACTGGGCACTAGTAATCTGTGTAGCTGTGTAGCTACATTGTTCTACCATATTGCAAAGTTGCTACAGGCGATTAATAGCTATATTATTCATTACTTGTCCGACTCATTGCTTGGTATTTTTGATGCTACAATAGCCAGCTTCCTGTCACACAATGTTCAACAATGTACTACCACCGCGCACAAAGACACCGGCTGTGGCAAAACCAGGCAACCACTCCAGGGGGCAGAGTTTCGACCGAGTAACTGCAGGGACTACATCGTTCTCCCTTGTGGACATTAGATGGGGTTTCAAATCACATATCGCTCCTTTAACAGCCCACAACATTGCGTCTCGCAGTGCTCATCGGTCCAATAGCCTAAAAATATTCTCACATCTGGAACAAAGTGTTGGAGCCTGCAGCCACAAGGAAAAGTTCGTACACATCCTCTGGAGTTTGCGTACGCATAAGAACGTTCTCACGCTAGTTTCAAGTTTATAAATGTCAATTTCTGCGTCGATTTTCACGTAAGATCAAATCTATTGAATTTAGGATCAAATCTGTGTGGACAAACATTTTATGAATGATACAACGGCTGGGGTAAATGACTTGACCTGTTGCTCCTGCTTGTCAAGGTACGGAAGTGTTGCCCTGGGGGGGGGGGTGCTTGGAATTCTTGGCAGAGGGGTATCTTTCATCTAAAAGTATTTCACAAGCTTTAAGAAGAGCTCGCTCTGTACAGGCTAAATATTTGTGAGACAAGACATGCTCAGGATTTCACAGTCAATGTTTGTTTAAGGAACCAAACTTCAATTTGTGACCCTGATCATTCATGTGCCTTGTCCACCAAGTGGTTATAGACAAGCACCAGGAGGAAGGTGACCCTCCATGCAGTGGTGAGGCTGCCTGGACAAACAGATGGTTTGTAACCCTATAACATGACAAGGTTCTATAGGTTTAAAAAAGAAGACATTAATACCGCAGTGTTCGATAGGTTCACAGGATAGAGCTCACAGTGAGAGCTCACAGAAGCTCACAGCCATGCTCGGTCCACTCAAGGGCTTAGGGCTCATAAACACAGTCAGAGCTGAAGACCTTTCAGAGACCTCCACTGATACAGACAGCTGCATCCAATCTGTGGCATCTCTGAACTCAATGTCAAACAGTACCACTTCTGGTCACAGCCATGTGGTACACAAACACCAGTTGGGGTAAACATGGATGCATGGTGACAGTTTTCCTCAGCACCGGGGAAGTTCTTTACTAGCAACCTCGCCCTCACCAGCTGACCTAACACTGCATGAAAAGCTGTGTTTACGGGGCGGACACTGCAGTGCACAAATCTGAAAAAGGACAGTGTCTGACAGCGTACGTGCGGTCAGAAACGGGCATAATCTCATGCACAGAGATGCTCTTGTCCAGAAACTTGCCATAAATTCCTGCTTCTCCAGGAACATCCGTGTCCAGAAATCTCCGACCACAGACATGGCCCGGGAGTGTTTATAAAGTTTCTGGAAATATACAGGTCAACACAGAAAACGCTCACGGCCGTCACACGCAAATTTCACAGAAATTTAATAGGTTGGATATCTTCCAGAAACTTCTTTTTTCATGCAGTGTATGGAAGCCCATGGGATGCCACGGAGGGGCGTGGGCTCTGTTCAGTGTGCAGGAGGAGAGGGCATCGCCAGGAAAGAGCAGTTTCACCTGCATCCGACCCCCGTTTGGAGAGCACAGGGCGTCCTGCCAGGTGCTGACAGGGGCACTCCACTTCCTGGGCATGGCCCCAAAAATACTCAAATGTGGGTCACAGAAAATTACCAAAAACACAACAGACCCCCCCCCCCTTTCTGCCTGTAGGAGAATGGATTGGGTGGTTGCACATAGGGCTAAGTAGGACAGAGTTCCTGTTCCTTCTATTCTTTCAGGAACACATTACATGGCGTCAGTATGTCCAAACATTTATCCGGTCTCTTTGTGCCCAAGAAAAATCAAATCATTGTGCTGTAGGCTGGTTAGGGTTCTGTGTCCAAAGACCAACACAAACGGACACAGCACTGCAACTGATATAACCAACATTAAAATATTGAATTAGGAATGCTTTAAAATGCTAATGATCATAATCATCAGGATGGGAAGAGCAGCAGAGGGGAGGAAAGTAAGAAAATTATCTGCCAGATTGGCCACTCCTTTGCCCTAGAGGCTTGTGGGATAGGAGAGAAGTGTGCCTGCAAGCCAGCTGTCCCTGACCTCATTCATTATGTCCCCGCTCCCATTGTGCGTGTGTGTGCGAGCACACGCGCATCCTTGTGTGCGCGCGAGTGCGTTTCCGTCCATGTCAGTGCATGTTAATATAAATGGCAGTGCAGGAAGGCGTGCATGTGCACAAATGCATATTAATGTGTAGCGCATGAGTGTCTGTGCGTCTGCGCACATTCATGCGAGTGTGCGCGTGCCTGAGCCTGTGTGTTTGTGTTAGTGTGCGCGTTCCTGAGCCTGTGTGTTTGTGTTAGTGTGCATGTGTCTGAGTGGGTGCATTTGTGTTGCTGAAACAGCACAGTGGACCCTGCCACAGGGGGCCTTTTAGTGTAGCCAGACCCCAGATGAGAAGAAAGCCCTCTCTTCAGACAGATATAAATGGATCAGACAGTGTGGGCTGACAGCTTGGACATAAACATAGTTACCACTCCCTCAGTACCTACAGTAATGGCCCTCACTCCCCGGAACCTAGTGCTGGCAGATAGACAAAGCAAAGGCCGTTCGGTCCAAGCGCTTCAGTGAGGTGGCCCAATTTGATTGGTCCCCCAAAAATCAATGCAGGGAGACTGTGGGAGCAGGGACCAGGCTGACCAGCACAGCACTCTGCAGAGGGGCTTTATGCTGGTGCAACGTAGCGGAAAAGCAGAAAGTGAGGGTCACATACGATTCGGCCCTTTGCCCTCCTCCTCATTAACTGGGTTGATGGTGCAGGAGGCACCTCCCTTCCATAACATCGATTTCCGGAGGTGGCTGCCTCTTTGAGAAATTCTTAAGAGGATGTGTGCGCTTGTGTTTGTGAGAGAGAGGGAGAGAAAGACAAATTCAGATGGAGTGTGTGTGCATCCGAGCATTTTTAAAGCACACAGCCAGACCTGTGTTCTGTGTCTGAACCCCTGCTAGGCCTCGGGCCCCTGGGGCCTCCTCGTAAACAGGGTCCGCCCAGCAGACGCACCACAGCACTCTGCGCACTCTACCCCCACCCCCCAAAAAAAAAAAAAACTGCAGTGTGTGCCAGGAAGTCAAGGACACGCCTGTGAAAGTAATCGAGTTACCACCATTTTCACTTTCATCCATTTCACCCATCCCAGACTAACCAGCAGGAAAAAATCAGTAGAACAAGAGACACAGATTAGGATTTTCTAACTGCTTAGTCAAACAGCATTTGCAATGACTATCGATGATATCAAGATAAAAAAACAAAAACAAAGTAGCTTACTTCCTACAGTCCCCCAAGCATTCCCCACATTGACTCCAGATCTCATCAAACCACAGCTGTTTGGAATCTGCATCCACCAATGCCAAATGTTTCCTCTCCGTTGTCTTGGTCACAGCTGTTAAAAAAATTTGCTTTCCACAGTCTTTACTCGAAGTTCTTCCAGCAAATTGATAAATCTGACTGATACCGTTCGCTACGGCATTATATCAATGGCTCCATGTGCAGAGATGGCACATTCTCAAGGTTACTGGCAGTCTCCATAATGAAAGAGGATTCTGCGTGTTCCACTGGAGAGGAAAGGACAACAAGCACAGAAACCAAAGACAATAAAGAGCGAAGCTACAGTGGAAATTCTGATGTCATCAAGAGGTGCGGTGGTCAGAAGTCAAAGAAAAGGTGAAAAAAGGTTATTGGGAAGACAGCCAATCTCTCCAAAGACCTGGGCTGTGCTAGAGGCTGAATTTAGCCTCTTATAGGGATACCAGTAAAAAAAAAAGTACAGATATGGTCTTTGACTGCAAGGAGAAAAAGGGCTTTCATCTAACAAAAAAGTAGCAACACCAAAAATAAAATAAAATAAAAAAACATTTATAGGCTGTGACAAGAATTAATTAGCCTAATTCATCTTAAATCATGAATTAAGCCTAAATCATCACAAGGCTCAAGAGTTAGGCTAATGTGACAGGAGAGTGTTATATAAGCTACGTAGAAAGATTAATAGGCAAGCAGAGAGAGAGAGAAAGAGAGAAAATAGAGGTCAAGAAACAGATTTACAAAGGTGATGCTTTTTGAATTAAGGATAACAATTGGAACTGAGAAATGCTTAATGAATAGCTGTGAAAATCTAAAGATAATCGTCTCTCAAATTGCTAATGATCTGATCTGCGAGCTGCAAGAACACAAATCTCTGTGCATTGTACACGTCCACGTAAAGACATCAAAATAAAATTACTACCAGCACCATAAAGTACAGCCATGAGCGTTTCTCAGTTTATCAAATCAACCTCTTTCTAAAATCTGAACCTTTGTTCAGAAAGACTGAGTGTTCTCCCTGAGCCATGTTTAGCCCTGCTCCAAGAGACAGTGCAGCAGCCAGGTGGCTCAGCCTAGTGCATGGCTCAGCCTAGTGCATGGCTCAGCCTAGTGCATGGCTCAGCCTAGTGCATGGAAAACCAACACATTGCCGGTTTGAATCCCATGCGGTACTCTAGTGCTAAACACTTGAGCACTAAACCATTTATGTAAACATATGCATATGTACAAATGAAAATACGCTCTGTAAATCAACCTAGGTCCATGTACAAAGCAAATAAGGAAATACAGGTAGCCCGGTTTAAATACAATAAATACCAATTTCCAATTACTAGCATTGGAAACATAAATGACCTGTTGAAGAATGCTCCCGATCAGTGTTTAATGGAGACACAGACACGTTTTGACCAGAACGTACCCGACAAAGACCTTCTGGTCGAAACGTTGCATCCATGTCTCCATTAAACTGATCAGGAGCATTCTATAACAGTGTGCAGGTAATTTATTTCTCTTAAGCCTCTACTCATCTAATCTGCACCCATCTACAAGTTTTAGGCTACGGTTACACTCGTCACTTCATGCGACATCTGGAATCAGAATTCCAACATCAGATCACACCAGGTCAGATTGAGTCCATACTTGACAGTTCAATGCGACCTCCTGTGATCAGATCGCAGTTCGGATTGAATTCCCCCGCGCAATATTTAAATACGAGCTATACACTTCCTGGAAAATGGCGTTAGGCGTTTGTGAGGTTGTGCTTCTTTTCATTTTGTTCAGATTGTGTAGCCGAGGTATGGCCCACACAAGGCATGCACTGATCAGGTGTCCTATGAATGTGATTTCTGGGTGCAACAGCCGTTTCGTTGGAGAGGAGAGTGGTTCGCGAACATAGCCAGCACTGATGGAACCATATTGTGCATGATTTCATGGATTCCGACTGGGTGCTCAGTGCTCGCATGCGAAAGCACACATTCAATCACATTTGCCGTCCGCGTACCACAGAACGGTTCTCTGCAGCGTACTACTCATCTCCGAGCCTATATATGGGCGTGTTTAAAGACGTTTTCCCTGTGAATGTGTTTTGAGAAGTCTGATTACGTCCAGACTATGCAATTCCGATCTCAAAGTGTGCTAGTCCACCTCGCCAAGTGGTTTGGCAGATCCCATCCCAATGCAGACAAAATCCGATTTGTGTGCGTCCAGACCTGTCACTTAATGCAGCCTAGTGAAATCGGATGCCAGAAGTCGCATTGAAGTGACTAGTGTAACCGTAGCCCAAGATGTGCGCACATTCTGTCCTCTTTTCAATTGCTAGCATTGCTCAGTTCAAAGCCAAGGATGAAGCACTTGATAAACACATTATCTTCCTCAATTTGAAGTTCACCTTAATCCTGACCCCCTTGCCCCCTGTGTCTCGAACAGCAGCCAATGATGCGTGATGATGGCATCTTCATGCGTGTTCTGCAGCCCTCACACCGAAGCCTCTCCCTGTTTTGCTCCTCGCAGGACAAAAGGCTTTGAGGGAGCAGGATAGGGTGCAGGATGTGGTGTAGAGACCAGAGATGCCCGTCGCACAACCTGAGGCCACAGAATTGGAATGTCACCAGACAAGGCTTCCCTCCCCTGAAAATGCTACGCTAGATTTTTCTTCAAAACTGCCCCCCACCACTTTTCCCCATCCAGAACCCCCTCAGAAAGCATGTGCATTGCTCCAAACTCTAGGAATGTGTTTTGTTTGGAGGAGTTACTATAAAACGGCAAAAGGCGAGCTTCCAAAAAAACTCCCAGAGATTTTTATTTTTTTATTCTCTGGGCTCAGGGCCGCAGAGCCAGGGGTAGGCTGTAATTCCTGTTGCATAAGCCACATTCCCTGGACAGGGCTGGGGAAGGGGCCAGTTATGAAATATTGCTTCAGATGAAAGATTAATTCTCTTACTGCGGAAAAATTCAGGAAAAACAAGATTTCTTTACTAAAAAAATAATTATCCAACTACAGAGCGGGAACTTGATGGTTGCCTGACAGAAATAGATAGTCTGTTAAGTGTACATAGGGAGGACAGTGTAGCAATACTTAAAAAACAGTTTTTATTAGTATTATTTCATCACTTGTCATGTGCTCTTATCTAGAATGACTTACACAGCCAGTATAGCAAGACGTAATGTATGCAAAAAGAGCTGCACAAACACAAGCATGCATAGATTAGCAAGTAGCTGAAGTTTCAAACCAAATCTATCCATCCAGAGACAAGTGTACATTTACTTTTCAAACTGATGCACGAAAATCCTTTCATAATAAGTGGGAAACAAGGGGAATAAGAGGTTTTTTAAAATAGATTTTACACATCAGGGTATGAAGTAATACAAGTCATGGACCTACATAGCCTGGACAGGTGTATTTAGACTAATAAGAAGTAGAGGTAGATAGTCCAGGGGTCAAAGTAAACGTCCTGCCATGCGTTTCTTTCGACCGTGAACTCAGCCAGCTGATTTCATTAATTAGTTCTACCTCCTGGCCGAAGAATTGTGCCATTTAGCAAATCCAGGTAATTGGAACAATATACTGGGGAGGACCTGGGGTTTTCCACCTCTGATAAGGAGGCAGTTTTGGCCAGTCAAATGACTTGCGCACTCCTTGCATGAAGAACAGCATTTCGTAGCTCCACTTTAGCCCAGCTGACGGGAATGAAAAACGCATTAACAAAGAGCAAAAGGCTTCCAGGTTCCAAGTTCAAACAACTGTGGAACACAAAGAAATGTGTGCAATATTCTCCATACTGGGGCATCAAACATAACATCCACTGAACATTTTCTAATGTGTTGACAGGATGCCTAAAGCTCTTGGCTGAGATAAGTCATTGTGTTTTCTAGGTAACTCATTTTGAGACAGAAATCAAACACAGCGGACAGGTAACAACCCAATTAATAAACAACTTTTAGCATTTTGGGCACATGTCCCTCAAACAGGGGACAGTGATTTCTGACCAAAAATAGAATCATCTCCAAAACAAAGACGTGGAACTACACCAGCTAAAATAATGTCTCAAATGATAGTGCCTTAACCAATGACAGACTTGACTGGAGTCTCCAACCACACTACCACCCTACAGGAGAGGCAAGGCTATTTTTACACAGAGGCACAAAGAATGTAGTACAGGGTTCAGCATTACATAATTGTCATACCTTGGAGAATTACACACGCTGCTGGCAAGGACACACAACGTGGGAAACCGATGCATCTGACATTCTACCGACTAGCCCGATTCCAGGGGTCCCTGAATTTTTGTTTGGTGGCCAGGCCCCAAAATTCCTGACAAAATGATTGTCTACATAAAGCTGGATATGATCTATGCCTACAATTTATATAACACACCAAAGTATAACTCAATGTAAACAGACAGTAGCAGCAGTAGGTTGTCTTACAGGGCCTATGTTACAAATTCACAAAAGAGTAATAATTATAAAATGTATTATCAACTTTATATGTAACGTAACAGAATAGATAGACTGGATTGATTTGTGTCCAGATTTACCAGGGCTCTTAAAAGACACAAAGCACCAACTACGACTATTGAGCTGTAGTGAAAGAAAAAAGTGTTCGTTATTAGCTAGACCATATAAAAAGGTATAACTACTTGCTACCAATTTTGAGAATATTGAAACAATGTAACCTTTCACAGTAGAGACCACGATGAAAAGACGAGCTTTTTCAATCCAGAATGCCAGGGGTAACGCTAGGTTAGTTGATTTCTTTTACTGTTATTTTCCCGTGTCACAAGTTAATTATCACACCAATAGTCAAATTGAACTCAATAATGATCTAAAAACGGTCGTGTGTTTACTTCGGGGCAATCAGGCCTGAGGACCCTCACTTACATCACCATGATATTACTACTTTAAAGACAGAGCTAATGTTACATTAGCTCGCAAGAACCATTCAGTATTCAAACAATCCTTTATTTGTTCCACTGTTCTCATGAAGCTAGCAAGCTAATTACGTGCTAGTCCGCTCGTCCAAGTAGACATGTTCACGTAACATTACAGTCAAAAACACTAGCTAGTGCTAGCATATGTGCAAGCTAGCCAACATTAGCAAAGCTGGGGCTGATACGACTAACATTAACCAATTTATCACCAAATTGGACAACAGCAGTAGCTCTTTAAATCAGACTATTTGGTGTTGCAGACAATAGATGTTCCTAGAGCGGACAATTGCTCGCTCCCTAGCGGATCGGTCCACAAGGATAGCAGGCTAGTAACGTTAGCACCGGTTATCTACGTCAAGTAAGTAAACGTTAGCTAGATACCACGTTGAAGAACAACCCTCGTAAACTAGAGGAAATACGTGTGGGAATAACGTTAACCAAAAAAACACCCAACGCTCATCCAAAAATCGTTAAACCAGAAAGCTAACGATATGGCAGAAAAGGGTTTGATGTATGAGCTGCCAGCTAACGTTAACGCTACATAAGTAACGATAGCTAGATAACGATCATTACTACGGAAAGTAGCCTACTGCCGTTGCTACAGTAACATGACGTTGGTATCAACCCACATTTGTGTCTTTTGAAATAGTTTGTAACTTCGCTAACGTAACGTGAATAGTTATTTCCCCAACACAAGTTTTTGCTGGCAGCAATATGCAGAGAATGCTTCAAATACAGTCTGAACCTAAACACGGAGAGGACCGACTTCCTCTGAATCCCCATTTCCAGGAACGTTTGAGGTAACGTTACATTGGTTCAGCTGGCAGGGAGAAATCAGATCCGACATAGGCTCCTTCAAATGTTTGTTGTCTTATTAGCTAACCGTTAGATGTTGCCTTACCTTTGTCGCTTCCCTTTGGCCTGTAAACACTGACCACTGGCTGTCGCTTTTACCGATCACCCTTCTTACCAAAGCATACGGAGTTATTGTTGAGCTCCAGCATCGAATCTCCGGTTTCGGGGTTTCTCCCTTCAGCTCGCTCGTTGACACAGTACAGGACGCAGAGAGTGTATCTTCGCAGCGCTACACCCGACCACGATCCCAACATAGATATAGCTAGCTACGATTGGTTAAAGGAAAACCCTGCATATCCATGGTTGAGTGAATGGACGTTTTGCAAATTCAGCTGTTGGACATGGTATTAAATCCATAACAGAAACTGATTTGTTTGGTTGGTGTAACTTACATCCAGTTAGGTAGTCATGTTGGACATAATCTAAGTGCACACAAGCTTTAACGATTTATCGGATCTAGTTTATCTATACCTATGGTATTCACTCCTCCCTCTTATTTCGATGGAGCGCTTGGAACTCTGGGATGCAGACTGACTGAATTCCTTGAACGATTCTGTCGGGCAGTGGTTCCCAAATTCGGTCCTCGGGCACCCCCGTGTATGCTGGTTTTCATTCCAACCACAATTGCAATGCCAGAATTTCAACAAGATGTTATTTTTCTTAATTAGATGCTTTTCATGTTTAGCGTGATTATTTACCCTGTTAAGTCACATTATGTCAGAAATAGCTATGCATGCCATGAATAATAAAAGTCCCATATTCACAGTGTTCTCATTATGTTATATTTCAAAACAATTACATAAAAAAAGTAATTATTTTACTTATCAAATTTAAGACTAAGGTGAATAAATTGGTGAAAGTGTGGACATCTGCCCACTAATACTGCCCAGTTTGGTAGATAATGAAGAATTCAAAGATAAAGCATATGAAAACAAGCCAAACCTGCATTGTGTTCAGTTTAAGGCAGAAAATTATGAAAGAACTTAAACACATGTATTCAACAACATAATTAAGAGGCTATTGATGCACCTCGGTCTTTAATTTCATTTTCAAGTAAGAGGTAGAACTTATAACTGGATAAAGGACTATTCAGGTGAGGGTGGGAAAGTCGTTCTCCAACAGCTTTATGGTGAATAATGGTATCCCTCAAGGGAGTATTATTAGTTCTTTGTTATTTTCTATAATGATTAATGATGTCTACTCTCGGGTTCAGCCAGGTATTGGGAGGTCTCAGTTTGCAGATGATCGGGCACTATGGAAGAGAGGAAGAAATATAACCTCTATAGTCGGGAGAGTGCAGGAAGCAATCAATGAGGTGGAGCAGTGGCGAGTAAAATGAGGTTTCAGGTTCTCAGTAGAGCAGACAAATCATGTTTTTGTATGAGAGAAATTCAGAGAGAGTTGGACTATACTTTGATACTAGGCTGACTTGGGCAAAACACATTGATAGCTGGGAAGTGTAAGAAGGTACTGATTGTGATGTGCTGTCTGACAGGAATGGGGGGGGGGGGGGCTAGTCGTTCATCACTGAGACTATGTATATAACACTTATTTGTTCAGTATTACATTACAGCAGTAAGATGTATGGGTCAGCAGCCAGGACAACACTAGAAAGGCTGGATGTCATACAGGCCCAAGGTTTAAGGATATGCAGTGGGGTTTTTTGTACCTCACCAGTATCAGTGCTGCAAGTAGAGATGGGAAAAATGCCTTTTCAGATAAAATTATTTGGTTTCAGGGAAATGTTGCTAATTGATTACATCCAGATAGAACCTTTTCATGTCATAGAAATCATATAATATTGATTTAATATAGTCCTGAATATCTGATTTGCACCAAAACATTTTTTGATAATGTTTCAGACATGGTGAATCCTTCTAAATTGTCAAAATACACCCAAAGGACCTCCCAAACCCTACTACAATCTCATCCTTATTGACAGCATAGAATGCAAGTTTTCTATGTGGGACAACACATGAGAAGCGGTGGCTGGGATTATTGTTTCTTCATATATTTATAAATATGCACAGTGTTGACAAAAATGGTGACGGTTAAATCCCCCCATGAAGTTGAATTAGTGTTTGAGGTTGGCCATCTCATATCCTTGCATATCACATAGTGCTATCACATTTTGACCACAAGATGGTGCCATTTCAACTATCCATTATTCATTCATAAGAATGAATTGGATGCATAGCCAGTTCATTGAAAACTGGCCTGGATCATTTTGAGTTGAACAAGCAGACTAAAACAGGGGTTCCCAAACCGGTCCTGGGGCCCCCCTGTGTATGCTGGTTTTTGTTGCAACCACAGTTGCAATCCCAGAATTTTAACAAGCTGTTAATTTTTCTTAATTAGGTGCTTGTCATGTTTAGAGGAATTATTTACCCTCTTAAGCCACATTAAGTCAGAAATAGCTATGGATGCCATGTAGAATAAACGCCCATGTTCACATTGTGCTTATTGTGCTATATTATTTAAAAGAGATAAGAAAATTATTTAACAGATCCATTTAAAAACTGATTTGAATCACTAGGCTCCTAATTGGTGAAAGTGTGGACACATGGCCACTAAAACGAACCATTTGGTAGATAATGAAGAATTCAAACACAAAGTAAATGATAACGAGCCAACCCTCATTATCATTTAGCTTATTTCTGTTAATAAGCTTAAAGAAAAAAACCACATGTGTTCAACAACCTAATTAGGAGCCTATTGATTCACTTCACTCTTTAATTTGATCAGTTAAAATACATCATTTTGTAATCTCTTTTTATGTAATTGTTGCAATATAGCACAATAAGCACAATGTGAACATGGGAAGTTTATTCTACATGGCATGCATAGCTATTTCTGACATAATGTGGCATAAGACGGTAAATAATTCCTCTAAACATAAAAAACATCTAATTAAGAAAAATTAACAGCTTATTAAAATTCTGGGATTGAAACTGTGGTTGCAACAAAAATCAGCATGCACAGGGGGGCCCCCGGACTGGTTTGGGAACCCCTGGACTAGAAGACTGCACTGTTGTATCATCTTTACTGTTCCATTGTACCGCCTCTACTGTTCTTCCAAAGTAAACTTGTCTGAACCTTCCATCTTTTTTTGCCAGTGCTTTAATAGATTTTTAAATTCAACATTCGACAGGCCTCTGATAGGGCTATGCCTATGGTACATTTATCTGCAGATGTGTACAGAATTTCTATTCCATGTCAATCATTGCTGCTTAATTAGTGGCAATTACTTTATTAGCTTAGATGATTGAGGTGGCGCAAATGGGATAATTGTTTGAAAAGCGGCTTGACAGAGGCTATTGTGACCTCTAGCTGTTGGAGGACTGAAGTACCATGCGAGCAAACAAGAGGAAACAAACTGGTGGCCCAATAACTTACCAACCAAATTGATGCATCACCTGCTGGCTGTAAAAGAATGCATATAGATTTTCATAATTTTTTTTGTTACATACCGTGGATTAGCCTACGCTTTATATCAATTGAACACATTTCAGTATTGATGTTATCTGCTGCAACGGATAAGCTCCAAATGGCCTTTTGTCTGCATGATAGTATTGGTATTTAGAAAGAAAATACTGTCCAAGTAACTCTGAGCCACTTGAGTATATTTCAAGGACATGTTACAGTACATGTTATTGTACAAATTTTGTGTGGTATTTCAGCCAACCTTATAATACAGACATGGCTAAAACTTAACCTTCTACACAGGTCGAGTGACTGTAAGTGCACCTGTTGACACTTTGTCTTGAAAAATAGGTTTGATATGTTGCTCTATTACCATGTCGGACAACATTGTTGATCGTCTTTAGGCAGGCATCTTTCTACATTATTATAAATTATTATACATTTTTCTTATAAATGATCATATGAATGCTTGTAAACTTTGACATAGTTCAGCACATTTCACCTCATTAATTGAATTACCATCATTGTTTGTTTAAGGACCAGCGCCCAAAAGCAGTATGGGAACAAAAGTTTCAATAACCTGAATGGGAAGTTGCAGATACATTTTGTTTTGACATTAATAATTCTTATATCTGCAAAATGTATGCATACATTTTCATTTGTAAAAAGGAAGAATGACAACCTATTTAATATGGGTAAAATTGTTCTTTAAATGTCTATTTGACCTTGTGATACATTGGCAACCTCTGCCCATTTGTTTACACTTTTCCCACCAAGCATGTGACATTTTCAGTGGGAAGTACTTTACCTGCAGGAATGTATGATGGGGTTTTTGAGAGTCCTACCAGTTGCAGTCCTACTTCACATTTCTGGCCCCTAGAGTAACACGTTATTGAATCAATTAATTTGTATCAGTTCCTCTTGTTGCCGTTGTACTCACAGGAAAGTGTCTTGTACATTACACAGCCAATTTGAGCTACAAAAGGTCCTGTGGCCATACTTGTGCAGAGGCTGGAATCTACTTTTTCACTCAGAAAACCTGTGAAGCTGGAACAGTCTAGACTCTAGAGTGACCACTCAGGGGCAAAAAATAAACAACCGAGATTCTGGAAACCGGGGTGACATTTAGTTAAAATATGGCACTATTCAGACTTATGTGCTATTGCTGTGTTCCTGGTCCAGGGCCCCTGTGCTTCACAATTTAAAATGAACACGGTTTCACTACACTTGCTACCAGTAGCCACTTTACACCCAGAATACAGAGGGGGAAAAAGGCAGACATTACATTTTCAGTATGAAGTGTTTGGTTTTAAATTAAGAATTTGTTCAGGATCCAGTTTCCTGTGTAGCACTCTGTCAGGTAATGTCAACAGAGGACGTTCTGAATGTGCATGTAGCACTGTTGGTATGGAGACGGGATTAGGAACAAGGCTACATAGATACAGGAGTTTTTATTTAAATCTTTGTGTACAAACAGAGGCTACAAATGCCTTTCAAACATTTTTTCCTTCTGAATACAGTATCCCTTTTTACAGCTACATGATCAGAACACAAATGTTGAACAAAATCTTTAAATGAAAATAAAAAAAATCTGAATCAAATCTTAACTCTGTGGTTGGCAAATTTCATTATCATCTCATTATGAAGTCGGCCCTTAAGGTGAACAACATCTCTGAATTACCATTAACCATTTACAAAACCTCATAATAGGGCCCTGGGCCACTTACTGCAACGGAGTGTCTAATTCAGATCTGCAGCTCAGCATTGTGCAGATAATCAATCAGACCAAATTTTTCCTACACTTTTTAAAATTAATATTGTTATTACTAATTATATACTTAATCTTTGTATATATATATACTCGATCCTTGTGAATTAGTACTTCAATAAATAACCCCATAACAATGTCCTACTTTCTGGAATGATGGGTCACAATTGCAGTTTTTGCACCACTGAAAGCGAACGTTCTTTCAGGACTTCATTCTCTGATCACAGTGGACTTTTGGAATGATACAAATAAATAGAACACAAAAAACAAGGGATGCTGGTATCATACACAATGTCGGTGTCGCACAACAAACTTTCAGGAGGTCCAGAAATGAGTGAGCGAGTAAGTCCCGGCACAGTTCCAAGAAATCGGCCGAATACAAGAGGAAACGGCACTACCTCTATCTCTGGGAGCTCTGCCGCCACAGCAACTCTACAGCACTCAAGCTCTGGCGGTTGCAATCCAAAAATAAAAAATAAAAAACCTAAACATCTGGGTGGAGTGTTAAGTTTAATAATACTCAATTAAATATGATTTTAAGATACAAAAAATTTTTTTACCATAAAGGCCTCCTTTTGCAGCATGACCATCCTATCTGGATTTTACTGGTAAATGTATTACATTGTACAGGAAATACGACGATTTTACAAATGAGACAACGTAAAAATCTCAAAATGAAATTGATTGGAGCTGTATTGGTATGTAATATTCTAGCGTATCCATGGAAACACATTTTTGTTTCTGTTTACAGTGATCATAGACTTACGCTCACTAATATCTCTCTAACCGGAGAGGTCAATGGGTGCGTGATTTTGCAATAAGCAGTCTTAACACTGTTGCACAGGTTAGAAGAGAAGAGATAAATAGAAATAATAAAATTAAAAAAACAATTCTGAACATTGTTCAAGTGAGTGACTTCCAAAAAGAAAGAGTTATAGTACAAATGCTCTCCATCGAGTCCTTACACTTGGGAGGAAAAAATAAAACAACCTGTTTGAGACATAAGGTTGAGGATAATCAGGTTAAACAAATCCGCTATCTTTTGTTCAAACCGATGTAGGTCTGCAAAGAAGGTTACAAGACAGATTCCAAGACTTGGGCATAACCTGACCCACTTCCATAAAGTAAAATGCTTGAAGATTTGAACCGTTTGCTCTCCTACTCTTGTGTGTTGAACTACAGTCACAGCCGTTGTGGGTGTAGTGGAGGAGAGGCTGAGCAGGGAAATTACAGAACTAGGCCAAGATCAGCTCTGTAACATCAGCAATCATCTGTCACGGAAAGGATCAATCTTGTAAGTGCAACTTCCTACCAGTCTCTGAATTAATACAGGCAACAGGACTATTTCTATTTTCGTTTGCCAGTTTTCCCCCCATTTAGCAAATATTATGCAACATTATTTAGTTTTAACTTACCACCCCAAAATAACCAGCTTTGGGTAGGAGCACATAACCAGAACTTCCATGGGTTATGTTTTAACAATACAAATGAAAATTCTGCACAGAAAGAAATGTATATAATTTTAAAAAAACGTTTAAATCAACATGCCTGCATGTTAAATAAGACTAAAGATAACCATACGAATATAACCATCCTCTCTTGTTTTTTCCAAACAAAATAATTAAAGAACACATTTTCCTGTTTACAGGTCCCACTGAGACAACCCACACGTTCTAACTTGACTAGATTGATCCGAACGCGAAATCATAAACGATATTGGCACGGTTGAGTATTGTCGCTGAGGTTTTTGCGAATTATCGGGAGAAACACTGGTGAGAAGGCAAACAAGTAACACTCTTACTGATAATGTTCTGATTGTGGTGTGTGGAGTGATAATAAACGTTAATATTGCTCACACTCAGTAAAATAAGAGTGTATCTCCTGTACTTCTGCCCTCTACACAGTGCTGAAATTATACTCTGTCAACAGATGCCACCATGGCCCACCACAAGCCCCCTGGAATGAGGAATCTCACAGGGGGTGACCCCCAAAAGTCCATCATATAAGTGCAACATAGCGCCCTGACCACATATTCAATGCCAGGGTGCATGGCGTATGGGGAACACACAGATGGGGGCAGGCTATGCTGGATAGTGACTTCAGTTATCAAAGGCTTTAACAGGTTTTGAACTGTTATACCAGAGTTCAGGATGTATGTCCACTAATGTGACAGATTCCAGAGGTACACAATAATATTATTAATAGTGGTGATACCATGAAACCACTGGACAAGTAGAATTCCATTGACAAGCTTGACTGAAGTGAGAATTTCCCACTTCCCCCCCCCCCCCCCCCTCTCCCTTGTTGCATTCGATGTGGAAAGGATTTCAAAGACTGGGAATACACTGAATTCCTGGCATGGTTAACAGAAAGAAATTAAGAACAGTTTGTTTTGGCAGTGCAGCATAATGGTTAGAGAAATAGGCTTGCAACTCCAAGGTCATGGGTTTGATTCCCAGGTGGGGCACTGCCATTGTACCCTCGAGAAAGGTACTTAACTTGAATTTCTTCAGTAAATATCCAGCTGTTTAAATGGATTGTATATAAAAAGAATGTAAGCTGTGTAAGTCGCTCTGGATAAGAGCGTCTGCTGAATGTCTAAAATGTAAATGTCTTTAAAATGTAAAACTTTCAACAGAAAAGACCAAGTACATATCTTAGTGTACACCATAGCATGTCTTTGCATGACACATATAAGATATATAACCTAATGACCTACAGTATGTGGACAAACCAGCAAAAACAAGAAAATGCAGATAGCCCATATCGTCAAAAATATTGCTTCCTTGATATTAGTTGTTATGCAGATTAAAGCAAAGCCAATTAGCGCACATATACTCAATTACCATAAACTGAAAAAGGCTGTCAAACACCTAAGGTAACCTATACTTATTACTTATCACCTCCCAACCTCCTCAAGAAAATGAAGAAACAGTCTTAAGAATTTTACTACAGTGTAAGCTCCGCCCATATGCTATTCCTCAAGGTCTCCCACGTCTGTGTTGCTCTTGTTGGTGCGATTCCAGATATAATGCACACAATTTATTGAATCTACCCCACAGTCGAATTCCTGTGACAGATTACAAACTCAGACATGGCGATAATATTTTCCAGCTCTCCTCTTTTTTTCCCTTCAACGTTGGCTAGCATCAAACTTTCCGAAACATCTAACACTGAAAATCTGTGTCTTCATCCGCATTTAATTTCTGTTCTTTTAAAATCTTTGTCCAAATCCTCAAGTGATAAACATGTGTACTCTGTTTGAGATTAGTTACCACACAAAAGCTGCACAAGCTTTGATAGTGGGACAAATAAATGATTCTCAGCAAGTCCTCTTCACAACACCAAAAGGCTTCATGTATGACCTGATTGTCTTAAAATTAACTTGTTCCGGCAACCTGGACCTTTGCGTTTTTAAGTAACCAGCGATTAAGACAACATTAATTAGAATCAGATGCAAGCACTACGTTCTTACTTCCTTCACCCACTATTGCAAGCCTGTCTATTATCAACCTTCAACGATTAAAAAAAATCTGTGGACAACTGTGATGTAAAAAATCCTAACAAAATGGATGCACACAGTGCGTGACAACAGTGCCCTGCATTCTGAAACTGTAGTGTTGCAGACACCTACGAGGAGTCTGCCTCACCATATAGGGTAAAGAAAGAAGACAATAAAACAAGAACAAACTAGGATGCTTGTGTCCTGTTCCTTGCCTACTGTTGTTAAACCAAAGTTTCCCAAGTGCACAGACTGACCAAAGACACAAACAGAATGCAAAGCCCAAAGACTTCTGAAGAGCACTGAAGAGACTCTGTGTCACACAAGACACAAACAGCCTAGATTTTTGCAAAGAAAAAACAAAAGTACAAGGAATGTGATTTAGAGAAGTTTCCTCTTCATGGCTTCAGAACACTACTGGCGCCCTCTGGTGATCACGCTGTGTACACACTAGTCTGTTGTCGGCTCCAGCAGGGGTCCAGTCTATTCGCTGCCGATCACAGCCACTGTGCGGTCCACAGAAGTCTTTCACTCAATTCCCTTCTCTCTTTTCAGTGTTGCTGGCAGAAGGGACTGAGTTCCCTCTACACTTCTGTGGAGAAGAGGATACTCTGCCGCTTGCTGTCTGGTGTGGGGATAGTCTCCAGTTGAAGGAAATACAGCAAGACCTGGACCTGTACAGACAGAGAGAGAGACAAACAGAAAGAGAGATGGGAATTTCTGTTCATGTAGCGGTGATGATGGGAAATGCAAACATCCCTACTGCTAGTACAAGCGAATCTCCATTAATATACATATATTATTAACTATTAGAATTTTTTCAAGATTACCTGTGACATGACCTCAAGCGACCAGCTGTCACTCATGGTGATGGGTTGCGTAGGATTGGCTGGGATTTTGCTGTCTTTCTCAGAGGGGCGGAGCAGCGTGGGGCCAAAAACTGTGGCCAGGTTGTGGAGGGACATCTTGTTGACAATCTCATTCTCAGCCACCCTGGGAAGAGCCACACAGACAGGGGAGGGGGTCACATGACATCAGTGTCAAAGGATGTCGGCAGTCACATGGGAGGTGATGGATGTACAAGTGCAGGGGGGGGCAGTGCTCATACCTCTTCAGATGATCCAGCAGAAAGAGGAAAGTGACCAGGTTTGGTTCTGGCAGTGAGAGTAGAAGGTTGAGCATACAGCTCTCCTTTGCCACACTGTCTGACAGGGCTGGATGGGAGAACAGAGAGTGATTCAGAGTGAGGCAACTGTGCAGTGTTACACATGAAAACACACTGATAAATGTGTTAGGGATAACATATAAGCAGCCATTTAACTTTCTGAATGACAGTATTTAACGACTACATTTTAAACCAAAAAGGGTTTTGATGAGAGTAATTTTGGCATTGCACCCTCAAAATACAGCTCACAGTAAGTTGTTGAATAAATGTGACTGCAGTTGGGAATGAAGAGGTTAACAGAAAGTGAGATATTCTCAGGCCTTACTCCTGGCATTAGGACACAAACTAGGCATTGATAATTAAGAATACAATATACACAGCAAGGGTAGAGCACCACTGGTGCGGAAGTATGTGGTGCAGTGCTTAAGAAACTCTGAGGCTGCAGGTTCAAACACAGTGTTGCAATTGTACCCTTGAGCAAGGCACTTAACCGGAATTACTTCACTAAATATCCAGCTGTATGAATGGATACTGTGTGCAAAATGTGAGCAGTGTAAGCAAGTCTGTATACGGTTGTCTGCCAAGCAAAAAAAATAAAATAAAAAAGGTTTTTAAAAATAACAGCCGGTGACTGACCGATGCCCCCAGCAAAGCTGGGATACAGCTCGTCAGTGAAGAGGGGCTCTGGAAGCTCACGGAAGTACAGCTTCAGGGTCCCAGCAATAGCGTTCACATCCATCTCACTCATCATCACCGACACGTCCTTGTTGTCTGCAAAGCAGAGGCCAGGGCTCAGTGACACATGCAGGCAGAGCGAGCACAACGTCTGAGGCAGGCATGGAAAGCCCCCGCACTTAAACATCTCACCGGGAATATGTAGGAATTATTCACCACAAGTGTCACCACCAGCGCCTTGTATGGTTGTTTTGAGGGTTTTTTTTGTCTCCTATTTTGTCATTTGAAGAATACAGGCTCTCTTTTGTGCTCAATCAGCACACGCATGCCTTTTCTTTACACAGAGCCCATATATCCCACACACAAGGGATTAGTATGGGGAGACGGCAGGAGGAAATAAATGGTTAATGCTGCCAATAAACCGGCTTCACACGCCAAATTAGCAAAGAATGCACTGACAAAATCTGACAAAACAACGTACCGCCCAAGTGTGTGGTTCACCTACAAAGAGACGGACATTACCAAAAAGGAGGAAACCTGTATGCAAAACCAAACACAGTGAAAACACTTATCAAAAATGTTGGCAATTTGAGAGTTTGAGGAGATAAAATCCCCACCTTTTACCTCCACCTATTTGGCAGTGGGCAGCGGCTGATATTTTACACTCAGGTGTCAGCAGAAGGAGACAGAAGCGATACTCACTGGCGTCAAAAGCTGCCTTCAGGGACTGGATGTCTGTGGCCACTCCTGATACACGATAGATGCCCACCTCCTCCATGCCACGGCGCTCAACCTCCTCCACACACTGCTTCAGGATGTAGGGCACCTTAGAGCGCTCCCGTCTAAAGAAACACACACACCGACCCTTTAGAATACGAACTTCAGCTTCCAACACATAGCAAACTGGGCAGAAAGAGCGGAGCTTGTTATTTTGGGGACAACTTTTAATGTATGCTGCAAATGGTGCCCTAAAGAAAGAGGAACAGATTCATAGGATTGTGGAGAGAGATACAAAGGATGGACACAATGCCTGCTGACCCTGGAACAGTGTTTGAATTGATTGGTTATATTAAAACAGTGCCTTGGTTACATATTCTTTATGCCGTGGAACAAAGAAAAACACAATAACATATCCCCCAAGACCTATTCCATTGCCTGCTCCTGAGTATGTACCATTCCTGGAAATAAACACTGACTCAACGTAATTGACCAGAGGGCAGATGACATCAGCCGATAAATCTTTATTTCTATTGGCTAAAATCTTTGATCTTATCTTGTCGCTTGGATGAGTTGGTCAGACTGAGCATGCAGGGAACTGGTCGATGAGACCAGCTGAGAGCAGAATTCCATTACCCTGGGGGCGAAACCCCCACCCCATGTACCCGATGCTATTCACATACACAGAGAACAGTAGAGCTGCCATTATTGCTCATTCCCATCACTCTGCTCTAACTAAAGTCTTCCTGAGAAATGGAAAGCCCCGTCGCTGAAACCGTTCCCTCTCCGCTCAGTGCCATCTCTGCTGTATCTCTGTACTACTACAGCCCTTTTGTGAACACCACGTTGGTGCAAAACTGAAAAACTGAAGCAGATCAGCTGACGGAACGAGGCGCCTTGAGGAGCACGAGGAGTGTTTTTTGTTGTTGTTATTAGTGCTATATTGTCACTGCCCTCTTGATTGGCCCTGTTCCTAAACCAATTAGGCTCCCATTTTGCGAGGATCTTCATTAGTGTCAATCACCACTGTGCAGTCATACTGCCGGCCGGGCAGACTCCCTCTCACCCCGGGTTTATGGGGACGTGTCTATCACTGCACTGTTCGGCAAAATGCAGCAGAGAGGAAAATTAGTGTGCATTAAGGAAATGCCACTTAGGCACCCCGTTTGTTTGTTTTTTGTTTTTTTTGCTTCTAATGAGAAAACAATACCCACATACTTTTGCAAGACACTGAGGTTAGGGGTTGTCTAAGATCTCTGGGAGAGCTGTATCTGGTATGAACAGCACCCAAATATTATTTATTACCTTAGCAGCCAGCAATATCCGGGATGATTTACATGGCTTGACATCAGTGGGTCATGAGAGGGGTTGAGGTCTTTAAATATGTGTGAAAACACACATTATACTCTTTTCAGAGAGAATACTGGTAATCAAAATGAACACACACTGATTCACATGTACATGCAGCTGTTTAGGAATGTGTAATAAATGGCTCAGTTTCATTATATGAACATATGTTAGCTTACATTTCAATAATGGATGGATCACAGAAAGTTTATTCACTTATTAAGTTGGCTTGGGGTTACAATGCTGCTTGAAGGTACAACAGCTGGAATTCATGCCGAATTATGCGGCCAATTCCCCAACCACTATGGCATTATTTCCATGTTTGTGGATACTTTGATACAGTGGGATAACCTCTGTACACAGGCACAGGAATTCTGCAGGGATACCGCTGCGAGAGAGGCTCACAGCACTGCACAGAGACGCAAGTTTAGAGACAATATCACCAGCAGGGGGCCGTCTCACGACAGCGCTCACCTCCCTACAGTGTAATACGACATCCTCTGCAGTTGGCCCGACCGAAATGATAATGAATTGAATTCAAAATACTTTTATCTTTCAAACTTAACTAAATTTTAGATAGCTCAAGATGAAGATGGTTCAAGATGGTTTGCAATGCTTTTCGTACAGCCAATAAAGTGTATGATAATTACTGACAGACATAATTCCCACAAGACCTTCCCACCACAGAGCCTCCAATGTGTTTCAGATTTGCGCTATATCAAAAGTAGACCCAACCCCCTCCTGCATGATTGACGTTATGAAGCCCCTACCTCTGATAATTGCACATTATCTTTACTTCTATGGTGACTGGATGTACTTAAAAGTGCAGTACGGCTCATTATGTTTCAATTATAGTGAGCCATACAGCAGGCTTTCATCGTTAGGTTTTCACTACGACAAAACCAACATCATATTTTCTTACGGTGTCTTGGATTTAACGGTACTGTAGCTGTCTATAAGACTACAACAGCAGAGTCTTTATTACCAGGTGTAGTAGCAGTTCCTGGGTCTGCCATTAATAACATCCTTTTCCTGTTTTCCTTTCTGCTCACAGACTAAATTAAAGGCTGAGACAGGTTTCAGACTTACATCTTCAGCACTATAAAAGGATTTTCATTTTTTCTTTTTTTTAAATAAGTACATTTTCCGCTGCTGGGTTTTAAGTTATTTTACGATCCATCACCAGGGCCAAGTACTCTGTGCCCTTGTGAAAATAAAGCCAAAAAAAGGCCTTTCTGTGCCTAAGATTTATTATTTTTTTGCCCTCTGCTGCATGTTGTTTTTGGATCAGGAAAAAGAGGTTTAAGGTAAAATATTCCTCTCAAATCCTTTAAAAAGCAGCCCCCTTTGACAGACTGACAGGAATGTCAATGGAACATGTAGTTATTTTTGTAAGTCTGTGCTAAGGCAGACTTGTTTTTCATACGGGCAAATGTATTGGCTGACTTACTTTGTCACTACGCCAATTTTCACCCCAAACACGCCGGTCTGTTTCCGTGACGGCATTCTCTTCAAGCTGAACTCCCTGCTAGTGAACTTCAAGGAGAGTTTCACGTCGATCTGGATAGAGGACAAAAAATGAACACCACACATTAATCCTTAACAATGTGGAAAAAGTCCACGGTTTGTGACTCTCAAATGAGCATGCAGTGCCTCGCACAGGGAGACCTTGCTCTCTGGCTGTCAGTACTCACCCCATTCATGGAAATGACAGTCCTCTGCCAGTCTTTACCCTGTAGTGCCTGTGGATCCAGCTAAACGGAAGCAGATGAGCCCTGTTTAGTCTCAAATGTCTGTAACACAGTCCAAGCCCCCCAACACACACACACACTCACACGGAAACACTCAGCGGACAAGTACAGGAAAGTACCACTGCTAGTACAGGAAACTGAGATCCAGTTATGGGCTGATTCTGTCCCCTTTGACAAAATCACCAGGCATGGTAAAGCATTGGAGTTCATGGTGTTTGCTCGATCTCATTTACCGAACGAAAGAGAACAGTGAGCTTGCAGTAAATTACTGGCATTTCCTTTCTCACAACACCGGCGTGGCAGGGCCAGTTTGGCCTCCAGCCCTCTAAGTGTAGAAAACAAGGCCTTTCTGGTCTTTATGCATCAGAAAATACATGAGAATGAACAAACAAGTAAACTGTAAACTGTAAATTAAGCAGAATATTACTTTCTAAACATGTTGTGCTCCTAGCGTGTACTTCTCTCCTTTTTAGTCTTTTGTCCTCATTGAAGAGACAGTCAAAATGGCCGTAGTTTATATACCCTGGTCAAAAGCAGACTATTTCAGGTCTACAGTAGAATGAACATTGATTTTTTTTTCATGATCAAATGTGATGGGGATGAAATACAACACCATTCTCTAGCCTTCACACAAAACAGCAGTCTATATTATGACTGCCTTCTCTGACCACCTCTCCAAAAAAGGAGCCATCACATAAAACATGGCCACCCAATGCTAGCAACAGAAGATTGTCAGCAACAACAGATATCATTCATATGATGTATACAAAACAAAAACACATGGACCACTCTCAAATAAACACAGACATTACAAAGCCACACATTCTGAAGCCACTGCTATGCCAGTAACATCCAACAAAAAAAAAAAATTTGTTCATATTATACCACATACTGCATGTGGTAACACCCAGTCAAGTTTTAAACCGATTAGTATTTCTTTACTATTGTTATAAAATAGAATGTAATAAAAGATAAAATTTAAAAACATGGTGAACCACAGCAATGAAAAAATAAAGTCCAGTTCTACAGTGAAACAAAATAATGCTAGTTTTAATAATTTACTACAAAATAGGTAGGAAAATGTTAAAAAGCCCACTTAATTTCAATCTCATACATTAAAACAAATAATGTTTTTAAAAAAAATTTTTTTAAAGCTGCATAACAAATAAAATGAAGGTACAAACTGAACATCGCCATTATACATTTACTATAGGTGCGCTGAGGATTCATTTAAAAGCATTGTACGTCAAATATTAACATGAATAAAGAGATATTAACTTTACTATATTATGGTACAATGGCATGACCATTACTGGTCTACCAATCAGATTTTTCTTTCATGTAGCACAGACAAAGCTCCACTTCACGAAAAGGGGTTGGCTTGACAGAACTCCTCAACAAGCCTGGTTGGATGGAGGGAGGTGAAATCCGCTAGTGAAAGTAGCACAGACTGACAGTCACTGAGGTGGGGCGTGGGCTAAAACCCATTGATCCTCCTGGCCCCGTTAACTGGGGTAAGATTAATCCGGCCAGGCCCCAAACCTCCTCGGCCCACTTTCAGCTGGCACGAAAATCTATTTTTTTCATTTCCAAGAAGCAACAGGAGTGATGAGGACAGAGATTGTTAATATTTAACCAAACATGCTCTCTCACATCCCTGACATGAACCAAGGCCAATGCTAACAGAACACCAAAAACTGAAAAAAAGGCTACCAGGGGAAGTTAAAAAAGGCATTATTCTGTTTTGTTTTTACCAAACCCACTGCACCTCCTCTACTCCATTTTCTTTTTATAAGCCTCAGTAAAAGAGCATGTACCAGAACACAACTCTGCATACACCACAAAAAGAGGAAGGTAACAAGCCTCCTCATTTCATAAAGGCTCACATTATGTTTCCTCTGTAGGCACCAGAAACTGGCAAACAACACATTGCTCATTTTCAAGGAGACACCTTAGCTATAAACAACATTCACTCATCATCCAATGAGGAAATACTCTCCCGAGGATGCCTCACTTTCCGTCATTTATCAAACAGTAAACAGAGATTGGCACAAACTCAGTTCCACAAAACAAATGTGCCCTCTGCCTGCTAGAGTTGTTTGTATCTTTGTTCCTCTGTCCTTACACAAACCCCATATGGCCATGGAGTGTCATCTCTCCTCACAGATTCTAATTCAACCAAACTAATACTGGGCTGCCTGTCAGTGTGAATCTGCAGAGCGAGTCAGAGTTGTGACGTTTCCCCCCTGCGCATAAGCAATGTGTTTGGGTCAGCGCACCAGCTGCTAATCCATCTAAATACAAATGAGAAGCCTGATTGGAACCAACATTAGTGCTTCATAAAAAAATGCAGTGCTTTTCTCCCGAATAAAACACCATCTTAATTGGCCCCTGGGGATAAATAAAGTTATTTGAATTTAATTGAATATCCCATATAATGAATTAATCAGTGGATCAGTCATTTCCAAAATCAACCAACTCAACCAACATTTTCTTAAATAAATAAATAAATAAATAATTAAGTAGATAATTTTAATTCCAGAACACTGGCAAATACAACAAGATAGCTCTACACACATGCAGTAAAAATTATTATAAATGAAAAAGGACAATATCAATAGCAGTATAGAAGATTGCGTGATCTGGGTTATCGCTCTTGGAGAGAGCTGGGTGGCAGGTGGCAGGTGCCAGCGCTTTACCTTCTGTCTAAGGAGCGTGTTCCTCACGCGGCCCCACAAGCGAGCCCCTGTGCTGGCCGGCTTGCCGGAACCCCTGTCCTCCGCGCCCTTCAGGGAGCAGCTTCCCAAAAGCTGACCGCAGGTCTCTTCTGAGGTGCTCACGCTGCCCTCCGCCCCGCTCATCCTCTCCCCCACCCACGTAACAAACAAACAAGAGCCCCCCAAATCCTGTCCAGGGAATAATCCCTCTACGAATCAGTTCCTTCAGCAATCTCCCCGAAACTACCCAGCATGCCTTTTTGTATCTGGAAATCACTCTACGGAGACTGAAGTCCCCCTTTCATCCTCCGCAGCAGCCTGTTGCTATGTTTTAGAAAGACAGACCTGTGAGGCTTTCCACTCCAGACCTCCGACCCTGCCTCCACACAACGATTTTCTCTCTCTCTGTCTCTCTGTCTTTCTTTCTCTCTCTCTCTCTCTCTCTTCCCCATGTAGTCTCTTGTCAACGCAGCTCCTCTTTTGTTCCCTCTCCCAGATGGAACTCCGGATTACAGCTCCCAGCCAGCTCTAAGCCCTGAACATTCCCCTTGTGTAACCAGATGACAGACAGCTGAGTGCCCTGGGGGGGTGTGGTTGGATGGGGTGCGGTTTGGAAGGGTGGTCCTGTAGCTTCCCTCAGGTGTCTACGTATCCTGCCTTTCTGCGGCGTGATGTATCGCTGCTCCCATGGGTTCTGTGCGCCTCCTTGTCCTCCTAATACTCCTCATCTGCAGCCTCCTGCTCCACACTGCTCTGCCTCTCCTGTGCGGAACTAATCCCTGCTGATGTGAGCACTCGTTCCATCACGCAAACATGCGCAGATCCTTCACCTGTCCCCGCAGTGTCACTCTGACCCTGGCAAAAGTCTCCCCACCTCCCCCCCCCCCTCCCCCCGATCGCTCACTGCGCACCAGGTGTGTCACGTACGTGCGCTGGGGTCGGGGTGAGTGAGCCCCAAGCTCAGGCTGATAGGCTACGTACTGCCTGCTGTAATTATTCTGGATAAAAAGAGAATCAATATCTGTGCCAGGGATTATCAGAAGCCATGCCAACTGGCTATATAAAAATCTTTCAATCAATAACAAGTTACAGCGTCTGTACACAACAGCACTCCCATCACATGCTCCTATGTGGTCCGTTCCAAGTGATTAACTAATCGATGGTACACACAAAAAAAGACACGGTTTGTTGATTTTGGGTTTTCAGAAATAGCAGTCTATTAATCTTATCCAAATGAACTACTATTTGTTCTCAGCACTGGTTGAAAACAGGCTGCTATCAAATGTACTGAGGGTGCGATTTTAAAGCCAAAAATACAATAAAACATGATCAGCCATGAACTGAACAGTGCAAATTAAGACAAAGAGAGAGAGAGGGGGAGAGAGAGAAAAGAAAGAGAGCGAGAGATAAAGAGAGGGGGTGGTCTATTCATCAGTTATTCAGTATTAACGACATTTGTCTGTCTCCCATTACAGCCCCAGGCCTTGCCTGTTGGCATGATGATCCTCATCCATATTGTCCTAGCTACAAAAAATGGGGGAAGGGTGTGTCAGGCCTGTTGCCCTGGCAGGGGCTCTGGGAGACATCTGGACACACAGCTGGCCCACCTGCCTGCACATGCGTACCATGTGACTGCCAGAGAAGAGGGGACTCTGCTTCCACGCCTTCCCATTGGTTGGAGCCCCTCCAGAAGAACCTTTGAGTCAATGAACTCTGCGCACCCAACGGCACTGTGTAATCCGCCCTCTGTCACAACACCCTGTCTGCTGCCCGTAGGGGGTGACTCGCATATGATGCTGCTGGCCTCTCAGAACCATACGGCCAGGATGGTTAAGTCTCAAACACAACCTCACTGCCAAGTATTTTTGTACAAAGTATGTACAATAGATGCTATAAAGATGGATATCTAGCAGCTTCCTTTCACATAAGCGCATACTGAAAACCACAAGCTTCCTTTTACACATGCCATAGAGCAGGGAGAGAATTGTGAGCTGTTATGCTATTCCCAGTGTCCTCCTGGAGGGCTATCAGTGTGTCATAGGACACCACTCAACACAGTGGCTACCATTCATGTGTTCAGGCAGGCCCGTTGGCGACAGGAGGGAAGGGGGGCGGAGTGTTGAACCATGAATGGGACACCAGAGAACGTCCGGCACATCAATCCTCTCGGTTTCTCCAAACGGACCAACATATCCGGCTCTTTAATTAGCGGCCCTGTCCCGGAACCGCTACCAAAAATAAAAAATGGTATCGTGGCCATTGTGAGTAACGGTTGAATGGGGGAGGAGTCATTATTCACCACCCCCCACCCCATTCCTTTCAGAGCCTAATATAATGCAATGAGAGGCAGGCTCGAGTTGCTTAGAGTCAGCACACGTGAGGAAGGGAGGCGGAGGGGCAACAGATCTCTGAGCCCCGGGTTAAGAGAGGGGCATCTCAGGGATAATTCTGCTTGCACAGCACACAGACGCCACATCTCCAGGGCTCAATGCAGCACGATAATCAGGAATACTTTGACATCCCCCCCCCCTCCCCCAACCCCCCTCACTGCCCAAAGACAAATGTTCTCCTCTAACCTCCAGCAAGGACAATTTCACTTTGTTCGGCAAAACCTGTTCATTAATGCTTGCTAGACAAAACATTTTTTTGCTGGCCATCTCAATATTTCTTCCTGATTAACCGTTTTAGGTAACAGGGTGCATGTGGGTCGTCCTCTAGGAGGGTGAAACCAAAATACAGAGACTGTCAACTAGACTGAAATGTTCCAGCATCACCAGGTCATGGCATTCAGTCCCAAAGTTTAAAAAAATGACATTCAAATAAATAAATAAAGTCTCACAAATCTAAACTCTTGCATCTGCTTTCAATCTCAGTGCTCTCAAAGTCACTAAATGTTCCTGTTTCAATTGGTTCCTTATAATTGGTGACAGGCCGGCACTTTCTGAGAGTTCATCTCTGCTTGACACTACTTTTAGATTCAGAAAATAATACAGCAGATATTTTCTTCATCTGAACAGTAGACGGAGTGCCCAAATCATTTTTGGGGTGAAAAGGTCAATGTACTATTGTATGGGATTAATCGGTTGTGATGTGTGTGTGTGTGTGTGTGTGTGTGTGTGTGTGTGTGTGTGTGTGTGTGTGTGTGTCCTGCTATTTGAGGGTGATTTGTCTGAAGAGGTTAGTGGTCCCTCAGAGATTAAAATGTATGCCATCTGTCAATAAGGGATCTGCGTGCCTTCAAAAGTCAGCCCATGTTTCGTCACAGATACCCCTTTTCCACCAAGCAAATTTGAGGGCCGGTTCGGAGCCGGTGCCTAATTTCGAACCAGTTCTTCGTGTTTCGACAGCAAAAGAACCGGCTCTCGGCCAGGAAAACTGGTTCCAGAGCGGCACCAACACTTAGCTGGTCCAGAACCGAGAACCGCTTACATGAGGGGCTGGGGGCGGGATTATTATGCTTATTATTACTAGCTTCAGACAGAGCGAAGAGTAGGAGTAAGAAATCTCGCATTGATGCATGAGACTGCTGTAACGGTAGTTCAAACTTTCAATTAGCCTTCGGTTGCTAGCAAATTTATCCCCAATGTTAAGTCAATGGACAATTCATATCCGGTATCATAGAATTATAAAGGTTTATTTAAAAACTGTACAATAAACAGAAATGTAATCTGTCAAATGCATTAGTCCATGTCACGCCGATATATCGCTATGTCTACTTTAGCGATTACAGTTGTAGAATTTGAGCTAGGTCGTTGGGGGAAAAAAAGTCTTAATCTAAATGCAAATTTTTTAATATACTTATAAAAATGGCTTAACAAATCCTTCCCATATTTGTTTTATGTCGAGATATTGATGAGATGAGTTGATCTGCCAAATGGCTTGGTAAAACAGCTGAAAAATTAACGGGCGAAATCTAGGTTTTAACATGTAATGTATGTAACATTAAGCTCGCAAAGCCAGGCGCAATACTAGAGATGCAATGTAGTTCACCATTGTTGTTGCTGTGCTTGAAGTTGGCGCTAGCATTGTTGGGAAAGCGGAGACGTATACAGACGTATACAGTGACGTAATGACGTGGTTCTCTAGCCTGTGGAAAAGGAAACCGGTTCTTAGAAGGTTCGCAAGTTGAACCAACTGCGAACCGGCACTAGCACCAGCCCAGAACCAGAACTAGGTTTGTGTTGGTGGAAAGGGGGTAACAGAGGATGATTTTTCACACAACTCCACTGCTACATTGTTAATTGCACAGTGCTATGCTTTCATCACCATTTACCTTGTGCACAGGTAGTAATTTCGCTGAAGCATGCCCACTTCCCCACTGCTTTCAGCAACAAGCCACAGTAGGCAAATTACTATTTTGCACATCAAGAGCTACAGGAGAGCTAGCACTAATTGGAGGAAATACACATTTAGAGGTGATGACAACAAGGTCACTTGGAGGCCCATACTGTATGTGCTGGTCTCCTGAGCCTGTGGTGTTCCTGAGGTAGTGAACTGCTGACAATAGCTCCTCACCGGGACCTGGCCTTTGGCCATGATTCTGTCTGTGTTCTCCCCTTCCTCTTTGTTCAGCTTGGTCTTGTTGTAGCATTTCTCATAGCACAGCAGCCTCAGAGTCTGTGATCCCTCCAGCTCGATCTCAAACTCCTAGAACAAGCACAGAGACAACCATTACCAAGGAACATTCCAGAGGAGTGGCCCAAAAAAACCAGGCAGTTAACAGGTAACAAGAAAAGACAAGGCTTTTAAAATTCTATAAAGGTCCAATTCCCCAAATCTCAAGAACCTATAAAAACTGTGCATAAGGCTACATAACAAGCGATGCAGACCACCAATAAAACACTATAAAATGGCTGCAATATCCCTGAATAAGAATGCCATCCCAAGAAAAGGACCATCCACACATTGAGTAGTAGATAGAGAGTTCTTCAATATGACTGCCACAATGTCTCCACAAACATAAGCACTATAAAAGCTGTTCTCAAGTTCCTTGGTTATATATTTCGAAAATCAAGGATTTTCAGCTTGTGGGAGCCTAGGCCTGGTAGACATGTTACATTGAGGCTGTATGACTATGATGGGTTTCACATGCCGCGAATCTGGCAATGATCGGAAGCCCTCACCTCGTTCCAGTTTGGTTCCGTGGTGTCTCTGTAAACCCGCGTCTTGGCTTTGTTCACAAAGTAGCCAAAAGAGTCCACCTCCAAGGTACAGTAGAGATCTGGAGGAAAATCACCAGGTCACAGAGCTTAGGGTTGAAGTGAGTTAGGAGGTCTGATTGACACCAAGAAAACCAGATAAGGTCAGATCCAGATGTCACTTGGGTAATGACAGGCAGAAGGGTTAAACGCTGGTGAACAAGAGAAACAGAGATGCTTGGGGGCAAAACCAGCTGAGTTCCAGAAACAATAATAGCAATGACAGCCACTTTAACTCAGGTCATCTGTTTAACAGATGACTTTCATATATTTCACAATAAAAATAATTACAATAAAACATTTAAAACCCGCCTGCTTCGCCATATTAATGTCCCGACACAGTATGTGCAGACCCATACCGAGACCGTCTCTGGCTGACGATCAATATAAAGGCCTGCAGCATCAATGGGGGCGTGAGTGCAGACGGGTGCAGCCAGGTGAAAGCCCGTCGCAATGTCCCTGCCAGTGGGGCATAGTTGCCCTCACAGATGTATCTGGAAAAGGGACACGGCGTTCCCACCTAATCCGCTGTTCCCATTACTGCGGGAACAGCAGCTGCTCCACAAGGGAATTTCTGCCTTCTGCCCAGAGACAGGCGGAGAGCGATAACTTAACCAGGCTGAGGTGGGGGGGCGCAGGCACCATGACTGTATCCGTCTCAGAGCACGACACCATTGTCATCCATCAAATGACACAGGAAACACAAGAGAGCACCGGGGTACACTTACTTAAGCTCTGTTTGAGCCCTGAGGCCGAGTGGACGATTACATTCAAAAACCCATAAAGTCCAGGAGATTCATCATCTGAAACAGAGAAGAGACAGAGACGGTTTTGTGGGCCTTCCCCTGGAGCAAACGCAATGACACACACACTCCTATGTCTGTCCTGTGCTATGGATAATACATCCACATACAGTTATTCTATCTGAAATGTAAAGATACTGTTATACAGAGAATAGTCGATACAGTAAATTGTGGTTAATTCTGTATTTCGGTCACATAATTTGCCATAATCTGTTTCTCATGCATGGGTTCAAAAACCATCTGGAACACAGTGACCTCATCACTGTTTCCTCCAGAAGTCCCAATTCTGACAAAAATCAGAACAGCGATGAGGAAAACACCCACAAGAACATCAAACAGGAAGTCCTAAAGAATCATTGAGTAGACCACCCGCTGTTCTGCGGCACATTTGTAAGGAAATGCAGTTTCATTTTGTGTACCTCACTACTTTAATCTTACCTCACAGTGAAATATTGTTCTTTATCTCAACAGTAAGCCTTACGTTTTAATCACATATTAAATATTTGAATCACATTTAACATTAAACTCTTTCCTTTTGGATTCACAAACCTATATATAACTATAGTTTGTAAAAACTGGTCAACACATTGGGCCTCATTTATCATTCAGGCGTACGTTCAAATCAGACCGTAATGTGAGCATACGGCCATTTATAGGAAAATTTCCGGATTTATCAAAATTAAAGTAATGATGTGAACGCGTTTCCTAATATATAATCAAGTCTGATTTATATACATTTACGTCCAGATCAGTGATTTACACAGGTTTGATGAATCACACGTGAGAATTTCGTACGCTGGACCCGTCAAATATACGCTCACTTTTACGACCATATTGATAAATGAGGCCCATTGATCTTTCTTTATGTCACTACATGTTTTATGTGTGCGTGTGTGTGGACTTGTGCATGTGAGTGAGTGCGGATGTGTGTGCTTGTTTATGAAAGCGTGTCTGTGTGTGTGGTATACACGTGTGCCTGTGTGTTATGAGTGTGTGTGGGTGTGCTTGTGTGTTGTGGGTGTGTGTGTTTGTGATGGTTAGTTATGTTTAGTCTGTCAGAATGAATGGCCTGTGACTCGGCAACAGCTTGATATCTCCCATAAAAAAGCCAAACCAGAACAAAACAAAAACTTTTCAGAAAACCTCAAGGGTAGAAGTCCACTGCCACCGACACCCCCCCCACCCCACCCCCCCACCCCCCGCCAGTCCCCCAATCTCTTTCCCCAGCTCAGGTACCTTCTTTATTTATGGTCAGCGGGATGCTGTGGACCGTCTGTAGTTTCACGCAGGAGTTTGTCAGCATCTGCAGCTCCAGAGAGGTGAGAGTGAAGCTCTTGAAACCTGCAGAAGAGATGACATCATTGGACAAGGTGAACCAGCGCAGAAGGCCCCGCCTCCTCAACCTCCCTCCCCGGCTGTTTGAAGAGAGCCCCCCGCCCCTCGACGCTGCAGAAGCTAGTGTACACTAACACACACAGCACACAAATCAACAGACACTCACTGGCATGTACGCACACCCCCACACCCACAGACACATATTTGCACACAGATAAACAGACAGAAATAAACACACACGCCCAACACTTTCTCTGAGTTACTTATCCCTGTAAAACCACCCAAGGTGCCTTTAACACAAGGGACTAGGTCTGAAAGCACAATGTGTAGAAGTGGCGAAAGCACCCAGAGGATCAAAGGTAAGACTGAAAATAGCTGCAGTGTAAATTTTTCACCCTCAGGAGACAGACCCACCCACGATTTACAGGACAGAGTGTATTTCATTAACAGGTTGGACAGCAGCCAGCGGCCAGCGGTTGGTTGAAGGGGAGAAGGGGCGGGAAATGTGTGTGTGTGTGTGTGTGTGTGCGCGTGTGTGTGTGTGTGAGCATATGTGTGTGCGCGTGTGAGTGTGTGCGTGAGCATATATGCATGAGCGTGTGTGTGAGCGTATGTGTGTGTGTGTGTGTGCGCGTGTGAGTGCGTGAGTGTATGTGTGTGTGCATGAGCGTATGTGCGTGAGCGTATGCGTGTGTGTGAGTGCGTGAGTGTATGTGTGTGTGCGTGAGCATATATGCGTGAGTGAGTGTATGTGTGTGTGCGTGAGCGTATGCGTGTGTGTGTGTGAGTGTGTGTGTGTGTGTGTGTGTGAGCGTATGTATGTGCACGTGTGTATGGTGGTGAGGGACACTCACACTTTTTCTGCTGCTCCCGAATGATCTCCCTCCACTCGGCTCTCTCATAGTCCGAGGAAATGAGAAACATGTAACCCTGAAACACAAGGACAAGCCTCAGTATCTGAAGCACAGAGCTGTGAGCCACTCACAAGCTCATCGGAATGCCTACACGCCATGCACAAAAAGACAATGAGAGCCCCCCCGCAATGAATAAATTAATAATTTAATTAGGTTTTCCGGTGGTGACAGATGTGTCACCGCGGCAGTCCTCGATGGCGGTCACAGCTGTGCTCCCACAACCTCTGCAGTTCCACCATGTGACTGCACCACAGCACAGCCTAGGTCGCCTAGAAACCCTCTCCATGACTACAGCAGTCACCTCCGCCCCACCCCACCCGCACAGGGCCTGCCTAGCCCCACCAAATACAGCAAGACAAAGCCTTAAGAACTAAATCATCTTACACGCAGCCAGCTGAGAAACAATGGGGGAACAATTAGGCTGCGGACTCAAAATAATCCAGTCAATGTGAAGCTGTATCATGTACTACAGCAATGCAGAAACTGTGAGTACTGTCAATCCCCCCGGATATCTCCAAAGTACATTAATAATAGACAACACAGACAGGGGCACACTGAGCTGTTTATACACCAGAGAGAAGCAGGGCCAAGCACCATTACCATAAAATCCACAAGCTGTTAGTAACAGGGTTAGTCATGGGTATGCAGCTCCTGAAAGAGCAGCCGGATCAGGGTTGTGAGTAAACGTGAGGTAAAAAGGGACTGTGCTGGTCCAAACCTAGGGACGGGATGAAGGTTTGGGGGGGAGGGGGGTTGCGTTCAGCCGTGAGGCTCACCTTGCCGTTCCTGTTGTGCACCCTGAAGGCCATGCATGGAGACATGAGCAGGAGAAGAGACTCCTGCTCACACAGCTTCTTCCTCAGCCTCTCCATCACCTTCGAGCCCTTGTTCGCTCTCTGCAGACACATTCAAAAACCACTTAATACTCAAGCTGTCACTACGGTTGCTATGCTACAGTTCAATCGGATTTACTGCCTTTGTGGCCTTCTGGGACCCTCTGGCTCTCTCTCTCCACGCACCTTCTCCCTCTGGATCTCGTTCTTGATCTGCGAGATCTTGATCTTCATGGCGTCGATCTCCTCGTCCGGGATCTGGGGTATGGGCGAGGAGTCGGACTCGTCGATGGTCTGGAAGGTGAGGTCGGACAGGGGGATGTACCACTTGCAGTCGTACTGTTGGCTCTTCC